>OX463859.1:1743471-2142936 GCA_949825065.1 Odontocerum albicorne
ATACCCTGTAGGTACTCAACCATTTATCTAACATAGAACAAATTATATCAATCTATCGGCCACATTTAATTTTGCATACACACATATCATCACACCATTCCCTTGGTGGGGTAAGCAAAGAGGACAGAGCGCTAGACATCCCTCTTTCATTTCACGCATGTAATATAATTTATAAATATATCGGTAAACTTTTTAACAAAGGATAGTTTCGGGGTCTTCTAGATATCATTTAAGAAAAACCATTGAGTTTTTCAAAAAAGTTGCAACATAGCACCCCTCACAATAGGTAGTATTTCTTTCAAAATTTACGTTAACGTCCACATTCTCAGCAATCATGCTGCCATTATTTATCATAAAATATATTTAAACCAGCGTCCTCATAATACGACCACAGCCTTGCATTACTTTGAAGTGAAGACAACCTCTCCGTTTATTCATCTCATCGCTTTTCATTCCTTGCTTCATATTTGTTTGTCAATGCTGCTTGACTATGAAGTCAGCTGTTTATAATACACAAGTGCCATGGTTGACGTGCTTCAAGAATGATCGTCACCATTTTGTGATGTGACTTGTTCATAATCATTTCCTTCACTTTTCTAATGGATTTCTTTCATAGTTTAGGAATATTACTTGTCCTTTGTGTTGGATTATGTTTTACTTTTAATTATTGAGATTTAAGTAATTTTATTTGCGAAGCATTTTAAAAACTTCAGATGACCAACGTCACATAGTAAATTATTGGTGAGCATATTTCCGTAGCACATAATACGAGGCATATCCAGAAAGTAAGTGTACTGAATTTTTGTAGGTTACAATTTTTTTTATTTAAACAAAAAAATTACGTGGTTACCGTAGTACATATGTAAGCTATTTTTCGACATAGTCGCCATTCCTCTCAATGCAGGTGGTGAAGCGGGGTATCAACTTTTTAATTCCTTCCTCGAAGTAGTTTCCCGCCAACCCCTCCGTCCACTTTTCCAGCTCTTCCTTTACCTCCTCGTCGGTTGAAAACCTTTTTCCACCCATGTGCAGCTTCAGGGAGGTAAAGAGATAGTAATCTGAAGCCAACGTGTCGAAAATAAAATCCATCCGGTCGTGAGAGCCTCAGTACACTTAGTTTCTGAATACGCTTCGTATGATTTATAATTAAAAAAAAAACATTTCAAACTTTATTTATTGTAAATATCAATCTGTTCAATACTATGATTTTATTTATTTCATAAATGATTCATTATTATTAAAAATATTAATGTTACTTAATTCATATTGCATTTCATCCATTCAAACAGTAGGGAGAAAGACAAACCAGATGAACTATACGATGGAAAATTTGATGCGCTAACTTCCCTACCTACGATGACAGGGAAAAGTTGTGATTATATGTTCGAATTTTTATATATATTTCCACACTACCTTTTTTAACTGTCGTTAAACTAATGTAATGATTTTTTTTAATTAAAAATGTCAAAAACATTTAATAAAAATCTTCTTCATCTTATTTTAGGCCTTAAGGGAAGAGACCGAAGAGTTCTACGAACAACTCCAGACAACCATAGACAACATGCCGACACAGGAAGAAATCATCATATTAGGAGACTTAAATGCTAGAATAGGCAACCAAAAGCTAGACGGAATCAAACAAATCTACAATAAGCCAACCTTAAATAACAACGGAGAAAAATTAATAGACTTTGGTCCCAGAAATGAAATGAGGATTAATAACACCTTCTTCCCTCATAAAAAACAACACAAATATACGTTCGTCAACACACGAGGTGAGAAGTCCATTATCGACTTAATCATTACTTATAGATCTATCAAACCATCCCAGATCATCGACACTATATGAGAGCACTAACATCTGCCAATGTTGGAACTGACCATTCCCTTGTTCTCTGTAAGCTGAGTATTGAAAGACCAAAAAGAATTCGCAAACCTCCGAAGATAATCAGCAAACTCAATATAGAATCCATTGGCGATAACAGCACTCGTCTACTATATCAAAATAGATTGTCCCAAAATCTTATCGATAATCCAGTACTAGATTCCGATAATGTTAATCAAGCATGGAAAAAAGATAAATTAAAATAATCAAACTAATTAGTAAACTATTTTAGCGCGTTGTTTAGCTTATGATGCTAACGTTTTGGAAAGTTACAGTTTTCATCTTTGTGGCTTGTTTTTCAATCAACTTCGCCATAAGTGGATATGCGCTGGATACCGCTTGGATTACAGCGGAATTTCAACCGTAACGTGATCACATTGATCCATTCCGGTTTGAACCGTAACCTGAGCGCATAGTTTTGTTTCACCCGAGCGCATAGGAAGTACAAAAGGGAGGATTCTGTAAAGGTTGAATTTATTGTCAATTTTCATTTTGTTGTCGATTTGATTAGATTATGCTGATAAACTGGTCATTATTAGAATGGTTGTTCAGTTTGAGAGCTTAAAGGATAATCTCTAATTTAGTTATTTTTTGGTTGGCTGGAAGAGATGGCCGCTTAGCAATAAGCCCGCCAGATTATTTTTACAATGAAGTATTAAATAAATAAAGATTTTGTTTATGTCCATGCGAAAATTTCGTTGACATAGTTTAAGAGACTTTTATTTTTTGACTGGTTTTTAGTGTCGTTTCTAATGATACCTGAAAAAAAGGTTATATTGGTACAAGTATATAAAGTTCTGATGTTATATTAAGATATCAGCCATCTCTCTGGAAGGTTGGGTTAGGTTAAGTCCTTTACCGCATACCTGAAAAAAAGGTTATATTGGTACAAGTACGAGTATATTAAGTTCTGATGTAATATTAAGCTATCAGCCATCTCTCTGGAAGGTTGGGTTAGGTTAGGTTAGGTCAGGTCCTTAACCGCATACCTGAAAAAAGGTTCTGATGTTATATTAAACTTTGTCTTTAACTAACATGGAGATACAAAAAGCAGTAGTAATAATAAATTACAAAGTCATTGTGTTACATTATTTAATATTAATATGTATGTTTAAGTTCAATCTATGTAAGTTTATCACAAAATATTACCAAATTTTACCAAGTAGACTTACGTAATTGTTGAAGACTTGTTTTATAGTGGTAAAGAACTTAGATTTGTTTTTAGTGGAACAACGCTTACCATACATAGAACAAGAAGAATTGGATTTTTCGAGAATTTTATGGATAGATTTTGAGATATAGAAAACACATGGCCTCATTAGTAGAACGAGATGCAAGTTGCTTTGCAGAATCGAAACCTTCCACATGTTGATGCAGGATTACTCAATTCCAGATGCATTGTATTGTCCTTAATGTTTCGTTAATACTAGCTTATTTATATTAATAAAGTAGAGCACAAAGTTAGTAGCTATTTCTAAATATTGTTGTGATATTCTGGCGAATCATATATGTACTTTATTAAAAATATCTAAATTGCTGCAACACTCATTTCTAAGTCTTTGCATATAAATTATAGAGGAGTTGATTTTATATTATTTACATTTCTTCACGTAGTGACAACCCTGAATTTAATTTCAGGAATGCAAAAAAATTCATTGATTTTCATCAAAATAGGCATAATATATATTATAACAAATTGTGAACAAACCGTGAGGAACCAGCCTCTAACTTATTATAACGGTTCGAATATTTTTTTAAACTTAAATAATAATGTCAAAAAACCTTCTGGCCTACAGGAATACAACACCTACTCATGCTTAGCAGAGATAAGGTTAAATATAATGAACTGATCTTATAAAGCTGAATTTCTTTTTTATAAACCTTGATATCTGTCGAACTTAACATATTAAGGAATATCCTCGGTTCCGGTAGAGCGCACAAGTCCCAATCAATATTTGTTATTGGCGCGATACCTCTGACAGGAAGGAAGGAAAGACGCCTTGAATATCTCATTAGGGGTGACTGGGTGAACCCTTGGGAAACGAGAGATAGATATCTCTACCATCGAGGGAACAAGAAAAGACAGCTAAAAGACGATGGTGGTTCAAGTTGAACCATCGGGGTAATCAATGTTGATTGTTGAGCCTTCCGGTGCCCTAGATGAGGTATTTTCCTCCGTTTTCTTCAACTCTTGGCAAACGCCTCGGGAGTTGTTATCATTTTAACTAATTCTATACAGAAAAATAAAAAATTAAGATAAAATTCAAATCCCATTCAGTACTTAATGAATTCCTAGTATCTAGTATACGCTCGCCTTTCTACTCAAGATTTTGGCTACATCGAAGGCCAATTTTTCGTGCATAAAGGTTTTTTAGGTTGAGAAATCAGAATTGGAAATGTGATAATGAAAAAAAAGGATTTATGGATGCATACATACACACCGTTTCGCCATTTCCCTGTCGAGGTAGACAGAGCGTCAGACTTTACTATCTCGATAGACATCTTTCGCCTCTTGATGATGGGTCTTGTTTGTGCACCCCTGAGAATCAGGTGTAAGCCTTGAAACCGGTAGGGTTATACCGTTACAAAAACTTGGAATAAACAGTGTTTGATAAAACAAATAACAGTTTCTTTAACATCCATACACCTCTACAATTTATCTGACTTTCTACGTGTCCTTCTTTCAAAATATAATTCACTTGATCCAACCATTCTTTCCTTAGAATTTATGGGTCAAAATGTAATGTAGAGAATGTAGAAAAATTCTTCTTTTCGGGAATTACATATATTACATCCGTCATTAGACATAACTGAGCTAGACGACATCCGTTCCCTAGTTGGTAAGACGCTGGCCTTTCAGCCCAGGAGGGGAAGGGTTCGATTTCAGTTTGTACCCAGATTTTTAAAAAAAGAATTCCCCTATGGTTTTTATTTACGACTTGTTTAAATATATTTATGTTTGGCTGGAAGAGATTACCATATGGCAATAAATCCGTCAATTATACTATATACAACAAAAGTGTAGTATGATTCTCAAATTGTGGAATTCAATAAAGGCACTTAAAATACATTTCTGGTTACAAATAACCCGCAATATTTTTAATGCATAATTTCAAGACTTTTATCTCATCATCAGGGGAGCAAAACAAATTACAATGTGTTTTATCAGTCATTCTTTCTTCGTAACTGAACTATCTTAGTGCTCTTTCCATCAACATTAATTTATTTCGAAACTGAACTGACAAAAATATATTTTAAAACTTTTATTAACATCAAAAGTATGTTGGAATTATGAACATAAATATTCACATACCATCAAAGAAATATTTCGTTCAAGAGGAACAAATTTGTTTTACAATATTATCTACTTTGTAGTATATTATCTTCAGCTGAAGATATTTTATTTAGATCCAACATAACTAAAGATAATAACATCGCATAAGAATATGAGAGACTGTAACTTAAAAAGTGGAGATGGCTTTCAAGAGATGGCCGAGTGCCAAAACACTTGCAATCTACGTCAGTCCTGGTCTAGACACTACTGTACGAGTACATTAATGTATCTTCTCGCTTTGATATACATCTTTACAAAGCTATAGAAATAAAAAGATAAAAACGAATCCGGTTAAATGTGGGAATTACGTACTTTTTTCTCCTCTCAAACTTTCCGGAATCTTTGGAAATTTGTAACTAAGGGTGTGATTTCCTGAGCCTTGGCCTGTTTTATATGTATGATAAATAATACGCATGTACGTACTGCTTTCTGATATTTTTTGCATTTGCTTCTTGTAAATGTTTAAACTTTTTGTGACAAGTTATATTCGTGCGCATTTGAAATTCAAATCTTACATTTGTGCGCGTTTGAAATTCAAATTTAAGTTTAAATGATCGTAAATAATAAATAAAATAAAATTAAACAACGTGTGATAGAAAAATTAATGATCTTTTAGGAACGGTTGTTCCTTAAAGGAGATATGATGAGGATGATTGTTTATAAATAAAAACTCGTCGAAATCGGAATGTGTAAAGAGGAATTTTATTGACAGACGTCGGTATTTATAATGTTTGTTGAATGTGTGCGGGAATTCGCACGCGATATATCTCTGTCTCGTCTCTGCGTTTACAATACGTTTGTTGTCGCATGTAGGTACCCTTTTTGTTTTGGGAGACAGGCGCGCAAGATGTGTTGGTTTCTCCTTTCCTCATGAAATGCGCTCTCGGTTGGTAGCGAGTTGAATGACCGACGCGTGGACTTTATCCATTGATTGTCTCGGATTGTGAAGGTGTGCAAAGGTCGTCTCGTGGGTTCAGTGACCGCGCATACGGTCGCCACAATCTCAAATAGATAGAAGAAGAATTAAAAGACGATCGAGTGCTAAATATAAAGGAACGAGCGGTAAAGTGGTTTGATCACGATAAAATAATTACTGATGAAAGATCTATGAACAGTTTCAAAATCTATTGAGATGACATTCCATAAAAGTATTTAAGTACCAATGTTGATGTATGATAGTCAAATGTGGATGTACAAAAATACTGAAAGGAGCACAATAAATGCTGTACAGATGATTGCATTGAGATGAAGAATGCAAATTTAAGGCTAATTAAGATGAAGAAGAGTGAACATAGATGATTTGAGCATGTAGAATAAATGAATGAAAGAAAACTAACAAAATAAATATACAGTGCAAATGTTATTGGAAGGTATGGTAGAAGAAAATTGTGGGATCAGGGGAATGGTGTCTTGAAAGAAGGAAATTAAAAAAATCTAAAGAGGTGTACGTAAAGATGGATGTAAAAGACGCAAAACATATGTTTCGACATTGGCAAATCTTACTGTATGTCCTCTCTGCCTTTTCTGAGAGGAAAATGACGAGATTGTGTATACGCATAGATTAACGAAGAAAATATGTTCAAATAAGATACAAGAAACGAAATGTTTGAGAATATCTAAAAAAAAAAGCTTTCCCAAGTGAATACATTTCTGAAACACGAAAAAGTGAGAAATCTAAAAAAAAAATATTTAGATGACAAGATTTGTAAAGGTGAAACATCTCGGTAGTGTGATGGCAAAATATTTAGATGACAAGATTTGTAAAGGTGAAACATATGGGTAGTGTGATGGCAAAAGGTTGAATTTCTCATTTTTTTGCATTTTTGAAGTTTGTTCCACAAAACTCTCAAAATAGTATAATCTTTGATGTGACAAAAGGATATATACTCGTATCTTACTAGTAGGGATACTAAGATAAAAAAGATATCACAATATGCCATCTGAAAAATTCATTATTATTGATATGGCAAAATATCTCAAATTTAATCTCAAATATCATGTGGATCTTTGAATAATTTAGGGAAACATCATATCTAAAATATGTTATATAACATACTATTATATATATGGTAATTTCATTTAATTTGATATGTTATACTCAAAATTTGATTAAATAATAGCTGAAATATTTGATTTGGAAACTTTGTTTTTGCTCTTCTGTAAAATTGTGTCTGAGTGAGTTATAACAGATGACCTCCGTGCCCTGGTGGTAAGACACTTGTCTGCAGATCCAGAGGTTGCGGGTTCGATTCCCGCTTGAACCCAGATTAAAAAAAATAGGATTCCAGTCGGAATAACACTTAGGGACTATAAAAACATATTTTTGGTTGGTTGAAAGAGATTGCCACATGGCAATAAACTCGGCAGGTTAAAAAAAATATATTGCCATCATACTACCGATTTATTACTTGATCGATAGAATATGGTAATAATTGTGAAAAGACGACTTTTGTAGCGTCGTTTAGAGAGTAGACTCTTCTCACGTGTGCCCTAACCCTCATAAGGCATCGGTTGTATTAAACAAAATTCCTGAAAATGTGTGCGAATATTCGAAAGTAGAGGGATGTAAAAAAAACATCAAAAATTCTATTTATAATATTTATTTATCAATAATAATATTTATTTAACAATAATATACTAAAAATATTTATTTACCAATCATAATTAACTTAACGAGGCGTGTTTAAGTGCTTTCAGGTGTTTTCTTTATAAACTTGTCAAGAGTTAGTTGAATACCACCATTTTTTCTTTTCTTGATAAAGAGTTCCATAACATGTTATGCCTTTCTCAATCGCCCTACGTACTTGAGATATATGTTCTTCATTGGGATCACATTCTTATTTGATAGTCAATAAATTTTATAATGAGAAGATCAAGAGAATTTAACAGCATCGATATCATTCGAAACTTATATTGTATGATTATCTACTCTACAATCATTAGAACTAAATTAGAATATGCATCTACAGTTTGCGCTCCTCATCAATATTGAACAAATACAAAAAAACCCTCAGATATCTATGGTACAGAACAAAGAGCGATTACCCAAAATATGCTCACCGTGTCGAACTTCTCACGGTGTGTAACTATAGAAGCCTCGAAAAAAGAAGGCCAGAATCCATTGCGATATTTCTACTTAAGGTTTTTCAAGGTTGCTTTAACTATTCCGCGATTCTAGAAACACTAAGCTCAAATGTACCTAACATAATAAATATAGCCGTGCAAGGAATCACCCTCTGTTCTACATACCAACTTACAGGACGAATATCGTGGCTTAACAGTCACGCGTGGTATAGCTATATTGATATATTGACTGTTGATATATTCTCGGTACCGCCTAGCAATACGAGAACAATCCTGACTGATATTCTTCCTAACGAATAAGCTAACGCTATAAGCAGACCCTCTTTGTGTAACAGGAGAAATCCGTGCAAAGTAGATAAAAAATGTAATTTTTATTGGAAGAAAAATAAGAAGCATGAGAAATATATGTAGAACAGCATAATGGCGAGGTAGATATGGCGAAAGGTATTTATGTGGATAGGAAAGTGTAGAGATCTGTCTTTTCTGCCTACCCCATATGGCATATTGAAGTAGCGATGTTCATGTAAGCACTCAAAATAAATTGACTTTGGTATAAAGCAAACAAAAAAAAAAAACATTTTTTCTCTCTTAAATGTGTGGCTGAACGTAAAACTGGATTTATCAATTTATCAACAAAGCTTTGATGATATTCAATAAATATTTATTTATTGAGAACATGCCGTGAATTTTGGTTCAAATATTTAAATGTGAATACAGCATTTCTCCGCTCGATTAAATATAAATATATTTTGAAACGACAACACCTGTTTGAAATTAGCGGTGGCTATTTTCCTGCCGATATATTCAGACTCGTCCATTGAACTATACATTTAATATCCGCACCAGGAGTTGTCAAACAGAGCTTAATGGTTCACGAGCCTGTTTGCCACTTCAATATTTAATTTTTTTAATTAACATATTTCCATTAAATGCAATTCATTGGATGTCTTCCACTCGTTAGTTTCAACATAACCCACAAGGGATTGTCGGTGAGGTTTATATTTTAGCACCATTGCAATATAAAGTTTTTCCAAAGTTCAACATTTAACCTTTTATATGTTTTTATTAGTCAGTCAACCTTTTTATTTACAGCTTGTGTCTCTCTTTTTTCATCAAATATTTTTTGATTTCCGAAAAAAAAAAACTTATACAAAGATAAAAAACAAACGTCTTGCCGCACATCATATTTGCTATCTTAGATTTTTTTACTAAAGATAATAAAAGAATAAATAGTATCAAACGTAATTTTGTTCTCTTTCCTTTTAAACAACGCGCAAGTGATATCTCTTTTGTACGAATAAAATTCCAAAACAACAGAAACATTTTTCTTAGACAAATAAACAGTCACCCTACACACGGCATAATCACAGACAACTCACGAAACCATTATTCTGAAACACGCAGCGGAAAAGATCACCAAAACTTGCTGTCACCAAATTTTCAGTACCATATATTTACTTAAAATAATAATGACGATAATAAAATAACTACTTATATAGCGCTGTTTAGATAGCAAACTCTCCTTAAGGGCACTTTAACTCGGAACTTGAACACACTATTATTGACAGATTGAAAATATTACAAAGTGTGCAATAAACTTGTGGATAAAATAAAAAAATACCAGCCGCACCATATAATTTAATAACTATGAGAATGCTTACATTGGGTATTTCAGTTAATTGATTTGGTCTTTATTTTGCAGAACTCCATTTTAAACAGATTCATTCATTTTAAACAGATCAAACAGTTCGACAATGCTTTTGTCATGCAAAACCGACCTGTCATTTTAATTAAAGTTTAAAGTGGGGCATTTTTTTTACATAAAAGTGTTTTATCATTCTGTTCTGCTAACTCTATATCTGGATAGGTAGATGTTTTTTAATGTTCATGTTGTTGAGTTCAAGAGAGCTATTTTCCAGCATTTTCTCAACCTTAAATATAGACTGAAAGATTGGTGTAATACCAATAATTAAAAGATTTTATTTTTTCAATGTATACTTTATAAGGTTCGTATTTCTGATTGAATTTAGAACATTTGTTTTTGGCAATGGTTGTTTACTTTTTTATTGTACTATTATCATACATTTTAACATAAATGTAAAGTAAATTTTTTGATAAGTCGGTAAAACGCCATTTCTCGATCATTACAGTTGCCTTTAGAGCACTTCCTAATCAGTTCAATAGAAATTAAGAAAACAGACACTTATGTCGCTAACAAGACAGCCATCTCAATTTCTAGCATGTAAGCTACATAAAACAGACACTAATGTCTCTCACAAGAGAGCTATCTCATTTCCTAGGATGTAAGCTACATAAAAGTGATACTAATGACGTTAACAAGAGAGCCATCTCATTTTATAGTACATTAGCTACAGAAAACAGACACTAATGTCGCTAACAAGAGAGCCACCTAATTTTCTATTTTAGTATATGTTATAAGCTACAGAAAACAGACATTAATGTCGCTAACATGAGAGCCACCTCATTTCCTAGTATATGAGCTACAGAAAAATGATATTAATGATGCTATCAAGAGAGCTATCTCATTTTATAGTACATGTCGCTAATAAGAGAGCCATTTAATTTGCTAGTATGTTAGCTACAGAAAAACACACATACATATGAAAATGGATTAAGAGTTAGACCAGTCCGAAAGTAATTCCGCAATAATTCAAACCTGGGATGCTCGCTTGCCTAGCACGAATATTAACCGTTAGACCACGTTAATCATCAGCCAACAAATAATTCTGAACGCACATTTTGAAATACATACTATATTATGTAATCTGAACTATAAGTATTGTTTTCAAAGATACGTTCTTGAATTTTTTTCGTAACTGTGATACGTCGAATACACTTTAAAATATTGTTTATCTGGTCAATAAATGAGTACCAAAAAAATCGTAGCCTACTAAGTGTGATTGGTCTCGAAGTCAAAAAATAAATGTTTAAAAAGACAAAAGAATAAAAATGTTTTCTTTCGTTCTTTCAAAAAGCAAAAAACCTTTCTGGAAAGACTAACTGATTTGAATTCTTTCTATTTTATTTAAAACGAGTCTGTCAAAATGAAAATATATAAAAATAAACACCTTTTGAAAACGTTAAAATGTAGAAAAATCAATCAAAAGAGACACACTAATAACGTGGAAAAATTGAATGTCAGAGAGAATATTTGTTTTTGTTTATTTATTTTGTTTAGAAAAAAATATAAGATCTATTTTAATACTCGTATTATCAATCGCCACACCAATTTGGCATAAATGTGAAATAAAAAGTACAGTATAAAATTTAATACTTAAACAACTCAACAATTAGCCTGCTTTCAAAGCACAACATACTATGGCTAAAAATATCAGCACTGTAAAAAAAACGATTTTCGTAAAGATGCATTCTATTTATTAAGGAAATTAAGTTGATAATTAGAGGTACTTGTACTGTGTACAAAGGAAAAATCCAATGGAAGAAATTCTTTTAACCTTTCCTTCCCTGTGTTAGGTATCTTCTACACGTTGCTTCTAATAACCATCAATATCTCTATAAATATAATAAATACAAGGTTAAGATTTTAGGTATTCCTCCATAATATATTAACGCATTGATTTAAAAAATAATATTAATAATAATCAGAATTTATCGACTACATCGAGGTGTTTTGTAAAGATCGAAAACAAATTCGCATATAAACGCTGCGAGTGCCTCGTCTTGACGATAGGTGAATAGTATGCGGGAAGCGCGACACTATATTCGCATCTCACTCTTGCATACTAGACTGAATTGCGAGGAGCTGAATTTTCTCAACGTCGCAAGCAAAGGCGTATGCGCCAGGGTATGCGACTGACGTTCCGCGCCACTAGTTGCCTCTAGGCTTGCAAATAGGTTAGATGTACGCCCGTTCCGTGAGCATTTTTTAATGTTTTCAGATGGTTTTTTAATGTTTTCAGCAAATAAATCTCAATTATTATAATTTTTAACTTCAATTATAATTAATTAAGGGGATTATCTATGAATGTTCTTATTTTTCCGATTTAAAATCGCAAATTTTTGATTGCGTACTCACTACCCAACACCGTAACACGCGTATTATTTTTATCACCGTACGGGAAGGGTTAAAGAAAGAACTAAGCAAAGTATAGGAAATGCAAATAAAAATTAATTATTTTATGCATAAAAAAAGGTAAATCATTAAATGTTTTTCTGTTGCTCCGAGGTATTAAAGTCAACATTCGTTCGAGATAGTTAATATTAAGATCAAATACAGTAACGCCCAGTTTAAAGTTAATAAATCTCTAAAACTTATGCTGCATCCGGTTCTACCACACATAATTGTTATAAATAAATATTTAAATAACTTTAAAGGAGAGATAAACACGATTTTCTCAGTTGTTTCTTTATTCAATAAAAGAACTGTGACCCTATCCAAGAAGTCGTCCGACCCAAACAGTTGACATCTTAAGAGGAGATAAAATATTTAAAAATATTTCAACCATTCCCCGATTGTGGCTTGCTTAGGTGCCGGTTTCTTCCACTTTTCTTTTGCCACACACTCTGGAACATAACTTTTCAATTCAGAGAGCGAATGGGTTTCTCCCGATCTTCCCTCTTTGTGCTCTCGACACTTTGTGTACTGCTCTGCTTGTTGAAGATACTTAAATATTTATTTTCTATTTCGAATTCAGATCCTGCGTTGTATAAATTTAACTATATTTTCGAATCTGTATCTTGATAAAAACTTTTTAAGGTAGATTTTAATAGAAATACAGCCTTCTGCGGAAAATCTCATTTCGCAGCTTCTGGAAAATTTCAATGTACTTTTTGAAAAAAACTACCCTCCAATAAAAAGTTTATCTACATATTTATTTATTACCAGAATTTAATGAAATGTTTTAAACAGAAGACCCATAAACTACCCAGCGTTAAAAATATTATTTTTATATGGTTGGATCACGTGGAATGATATTTTGAAAGACGGAAAAGTAAGATGTGAGATAAATTGTAGAAACTGAAGTCTTCTCTGCGTACCCCAGCAGACATGGTAATAGATATACATGTTTAATGAAATGTTTCACAAAGAAAGATGCAATTCGTTTGCGAGAAATGGTACATATAAGAGGTCCCATGAAACGAGAAATATCGTTTCCTTTCATACAAAAACTAAATCTAGCTTATTCTTGCGGCAAGTGCTAGAAGGGTTTTTTTTTCAATTTACAATACGGATCCTGTATTCAATTTATAATACGGGTTTTGACTCGTACACTTTTATTATGTGCAGCCTTACTTATGGGAAATATAACTGTGTACTAATCTCATTCAACTAACCAGAAAGGTGTTAAACAAGCCACAAACGAAAACTAAACTGAAAACAATTCGGACTAAAAAAGGAATTGAATCCGCAACCTCCTAGATCTTATCATCTTGGACACGGAAGTGCAAAATAGATATCCAAAATCACTCTCCTACCTACTTTTTTGTTAGTGTCAAATAACTTATTGTCTAATAAATTATCATACTCGTTTTCAGCTTGTTTTATTCAGTATATTTTTATTAATATTAGATATTTATTATTTATTTTCTGAAATAATCACGATTCATTACATTTTCACAACAAATTGTGTACTATGAAAAAGTTAAACGAACGGTCAGTAGATATATTTATCAAAACCCAAGTTATTTTAAATACTCGTATATAAAACGGTATATAATATCAATATTATTAGCCTGGTAAAAAAGTTACCGAAACAATGTTTAGTATCCGCAGCTTTTAAACACATTAAGTATTAACTTTCTTTTAAAATCTCTCAAATATTGCTTACGATATTTCAACTCATTTTTGAATCAATTACAGTACACGAACTATCCTTTCGATATCCCAACAAGTAAAGTGGATTATCTTTTGAGGTCAATCTTGCCCGTGTAATGACATATAAAATAAAATATAATCTCCCACAGCCTCTTTTGTTGGTCCAGCCTGCTCTCATTACATTCTCTTCCTACCTTATATTCTTCAATCTTGACTCTGAAGATGTCATTTATATTCAATTTACTTTTTGTACCCATTTGCCGATCAATTGAGCAAAGAACTTTTTCATACAATGTTTAATTTTTTTAATGGGTTTCCTTTCCTGAAGTTGACAACAGGATGGTGAAATTAATAGGCAGAATAGTGCTCCTAATGGTAAAGTACTTCCACGAGTATAAGTAAAAGTCTACACGTAGTTTCGAATTTGAATATTATCCCACATTAATATACGGCCATGAAAAATATTTTTTCAGGTTTTCAGGCGGCTGAAAGGAAGAGTGTGATGTTAATGAGAGGAGTTTTATACAGTAATCTCAAAAAGGTAGTCTAAGTAGAACCTGTGCTTTTTTTTATTGGGAAGACACAGATTATTTGGCTTAGATATGTGCTTTGAATGTTTGATGAACATTTGTAGAAATATACTTTTTAGTGATTTCAAAAGAAAGACATCCAGTGTGTTGACCTTAAGATTACATAAAAAAAAGTTCACGAAGGAACTGAACAAAAAAATGTACTGTTGTGTTTTCTTAGACGATTCGTTCCAGAAAGAATTATTTCGGATATCTCGGGTTTCATTTTGGTAGTTCCTACTTTCATACTGTAAAGGGTTGTTTATATCCCGTTACCAATATTTACCACGTGATAAAAACGCTCTTCAATTTATTCTCACACTTCTCATATTTAATAACCCGGTTTCGTTTCCTCAGATCACGGTTTGAAAAATCCTAATAAATAAAAAAAGTTTACATCTGAAAATAAAATATATTTCTTTGACATAATTATTTTATCAATTGTCGTTTTTGTATAAGCAATATCGTGTCAAATTTCGAAATAAGTGAGAAAATATTTGTATACTAAAATAATTTTATCCAAACAATGTTTCCCTTTGTGAAGAACTAATACTTTGATACAATACTTAAATATATTATATTGTATAAAACACTTTTGTCATAAACTATACAACTTGGATGGTGTATTTTCATCTGGCAATCTCTTGCAATTAACTAAAAAGGTGTGAAAGAGACTTTAAATGAAAACCAGACTTGAAATCTAGGTTTCAATGTAAACGGAACTAAAGGGTCTTTCAAATTGAGCGGTTTTTTTAATTCTTGGATAAAACACACATGGCGTCTCGAACTTGCCTGGGTCTTGTAACATTTGAGAAGTGTAATGTATGACATTTATAAAAATGGATTCGAGGACAATATAACAACGCGTTCAAATTGAGAATTATTTTATATATTGTAATCTCCGGAAACAGTGATTTTATTTGGCCAACAAGATTATTTTCTCTGGGATTACGTGAAAAGCCAGGTCAATAAAAATTACCTCCAATCAATTCCTCAGCTGAAGGACAAAATTATTCGCGTTATTGGTGAGCTAGAACCGCAATTATGCCAAAATGTCATCGAAAATTTTGACAAAAGAGTGAACATTTGAGGAGCTGCAAGAGGGGAAAATTTAGCGGATATTATTTTTGTGTTTAAATGTCATACATTATACTTCAATGGCCAATAAAAAGTTCTTTGAAATCAAAGAAAATTGTGTTTTATTTAAGAATTTAAAAAATGTTGAAAAATCTCCATTAAGTCTCACTAGAAGATAGACATTATACCATATTACAAATTATCGAAATTACTGTCTCTGAATAAACCATGGAAACAACTTTTGAATGAGAAACGAAAATATTACGTTGATAAAAATAAGTAATCACGTATATATTTTTTCTTGTAAGCCTGAATGTGTTACAATCACATATTGAAAGATTTGCAAAGGTTATTTTGTGAATTACTCGTGAGGTTTCTGCGGTTTTCTTACCAACCATGTTTTCAAAAGATATACAGATTTTATTAAGTATCAAATTTAATTACCGCAGTCACATGTAAATAGACGTTATGTTAAGTAAGATGAAGAAGAGCACTTTAAGATGATTTAGGCATGTGGAACGAATGAACGAAGAAAGTGAATGATATTTGGAAAGGAGAAAATTCAGAAAGTCAGAGGAATCGTGGAAGTTGTATGGATATAGAGGAGGGTTAATATGTAGTGGTAGGAAAGTCTGGCAGTCTGTCCTCTCTGCCTACCCCAACCGGGAAATTGTGTGACGGTGTGTTTTATTTGTTCTTGTATGATTAACATTATTCAGTTATGGTTTAACAACACCTTTTCTTTATTCCTGTTATAGGTGAGCGAGAAAACATCATAACATAGAACTTATAAGGCATTCACCAATTAATAAGGTATTTATCTTATATTTTAAAGGAGTGGTTATGATAAGTTAAACTGAAAATCTTTATGATAAGATATTGTTTAAGAAGTTGTGAAAAAAGCTTTTAAAAAATATATATTTGACCCTGTTTGGAAATATGTAGGATTTTCAACGTATTAAAATATTTTACGTGAAATTTTCGGATGATTCTGAAAAATGTCCTATCTATCCAATATTTGACATGCAGACACATTTGGATGTATCAATAAAATTCTTGATACTCTTGAGAATTTGCTTTGGTCTCTAATACAATATTTGCTGAAGTTTTTGATCAAGTGTTTGGCACATTTTTAAATAATTATAGGCTAAGTTATTGCTTTTATTTTCGTCACATGAACACCTACCTTATGAAGATGTGACAGTTAATTCCACATACTTTTTATTGTGCTAAATATTTTTAACAAACCTATTGTGGGTATTCAATGACTGGAAAAAAAATGTGATGTTACTGAATTGCATTAGTTGTGTTGAAAAGTTGCCAATAAAAGACTGAAAATGTTGTAAACTAGTTATTTTCAAGTTTTAGAAAAACGATATGAGAAAATTTTAAATTTTGTTATTGAAAAGTGCAAAAAAATGTACAAATGTTATATAATCATGTTTGAGTGAAAAGTTTTATTTGATAAGCTTTCCCTTAAGCGTAAGCCAAAATTTAATATTTAATCTCACAGATGAATTGCGACGGAACGTGTTAGGATTTGTATTGCGCCCGACGGAGAGTTAAACAAAAAGGTTTAATAACGATTCGATAGACATCCCAATCAGAAACTATCATGGAAGTCACGATGCTCAGTCATAAGCTACACGACAGGATGATGATGTTGAGGCAATCACATGTGATCTAGTGTGAGTGTCAGCCACCTTTCAGACGGAATACGTCGATGTCTGTATTGGTTTATTGTGTGTAAACTGTTGCGCTTCAACAAGTATACAACTTTGACAGATAAAACCCAAAATGTCGGTAGCAAGAAGACCAAAGTTTCGAGATAATCAACTAGTCTGCTACAGTCTTTCTTTACGCAGTTTTTTTATATATCACTATTTAAGAGGTGCTTAAAAGTACTTCAAGAATTTATGAAACCCAATATATTACTTACCGAAAAACACAAATTAATATTAAAATGGTCCGAAATTAATACCAGTCCCGAACTGAATTCGCCAGGCATCGAACATGGGTACCTGTTTATTTAGCTAGAATACTCAACGTTAGATCAAGGCGACCGACAAAGGTTCAAAAACGTACATGCGTACAAACCAGGGCTGTGGAGTCGGATGAAAATTTACCGACTCCGACTCCGGCTTTATTTTATACTCCGACATCGACTCCACCTCCGGCTCCAACTCTTGACTCTGCCTTCAATTTTTATTTTATTTTATAATTTACTGCGTCTACCTAATGTATTTATATTGACTTATTAATAATGGATACAGGTATAAATAAAAAATTAATTATATTCGTACACAAATTAAACAATTTAATAAAAAAATATATAAATAATACACACTAAGCAATATCTTCACACTAAAATAATATTAAAAATATATATTAATATTTAAAAAAAAGAATTAAATAAAACTTTTAAAATAATTAGAAAAACAACAAAGGTAGGTATTAAAAAAAATAAGAAAATACTTTAAAATTAAAAGGTTGCTTCATTTGTTTTCATACGTTAACTAAATCTTATTTATATTGTTTATTATTTTTTTTATTCAATATTGAATAGAACACAAGATTTTTGAGAACGCCCGAATGCGGCGGCATCTTCCGAAGTAATGAACGAATATCGTATGCTGATATAATAAACTAACAATATTTAGGCATGGACACGCCGCGCGTGCTTTGAGCATGAAGCAGATGTTCACATGGACACGCCAGGCGTGTTCTCAGCATTGGATGAGTTAAAGAAAATGTTAAAATAATTAAACGGAGCCCTGGTACAACACATCATCGAGCCACGCCCCTTGTTGGGTAGATAGAGAGAAAAGACCTCTTGACTTTTATATTCAAGCTCACAACTTTCGCCTATTTCCACATTCATACCTCTCGTCATGCACAATCTTCTAATATTCACAATTCCCCCTTGACCTTTCAAAATCAGGTCCATTTTATCCAGCCACGTTTTCCTCGGTCTACCTCTTCCACGCACTCGTCCGAATATAAACCGATGTAAAGCTAAGTAGAGATCTTTTCGGAAATTTTTGACTCGATTATCATCGCAGTACCACAAAATTTGAAACGTAAAAACCACACAGTGGTTTTTACGTTTCAAAGATAGTAATTTCGACCTGAAAGACATGGAGCGTTCCGGACGACCAGTGGACTTCGATGAGGACCGCTTAAACCATATTATTCATGAAGATCCCTTTCAAACATTTTTCATGCGTAGCTCGATGAACCGCGAGTAAACCAACAGAAATTGTGGAACATTGATTTTTGTTGTTTTCACTCAAAACATGTGGAACCCAAGCGCCGAACTTCTGGACTTTTCCCATTGATTTAAGATAGCGGTATAAAGTCATGTGACTAAAATTCATCTGCTCAGCCAATTCTATGGTGGTTTGAAGGGGATCTTCATGAATAATATGGTTTAAGCGGTCTTCATCGAAGTCCACTGGAGGTGTCAAAAATGCTCACTTTCGTCTACTTGACATTCCATTTGAATGCTTGTAATCAAATAAAATAATACTTGTAACGTAAAAGCAAACACAACATCTTATAAAGCAGAAAATTTTCTTTCGAATGACGTATAACCTTTACCATTTTGTTTTACTTTTGGTGCTCATTTTGAAATTGAAAAAAAAAACGGACACAATATGTTATCACCCAATAGAACCATTCAGAGAATAAATTCTTCTCGAGGGCTCTTAAATTTGTGTTTAGTTGTGTGCCGTTATACAATATATCGTTCAGATTTGTGTAAAATCTCGTACGATCGCGTATTATAATATATATTTTTTTGTTATACTGATAATACTTTTTTTAAATTGTTTACAAATGAGTAAGACTCTTGACTTATAGGAATCGGGTTCGATTTCCAATGATACCTAAAAAAAGGACTATCTACTTTGAAAGTTCATCTGGTAATGATATCATTCAATTCAACAAGAGTGTTGTTGCCTAATGACATACAAAATTTCCAGCACGTGTGATGACAAACAGCAAGATCCGTACATTTTCCAATGGTTCAACCCAAAGGCTAAATTAATGGACCCAAAAACGATGCTGTCTCTCACCCACGCTCTTCAATATATCTGATTTTTTAACATTCCAATGTTAAATAATATAGTGACCCTGTTGCTAGGCGACAATTTCTTCCAACCGATCAGAAAAGTTTTTTTTAACCTGGCGAGTTTATTGCCATGTGGCAATCTCTTCCAACCAACCAGAGAGATGTTTTTATAGGCCTTAAGTGTTAACCAGACTGGAATCCTATTTTAAAAAATCTGAGTTTTAGCGGGGATCGAACCCGCAACCTCCGGATCGGCAGACAAGTGTCTTAATCTTCCATGGAGGTTTATAAAGGATGTTACACAGTCGCAAAAAGCCCTCGCCATTTCAACCTTAATCTTGAGTTGCTCTTGTACGTCTATTGTGTGATCTTTCATGAGAACACAACCCGGTCCTAGATGCGCACACCCGCAGATGTCATAGACATGTGAATCCTACTGAGTCGCCTAGTACGAGTATGATGACGCATGTTCGCTGCACGCTGACTGTTTATCACACGTCTAGCCGTTGAGACGCCATTAACCTGAGAACAGATGGCTCCCCATCCTCAACGGTCCTGAGCTACCAGTCCTCAGGCGTTCTGCACAAAGTCTACAAGAGTCACTGACTGTCCTTACCGCGCCTTCTCTGTGTAGCACCAACCCATCATGTGTCCATTACTACTCCTGGTTATACGTGTTTTGGGAGCCTCGGATCACCCAGGCGTTTACATGTGTGCATTGCAATTTCGTCTTTACAGCCATATCCTCCACAGGTGGACATTTGGAGCGCTGGAGAAACGAGACATTCATGTTAGAAATGCAAAGTTGATGTATAGTAGAAGAGGTTGACCGATGAAAACGTGGCTTCGTCAAATGGATAAAATTTTGATCAAAGATAAAGTGAGAAGTATGAACCATAAAATGTTGTGTATGACGAGATGTATGAATATGGATTTGTTTGTGTGGATGTTTAGAAAAGAACATGTATGCTTTGTTCGGAAATGAAAGTTGTGCTTATGTTATAAAAGTTTGGAGATATATTATCTCTGCCTATACCGCAAGTGATACGACGTGATGATATGTTCGTTTGAAAGATAATATTATTTCTTAGCTACGCTCTTTAACGTATTCGAATAACTAGTTTTATTTATTTTTATTTAACACTTTATTGTAAAACAAATTGGCTTATTGCCAGATGTCAATCTCGTTCAACCAACATACAAAATTTAATAAAGGAAGTCACAGAGCTGAAACATATTCAAATAATTATTCACATTTACAAAATACATGGTCGATATTCATAGTAAGGAAATAAATCAAAAGAAAGGGATGGTGGTGAGAAAAGAAAAATCAGGAACGAAACATGTTTTTATATGTAGTTGACTTAAAAATGACGAGTTTTTTCAGTCACTTTTTAAAACATGCCAACGGTCTCATATAGGTTTGTACCTGGTTCTGGAGTTTCACAACATGGATAGTTAACTCTACCTTCCCTGTGATGTGTAACTAGTACACATTACTACTAAAAACTTTAATATCTCTATAAATATAATAAATACTTGGTTCGGATTTTAGGTACTCCTCCGTAATACATTTACGCATTGAATAAAAACAATATTATTTAAAAAAAATTGCACTATTGGCCACATCAGAGATATTTTGTGAAAACCGGGAATAAATTCACCAACACAATCAAACGTGTGCCAGTGGGTGCCGTAGGTATATTCATTCTAAAAAACCGCTATGGGTGAGAAGCGACGCTATTCACGTCTCACTCTCACTCTACTTTAGTATATAGGAACGCAAGAAATAGAATCTCAGTTCGCAGTTGTTTCTTCCTCCGAGGTATAACATACACAGTGTTAGTATTCCGAGTCCCGTTTCAGTAGTTCGCGGGCATCAATATGAGGTGGTCTCTTCGCCCGTTTTGTAAACGTCGGTCGATGTTTTTTTCATGTTTTCAGCAATAAAATTTCAATTATTATCACTTTTGACTTCAGATTTAATTAATTTAAGCGTTTGGCTATGAATATTCTTATTTTTATAATTTTAATACACAACACCAAAACGCGCGATTTTTTATAGCACAGGAAGGGATAGGTTAAGAACGGCGTAAAAAATAAGAGTGGGGAATTGGAAAAGCCAATAAACAATCTCTGTTTAAGCTTATTTATTGGCTTTACAAGTACACCTATTTGGATATGTTGAAAAATACCATACGAGTAAAAAGAAATGATTTCATTTGTAATATTTTTATATAACTTTGACAAAAGCAACATTTTCAAATAACAATTCAAAAAACTTTCAAGGAAATTAGAGCGATAAACATCACCTATTTCCGCTGAGGCCAAATAATTTCCATTGTGACCAGATTACTGTTTGACCTCTTTCTCCTCATCGGATTGACTCTCTGGGGCCTGCCTAAGTGCTTGAACCACTTTTGAATAGATTAATTATATTGACTGTCTGAAGGATAATATTATTTATATAATAAGTGGTCTTGTTTGTTCTTTTAAGCTCCATAAATATAACATCCTTGGAGAAGTTATAAATAATCACTAGGTGTACAATACCAGTAAGGCAAATCTTGATAATTCAAATTTTATAAACTCGTATTAAAAATATTTTCGTTTCAAACTAGAGTTCTCATAGAGTTATTATGATTTTTTTAAATATAACGACCTCTGTTACCTAATTGGTAAAACGATTGTCTTCCAATCCAACTTTTCATGTTTCCGACCACGTACTAAATTCAATTGTGCTCCAATGGGAACGGCTTCGTTTCCTGTTGGAACACAATTGAATTTTAACGTGTTCCTCGCGGGAAGCATAAACGCCTGTGATCTGATCTGTAGCATTCCTTTGTGTATTTTACGTAAAGTTTAGTTTATCTCATTTATTTAATGAGTCTCCTTAAGAGTAATGACTAATTTTTATTATCAGAAAATTACTTGAATGTCATGTTTACTTGCTGTTGTAATCAAATATCAGTGGTTCTAAACAAAATACGCGTTTAAACTTAGAAATTAAAAAACGCCGAAATTGTGCCGCGCACAGGATTCGTGGAATTTGATTTTTAACGCGGTGTACAGGTTAAAAAAGAATTTCACTTAAGGCTTCTAAAATACTTCTTGTTGGTTGAAAGAAATTGCCTCGTGGTTATCATAACAATAAAAGTATAAAACAATACAAATACAAAAAAATAATATTTAATACACATAAAATAAATCTGGAAGATTCTTCGTATTAATGCAGTTTTTTCCAATCAACAAGCTCTTATTTAATAAGTATCATTATAATTTATTTTTATCAAACACTTTATTCCACTTTTTTGTAACGGTATAACCCTACCGGTTTCAAGGCTTTCAACTCATCTTCAGGGGAGCACAAACAAGACTAAATTCTGTTCGAAATGGTACCGATATACACGCTTCAACGGTTGGGGGCTGAGGGGTGAGGGAGGCATGGGACGATTTCCGCCAAAAGCGGAGGGATTTTTGGGATATAACTGTTCTTCTTCGTATTAATGCAGTTTGTTCCAATCAACAAGCTCTTATTTAATAAGTATCATTATAATTTATTTTTATCAAACACTTTATTCCACTTTTTTGTAACGGTATAACCCTACCGGTTTCAAGGTTTTCACCTCATCTTCAGGGGAGCACAAACAAGACTAAATTCTGTTCGAAATGGTACCGATATACACGCTTCAACGGTTGGGGGCTGAGGGGTGAGGGAGGCATGGGACGATTTCGGCCAACAGCGGAGGGATTTTTGGGATATAACTGTTCACCAGATGTTCGGATCGATGTACTGACTTAGAAATTTCTAGGGCCTCTAATCTGTCCAATTTATTTCCGTTACTACTGATATGTAAGTTAACAGTTATATCCCAAAAATATCTACGCTCTTGGCCGAAATCGTCCCATCCCTCCCTCACCCCTCAGCCTCCTACCGTTGAAGCGTGTATATCGGTACCAGTTCGAACAGAATTGAGTCTTGTTTGTGCTCCCCTGAAGATGATGTGAAAGCCTTGAAACCGGTAGGGTTATACCGTTACAAAAAAGTGGAATAAACAGTGTTTGATAAAAAATAAATTACAATGTCTTTAAACCTCCACAACGTTAATGCCTTAACTACAAACAACGTATAAGTATCATTAGTTGCGGTAATCGTTTATTTAACTTAGTAAATGAAAATATTACTTGAGAAAAAGTTTTTAAAAAAGTGACGTGTTAAAAACATCCAGTAAAATTTATTGAAGATTAGAGTGAATTTTTTTAGAGTAAATGTTGAGGAATATTTTAAGATAAATAAATATTGCTTTTAATATGTTACTCGTACAGTATATCTGTTTGAGCCTAGAAAATCGTTCTTAAGTCTAGCAGAGAGAACTATTAAAGATGATGTGTGATGGTTTGGTATACAAAGAATAGAACTTAAGAAAACTGAATTTAATAATTTATTGCTTTTTGGCATTATAATTCTGTCCGAATTAAGACTTCTACAGAATTCACCACCATCAAGTATAATCCTGCACAGCTATGTAAATGGTGTGTGATATAAGAAAATCAAGGAAGATATTGTTGGATTTATGTACAAGTCTATGATATTTTGAAGAAATGGTATGTGAAAATCAAGACAAATTGAAGAAGTTGTATGAAAAAGTATATGTATGTGGAAGAGATGAAGAATGTGTTTCGAGATAGGGAAGTCTGGTGATCTCTACTCTACCTGCTTCAGAAGAGAAATGGTAGTTTGTATCTCTATTCGTTATTATTGTAATTTTACTGATTTAGTTATATAGTAGGAGAGTCGTAGGACTGAAATGTTTGTGAAATGATCTCTTGAGTAGATCTTAAGACTGTGGTAAAGGAAACGACAATGAAACGTTTTCAGACCCATAATGTTTCTACCCTCTGACTGGAATCATTGACCCTCAAAGTTGGTAGTAGGAATCAACTGGAAGCATTCGAAATATGGATGCACCGGAGAATGATACGGATACCCTGGACGGATATGGTCAGCAACACAAGGGTTCTTCAAAGAGCCGTTCTTCAAAAAGCTGACATATTAAAATCCGAAATGTGTCCTATTTGGGTCATGCACTTAGAGGAGCAAAGTACAAACTACTGCCCCTGATCATCCAAGGCAAAATAGAGGCTCGAAGAGGTGCTGGCACCGCAATATACGTGATTAGACTGGTATAAGGAGCGTCGAGGATCTTTTTCGGGCTACCGGGGACAATGATGTCTACTCTCAAGTGATATTCAACGTTGGGGGACCTGACATGACATTGGGAAGAAGAAGAATGTTTCTACAACTGTAGACTCTCAATTATCCGGATGCACATAATTCGGAGTGCGAATTAAGTGCAGCAGTAAAAAATCCGATATTTTTATAACATTTAGTATGTACTCGTTAGTGTTATAGAAAAAATTGGATTTTTTACTTCCCCGGTTAATCCGCAACTCGGTCAAAGTGACTTCGGAGAATCGCAAGTTTTCTGTAAACAAACCCAAGCCTCATACCAATACGTTATAGTGGACCAACCATCATCACTTATTAAATAGTGACAAAGTGATGACTTTCAAAAAGTTTAATCCATAATGACTTAATTCAATTTGTCTTTAAACCAAAATGTTTCATCTCAATAAGAATAGCTTAAAGAACTATTTATGTTTTATGATTCAGCAAACTTGGATCAGTTTGCTATCCGAAATACGAATCAAAACTCCAATATCTATCGAATAACCAAAGTTTCCCAATCAATTGTGCTAATGCGCCCCCCGACCCCCACAGTTTGCTAAACTTTACCAAATATTCCCCCCGCCCTTCGGTATAAATCTTTGAATATCGATGAATGCTCGCTACGAAGAGGGTAATAAAAAATAACGAGGGCTTAAATAAATTTAACGCATTCGTGTATAAAGTAAATGTTGCAGAATTTATATCTCTCAACTTGTTATAAATTGCTTGATATTTATTTGAATTTAACTTTCTTAACTCTCAATGTAAGATTTTCGATTTATTAAAATATAGAAAAACTTGGTTTTTTGTCGTTTTTTGCTTTTTTAATAATATTGTTTAGCTCAAGTATTATTTATACTCATCATTAGCAACAAACTGCATAAAAATAAAATTATGTGGTATGACAATATCTTAAAGAAACCAGGCGTGTGACAATGTCTTAACCCTTCCCTTACGGTGTTAAAATTGAAACGCGTGCTCCGGTGTTGGATAGTAAGTACGCGATCAAAAATTAGCGATTTTAAATCGGAAAAATAAGAACATTCATATATAATCCCCTTAATTTATTATAATTGAAGTTAAAAATTATAATAATTGAGATTTATTTGCTGAAAACATTAAAAAACCATCTGGCAACGCTCACGGAACGCGCGTACGTGTAACCTATTTGCAAGCCTAGAAACTACTAGTGGCGCGGAACGTCAGTCGCATACCCCGGCGCTTACGCTTATGCTTGCGACGTTGAGACAATTCAGCTCCTCGCAATTCAGTGGAGTATGCAAGAGTGAGATGCGAATATAGTGTCGCGCTTCCCGCATACTATTCACATATCGTCAAGACACAAGGTCGAGGCACTCACAGCGTTTAAATGCGAATTTGTTTCCGATATCTTCACAAAATACCCACGATGTAGTCGATAAATTCTGATTAATATTAATATTATTTTTTAAATCAATGCGTAAATATATAATGGAGGAATACCTAAAATCTTAACCTTGTATTTATTATATTTATAGAGATATTGATGGTTATTAGAAGCAACGTGTAGAAGATACCCAACACAGGGAAGGAAAGGTTAAAGAAACCTGGCGTTTGACAATATATTAAAGAAAGAAAGAAATCAATGAACACTTTATTAAAAACCAAACTAACCCATTTTGTAGGAAAAAAAATCTAATATGAATCGAACTCGCAATCCTCATATTTCTAATCAGACGTCTAACCAACGAGACTCCGGAGATCGTCCTTGTATAATGAATTCCGTATTTAAAGATCAACCACTCCTAAAGATCGATTATCATTCCATCTTCATTTGTATAATATTTTATAACATTTCTTATCTTCTCGAGAGTTGTAGAATAATTTATTTTGATAATTGTTCTTGAATTATAAAGGAAATCATAAATAACAATCTCGGAAACAGGAATTGTAATTTGAAAACAACTTTGCGTCCATAATTCCTAAACAATCTTGAATGCAAACCCCGAGCCAGTTCCGGTGTAAGGAATGATTAATTAGTATTGCATATTAATCTACCGAGCAATTATTTTCTTGAGTCTACCCTCCAAAATCCTTACTAGAGAATAACGGAATCTGGGCATACTAATGTAAGGCTTATTTTTTCTGTCATTCGAATAAGGTTGCTATCCAGGGTTTTATGAAGACTTGTACGACCCATATATGAAAGTTTAAATTGAAAGCTAAAAAAATTATGGTTTGAAGTAAAAACTCAAATTGATGACAAGATTTTTAAGCCCCTGAATGAGATGTGTTCGTTTTATGTTTCGATTCTTTGTCTGAGAGATGCTCCTTCGAAGAGGAGTATTCTATAAACGTATGCAAATGCGGGGAGTCACTTAATCTAATCGACACAGCCACCAGCTTCCAATTTTCACACTTAACTGATATGTGTTTATTTTGTAATATGTTTTAATCTATCAATAATATTGAGTTCGAATCCCGAATTATAGCACCCTTGAGGATAGTCTCGTCTTTACACGGCGCTATATAAATTGTCGGTTTATTACTATTATCTCTCTCATGTTACGTTACTCTTGCTGTAGTATAATCACTAAAAATATTGTGAATGGGACGAAAAACAATGTAATCTCTCGACCACGCTTTTTTGATCGGGTGTATCACCTTTATAGATTCGTTAAGCAGTGTTTATTATAATGAATAAAAAATATCACTGATTGAACCCTTTTGCAATAAATTTTTCAATTATTTATTTTTTATGAATTTTAGATCCATTTTCAGTATTTTGCGCATTTAAGTTATATTTTCAAATTTAAACTGAATTTGAAATAGGACATCTCTTTAAAGCTTTGCAGGACTATTGTACACAGTTGTCATGGATAATATGCAGATATACTCGTATTTTTTATTTTTTTACTATCCACTTTGCACGGAACTTTTATCCACTGTTACACAAAGAGGGTCTGCTTCTAGCGTTAGCTTATTCTTTAGGAAGAATACCAACCAGGATTCCTCTCATACTGCTAGGCGATGCCGAGAATATATCAACAGTGTCATTCAGTTGGTTCAATATCTCTATACCACGCGTGACTGAGTGTTTAGCCATGATATTCGTCCTGTAAGTTGGTATGTAGAACAGAGGGTGATTCCTTGCACGGCTATATTTATTGGGTACATATAAACTTAGTGCTTCTAGAATCGCGGGACAATTAAAGGAACCTTGGAAAACCTTTATTAGGAATATCGCAATGGATTCTTGCCTTCTTGTTTCAAGGCTTCTATAGTTACACACCGTGAGAAATTCGGCATGGTGGGCATATTTTGGGTAATCGCCCTTAGTTCTGTACTATAGATATCTGTGGATTTTTTTTTGTATTTGTTCTATATTGTTTTTATATTTGAGCTGATGAGGAGCCCAAACCGTAGATGCATATTCTAATTTGGTTCTAATTAGATAATTATATAAGTTTCGAAGGATATCGTTACTGCTCAATTCTCTTGATATTCTCATTATAAAACCGAATAGTTTGCAACAGTCCGATATCAAACGTGAGACATGGTTAACGAACGTGAGTCCGACATCAAAGGTTACGCTTAAATCTTTGAATTCAGAAACTCTGTTTATTGCTACTCCTTATATAGTATACTCGCTTCGCTTCAATACAGGTAGCGATCACCGACTTGTAAGATGTAAAATCAGTTTCAATATCAAACTTGAAAGGGCAAAATTGACAAAGAAACCCAGTGCTCGAGTGAATACCGCAGACCTGAAAACCCATAATCAAGAGTTTCAATTTGAACTCAAAAACAGATTCTCTGCTCTTGAAAATGACCCTAGCATCACTAACCTAATTGCAGAGGTAACTGAGGAGATATTGAGCGCGGCAAGTAAAGTTGGGGGCTCACAAGGTCTCCAAAAAACATCTAAATTGTCAGATGAAACGTTGAAACTCATGGAAAAGAGGAGAGAAATGAAAGCCTCATCGCAGATTTCCGATGCAGCTGAATTTTCTAAACTCTGTAAAGTGATCCGCAAAAAGATTCAGAAGGATATCCGTGAATTCAATATGAACCTCGTACAAAAAACAATCGAGACTGGAAGGAGCCTCAAGAAAACGAAACAAAAATTAACAACAAATAAAGAAAACATCACCGCGCTCAAACTCTCGGACAACACGGTTACCAGAAATCGCGACATGTTGCTTAAGAGAGGAGAAGAATTCTTCCGCAACCTCTTAAATGAATCCACAGATACATCACAAGACTTCTCTACCCAAACTCAGGAAGATGATGAGGAAGCAGTACCTGACATTCTACCCGAAGAAGTACGAAACGCTATACGCGGTATGAAACCGGGAAAAGCACCAGGTTCTGACGGCCTTTCCATTGACATACTTAAGGAAACGGGAGAAGAAGTAGATAAGATGCTGGCGAAAATCTTTTCATCGTATCTGCAAAAGGAAGATATTCCCGAAGAATGGAAAAATGCCACCATCATCCTACTCCATAAAAAGGGAGATAAAGAAGATCTTAAGAATTACCGACCCATTAGCTTACTACCAGTTCTTTATAAAATCTTTACTAAGATTATCTCCAATAGGTTAAGAACAACCTTTGATGAAAATCAACCCAGAGAACAAGCCGGATTTAGAGGACGTTATAGCACAATGGACCACATTCAGGTAGTTAAGGAAATAATAGAGCGTTGTCAAGAATACCAACTTCCATTATATTTGGCGTTCGTAGATTATGAAAAGGCTTTTGATTCGGTCAAGAAATCCGCTATTATCAGGGCCCTTCTTAAGGGAGTTCAAAAACGCTACGTCAATCTCTTCAGTAATATATACAATAACGCGACAGCAACAGTAAATCTCCACCAAAGTACCGATAAATTTCCAATAAGTAAAGGTGTCCGCCAGGGCGATACCATCTCGCCAAAATTATTCAACGCTACCCTGGAGGATGTGTTCAAAAAGCTTGAATGGGAAAATAAAGGAATCTGCGTTAATGGTTCATATCTGAGCCACCTTAGATTTGCAGACGATATTATTACCTTCGCTACACGTCCTGAGGAACTGCAGAGCCAAATACTGGAATTAGCGGAGGCGAGCAAATTAGCAGGTTTAAAAATGAATATTGATAAAACAAAATATATGTTAAACCGCTTTGCTGATGCCACAACTATCCAGGTGGACGGTACACAGCTGGAACAAGTCCAACAATATATCTACTTAGGACAAAGTATTACATTTGAAGACTGTACTTTAAATGAAATAAATAGAAGATCAAAACTAGCTTGGAGTTCCTTTGGACGACTAAACTACATCTTCAAGAGCAATCTCCCAATCTGCCTCAAACGGAAGGTATTTAACCAATGCATCTTGCCAGTACTAACATATGGATGCGAGACTTGGACTTTATCGGTACGAATGTTACAAAAGCTCCAAACAACACAACGCAGCATGGAGAGGTGCATGCTAGGTTATACCAGAAGAGACCGAAAACGTAATGAGTGGATACGAGCCCAAACAAAGGTTGAAGATGTTATAGAGGTTGCAAAAAGACTCAAGTGGAAGTGGGCTGGACATATCGCCCGAGCAACAGACCATCGTTGGACGTATGAAGTAATCCAGTGGTACCCAATAGGTATAAAAAGGCCTGTAAGAAGACCTAAGGCGCGCTGGGTGGACGAAATACGTAAGCATGCAGGTATTATGTGGCAGCAATGTGCAAAGGACAGGATTTTGTGGAGACAACTTGGAGAGGCCTACATCCTGCAGTGGATAGATACAGGCTGATGGTGATGATGGTGATGGTGATATAGTATACTGATGGTGGATTGGTGAAAACGATCAACTATTAGATACACAGACACTTGTTTTAATGTTGAACAGAAGATGATTTTGCTCACTCCAGGAGACTAGGGAGTCTAGGTGCTGTTGTAACTGTGCACAGTCGGGAGGTGAATTAATATTTTTGAAAATTTTCAAGTCGTCAGCGAACAATAAACAGAGTGACTTATGGAATTTTAAATATCGTCTATTAATATGAGGAATAGCAGGGGACCTAAATTAGATCCTTGTGGTATATATATGTTATGTGGTGCTTTGATTGGGAAGTGTGAATATAGATTTTGGTGCAAAACCAACCAAATCCATTGAATGTCATTTGGCAAAAAATTATAAAAACGATTTTTTTAAGATAAAGTTTAATAACTTTCCTAGAAAGAGGTCGTTTAAAAAAATTATTGCACTCTGTTTATGAAATATATACAACACAAACGCCATACTAGATTAGTGTCATACTAACTCAGCCACGGACTTTCGTGGCAAAGTTAGTATGGCACATGTGTTCCACCCGGAGGCAGTTCCAGTTTTAATTCATGAAAAGCAAAAAACAACAAAGGAAACTAGGGTTAAATTGCTCTAGCATTTCAATGCTATCCAATTGATCTAAATAAATAAAAAACTTAAATCTGAGTGCACATATTTTTTTTAAATCTTTAAAATTTATTTAATGAGATTAAAACACAACTTTACGTTAAGAATAATTTACCTTTGTGACACAAGCTGGTGTATTCTTATCTTCAGCGCAGTGTTTTGAATTCACCTTTGTGACACAAGTTGGTGTATTCTTATCTTCAGCGCAGTGTTTTGAATTTACCTTTGTGACACAAGTTGGTGTATTCTTATCTTCAGCGCAGCGTTTTGAATTTACCTTTGTGACACAAGTTGGTGTATTCTTATCTTCAGCGCAGTGTTTTGAATTTACCTTTGTGACACAAGCTGGTGTATTCTTATCTTCAGCGCAGTGTTTTGAATTTACCTTTGTGACACAAGTTGGTGTATTCTTATCTTCAGCGCAGTGTTTTGTATTTACCTTTGTGACACAAGTTGGTGTAGTCTTATCTTCAGCGCAGTGTTTTGAATTTACCTTTGTGACACAAGTTGGTGTATTCTTATCTTCAGCGCAGTGTTTTGAATTTGATTTCTACGATATTTTAGGAATGAAAACCTGACAACAAATTAAGAACATGAAAGTGAGTGGGATCAAAGGAGAGTAGAAAAAACATTGTTGGATCAAATTATTGAAATTTCGATGAAAAGAAAGACAAGAAGTCAAGGAAACCGAAAGAGTTAAGGGAAATTATTTATGAATGTTTAAAGAGACTGAAGATTATTTATTTAGTTTAAAAATAATCAATGATTTTTATACCTAACGAATTTACATCTATACATTTAAGAAGTAACATTTCAACTTTATTTAAATAATACCTTACGTTTAATATATATAGTGAAACGTCCATATACTATCGGTTTATGTGAAACTTTTTGGCATTTTCTTACAAAAATTAAATCATTAGAAGTAAATATATTAAGGTTTATCATTACCATTTTTGGAAGCCGAAAACCATCGTGGCTTTTTTTAGGGTTATTATGGATATAAGAATGTTGAGTTAGGAAAGTCTACACATCTGCTATCTTTTACTACCCTGTCAGAGAAATATTCTGATAAAAAAAAATGTTATGTGAATAAACATTTCATCTTATAGATTCTATATGTTTATATCTGGAGCGTAGAAAGAATAACATATTGTTTTTATAATTCTTAAATAGCAACTTATCGCCATTTAATCATTTCACTTAAAATTATACCTGAATGGTATATTCAAACAAAAAATTACAAAGGAATTTTACTTGTTTTGATGGGATGAAATAGTGTTCAATCACAAATCTTCTAACTTACTTGCAGATGATGTACTGAAAATAAGTGACTTTTCAAGTCTACTGAAAACTTTGATCGATTCGGGGATTTTCCTCAGCGAGAACGGAAGACTGTTGAACAGAATATATTACCTGATACCTGAAACGTTCTGTCAAAATAATTAGGTTTCCCAGCTCTAATGAGAATCTGGACTGTCTAAATGTTAACCTTAGACGAGATAAGAAGATCTTTACTTGTCTAAAATATCGATGAACCTGATTGTTGATCTTCTTGAACACCATAACTTCAAACTTAGGATGAACCCTCCTCACTGGATTGGAAGCATCTCCAGACTTGCGGTCTTAAACCGGGATGAAAATTGTATTTGGTCAAGTTGGATCGGCACCAGCTCCACTTCTATTATTCTTGTGACGAATTACGTGGTTTTGAGTCCCATCAATCCAATATCATTCGGGTTTATTCAACAACAGTTAATTCTATTGTCCACGTTAGTCGTATATGTTACTGTTAGGGTTAAACACAGAGGCTCTCAACTTACTTTTTTTAGTTATTTATACTCTATTAAATGTACTCGTATAATAAGTTAAATAGGACCTCCGTGGCGTAGTTGGTAAGATGGTTGACTTACACCCAAGGTTTAGGTGTATTTCCGATGTTACCTAAAATAAGGAATAAAAAGGTTTTCTTAAATTTTAGAAAAAACTTTGTGGTGTCATGTTTATATTTTTTTAATAAAATAATAAAATACTTTTTAGAATTTTTATTCACTTCTTTTTTTTCACCTCAAAACAGTCTTCTTCTTCTTATTATTTTAGGCCTGTTGGCCTGTTATGGTCCTGCATCATTGTTTGCCTCTTGCGACATTAACTGCCAGCTGTCTTTCCATCTTTTGGGAGGTCGTCCTGGAGGTCTGCTTGCTTGGGGGATACTGTCCCTGGACATTCTTACGACTCTTGGTTCCGCCATTCTGGATACGTGTTCGTTCCAGAACTTTATTCTCTGTCGTCCCCATCTGACAATATCTTCAACTTCGCACGTCCTTCGGATTTCTGTGTTACGTACTCTATCACGAAGGGTTTTGCCAACAATACTTGGTTCGTTCTGACAGTGTCAACTCTGGACTATATGGTGTATGTCATTATGGGGTGGACACAGGTCTCAAAACAGTGGTGAATACAAAATTAAAAATTGCTTAATTAATTTTACTGAAATATAATTGAAAGGGGTCTGTCTCGTTTAAGGGTTGGTCTGGTACCAATACGAGTACGCAGTATTCATGTGATTTCTACCCGTGATTGGTTTGAGCCTCGTACTCTGCTACTCCCCCGAATGAAACAAGCATTTTTTCGCCTAGTATTTGGGATATAATAATACCTTTAACTTGGTCCATATCTATTATTTCAAAAAGAAAAGAAAAAAAGCATGTCGGTCCACCACTTTAAGTGTGCCATCAACTCTAGTACACTGGTGTGGCTAGAATTTTGCTGGTATGCAACGGCTTACTCACATAAGGGGGAGAAAATAAGAAGAAAAAGAAGAAAGCTGCACAGCTTTGCTTTCCAACTAAATTGACGTTGGAATGACGAGGAGATCCTTGACTATAAAGCCTACCAATGACGAACCGTGACTCTCGCCTACAATGAAGAACCGTGGCTCTAGCCTACAATGACGAACCGTGGCTCTAGCCTACAATGACGAACCGTGGATCTAGCCTACAATAACGAACCGTGGCTCTAGCGTACAATGACGAACCGTGGCTATAGCCTACAATGACGAACCGTGGCTCTAGCCTACAATGACAAAGCGTGGCTTTAGCCTACAAGGACGAACCGTGGCTCTAGCCTACAATGACGAACCGTGGCTCTAGCCTACAATAACGAACCGTGGCTCTAGCCTACAATGACGAACCGTGGCTCTAGCCTACAATGACGAACCGTGACTAGCCTACCATGACGAACCGTGGCTCTAGCCTACAAAGTTTTTTCCTAAGTATGTTTAGATACTACCTTCTAAGCGTGAAGAGGGATGCGAAGGTATATTCTTATATCTTTAAGACAGCAGCAAAAATTACTCCAACAATATTGTAAATATATAATACTCCAAAAATATATTTATATTCCTGACAACTATTTGAGATAAATTAATATTATTTTATTTATACTGGCAATAAGTAACTTTAACTTGCTAAGTGTCCTTTCTTTGTTTAACGAGCTAACTCTTTTGGATAAGGCCTCGGATATTGACATCTTCAATATTTCAAAAAATGTATTATTAAGCTTTTAAGTAGGTAATGTGAGTTATTTGTTTCAGCTTAATTATTTATTAATTTTAAATTTCTTGTTACTGCATATAAAAACCTTAAAGCTTTGTAAATAATTTGTTTTAACCGGTATGTATAAGTTTTATACAATAGAAAAATGTTTCCATGCCATGTGTGGTAATATCTCCAACACGCACGGTGATTAACTGTAAGTTACATCCTACCCAAAGTGGTTCTAATCCGGAAGCTATGCTCTATGTCATATCAGCTAATTTGGATATGTTGAGGTATACCATACTATTGAAAAGATATTTAATATTATTGAAATTTTGTGAATACAACGAATATTATATATAAGACACTCCTCCACGATATGACTGACAGTCTGCATCACTCAACATAATCACAATGGGGAGTCAATTCAACTTCACTTAAGTGACCGCACCTAAGATGATTAAAAATAGTTCGTAATCTTCGTGACAGGTCAAATCTTTGAAGAAGCACTTAAGAATTATTCGCAAGGTGGAGATTTCCAAAGGAGTTCCGCAATAAATGCACATGCATTTTTGGCACGTCATTAATACTCAATTTCTGGTACCTTACTATGTCATAGTGGCATCGTACATTAGATGACCGTAGATTTGTAATAAAACAAAGCCAAATGAGTTGTTTTCAGAGTGGCATTACATATTCGCATTGTTTTTCTTCGGTACTGCTACAAAATATACTAAGGCTGTCACTGTTGTGTGCAGGGAGGACATGCTACAAGTACACCCCCAGTTTATTTAAAAAAAATATTAAGCCGGCTGATTTTGTTTGCTGAAAGGGTAGTACGATTAAGGTTAAGTATTATTATGTCCAAAATTACTCCTTGTTATCGAGAATGTGGGACGTTGGCCATTTTATTTTCAATTGATTTGATGCAACCAATATACATCATGATGAGATATACTCTTTATAATAATAATATAAAGACGATTTATTTGCGCCGTTTATGATAGAGTGCGAACTCCCTTTAATTGTACTCTAGCTCGGGACTATAACACACTTTTATTGATAGATATTAATAAATAAATATTTAAGTTGCTGCTGCAATCTTTCAGATTTCGAATGAATTTTTATAATTGTGAAAGCAATTTAAACTCTCTTCAACATCGCGCGATCAATGCTGAGCGTCGTATGATTATTGTTTTATGTAAGTTTAATTATTGTTATATGTAAGTGTGATTATTGTCATACGTACGTGTGGTTATTGTTATATGTAAGTGTGATAATTGTTTTATGTAAATGTGATTATTGTTATATGTAAGTGTGATTATTGTTATATGTAAGTGTGATTATTGTTACATGTAAGTGTGATTATTGTTATATTTAAATGTGATAATTTTTATATGTAAATGTGATTATTGTTATATGTAAGTGTGATTATTGTTATATGTAAGTGTGATAATTGTTATATTATGTAAGTGCGAATATAGTTATATGTAAGTGTGATTATATTTATTTGTAAATGTGATTGTTGTTATATGTAAGTGTAATAATTGTTTTATGTAAGTGTGATTATTGTTTTATGTAAATGTGATTATTGTTATATGTAAATGTGATTATTGTTATATGTAAGTGTGATTATTGTTCCATGTAAGTGTGATTTTTGCTATATGTAAGTATGTTTATTGTTATATGTAAGTGTGATTATTGTTATATTATGTAAGTGTGATTATTGTTATATTATGTAAGTGTTGTTATAATAGTTATATGTAAGTATGATTATTGTTATATGTAAATGTGATTATTTTTATATGTAAGTGTGATTATTGTTTTATGTAAGTGTGACTATTGTTATATATAAATGTGATTATTGTTATATGTAAATGTGATTATTGGTATATGTAAGTGTGATTATTGTTATATGTAAGTGTGATTATTGTTATATTATGTAAGTGCAATTAAAGTTATATGTTAGTGTGATTATTGTTATATGTAAATGTGATTGTTGTTATATGTTAGTGTGATTATTGTTTTATGTAAGTGTGATTATTGTTCTATGTAAGTGTGATTATTGTTTTACGTAAGTGTGATTATTATTATATGTAATTTTCTATGAAAAATTCACTAGTCTAGATTAAGTTATGTGTAATCAATACTATATAAAGCACTGAAGCTAATATTTGTTCTTTTTTTAATGAACCATAAAATAGAATGTGAAGAAAAATATTTTAACTCAAGCGGCCACCCATTGACACCATTTTGAGAAACGATGGTTTGATATTACGTAATATACGCCACATGCTACCAGATAATATAATTTCAGTATGGAATCCCAACTGCCGCGCTATACGAGTATGTGCGCCAGATATCCTATGGCATATACCATATACCCGTACCCGTATGTGTAGTGTAGCCAAAATAACGGCAACTGATTGATTCTAGGTTAATAAATACCACCCCAGCCGACTGATATTCCCATAACAGCCGCATTTATACCGAGCATTGTTACTGATTAATCAAAAAGGCTGTTTATGGTTGATACACAATTATTTTTTTTCTAATTATTATTTTTTTCTTAAGTTGTTGTATTATTTATCAACTTATACACTTTATTATTAATTATACACATGGCAAGTTTATTGTTATGCGGCAATCTCTTCAAACTAATCAGATAGGATTACTTTTCATTAACCTCACTTTAATTGATCGTAATTCACTGCCCGTGTGATGGGTTTGCTGTATTCAAAATTATCTCTAAAAGTGCTGGCAAAGTTACCGGTACTTTTACTGATAATTTAGCATATGCTAGGCTTTTTAAATTCCACACATTAAGCAGTTTTATGCATGGAATGAAACTTGCACTTGACAAATAAGGGTAAAAGAACAATTAAGACTGTGGAGATACGTGTACTAAGGAATATATGTTGAATGTTTGAAAGAAATGTTTGCATGGTTTGATTCGTTGAATATTTGCGTGGACGCAAGGTTTGCGCGGACGCAGGGTTTGCGCGGATGCAAGATTTACGCGGACGCAAGGTTTGCGCGGACGCAAGGTTTGCGCGGACGCAAGATTTGCGCGGACGCAAGATTTGCGTAGACGCAAGGTTTGCGTGGTCGCGGTAGACCAAGAAAACGAGGCTGGACCAGATTTTGAAAGAAGATATAGTGAGAATTATAAATAATAGTATATTGGGTATGACGAGCTTTATGAATGTGGAAGGGGGCAATGTTGTGTGCTTGAACAGAAAATTTGGAGATCTGTTGTCTCTGCTTACCCCGCAAGAAACATGGCGTTAGGATATGTATGTAAGCAGCTTTATAAGTGTATTTACTACGCTGTGAGTAATTGTTCTTCTTCCATAACGTCAGACTTTAAGTCCGCCGTATCTACTAATCTTTCCACACTAAAATTTGTTACCGCCGGGGGAAAAGTCTCTTCTGGTAGTTCTCTTTTCTCACCACATGACATCGCATTCTTAAAAAGTAAACAAGATTATCATCTTCTAGTGTATGGTAGATCACACTGGATGGGGACTTATTTTCTTCCCCATAATAGCGTGATTACTGGTGGAATCAAATTGTTTATGTGTTCTTATTTTAATTTTTATAAACAATATACAAATAGTTATACGAATACTTAACAACATTAAATCAAACATCTTACAAGTACCTGGCGGTAAGTAATACACATCGGGCTTAAGAAAGAGACTGTCGACCACAATCGGCTAACTTCGGCTTTGTAGTGCGTCGTCTCTATCCCTAGAACGCTTGACTGACAAATCGTGACGAAACACGTGTATGAATGACAGAGACGACGTTCTACGAAGCAGAAGTTAGACGATTATGGCCGACAGTCTCTTTTTTAAGCCCGATGTGTATTACTTACCGCCGGGTACTGTACCTATTTATCCGGAAAATCGTATAAAAGACACCTTGTGAAGTGTATACCGAGTAGAATTATTTATATATTGACAAAATAAACGTCAATTAGATCTATTTCACATATGTTTTCCCAGAAACAATTCAAAAAACAAAAGGTTTTTTCTTGAATCTTTGAAAATACGTTTTTTTTTACTTTTTGGTGTTTTGTTATGTTTATAAATTTTAATAAAATATATTTAACTATTTTTTTATTTTGTATCCACCACCGTTTTATTTGAGCACACTACCGGTTTCAAATACATCTGTATCCTTCGTCAGGTGAAGATGGAATAAATCATATCTAAAATATATTTTTTCTAATTGTAATATGTGCAATTGAGGTGGAGGAGAGTAGTGGCTAATAAGGGTAGGGGAGTAGGTTAGCGTCAAAAGGATGACTTTTGAACGGGAAATATATTTAGCAGAGGACTATTATTGAAATTAACTTAGATGTTTACAATATTGAGACTTAATTTCATGCTTTTTTGAGAAAGATTGAAATCTTTGAAACCGAAAGTGCACTCAAATAGAACAGTGGGTAACACGAAGAGAAAATGAGTGTTTTATTTAAAATATTTAAATTTTATAAACAAAAGGTGTCATATCAATCTAAATCAATAAAAATACAATTCACGATACGTTTTGTTTCAAAACATGATGTATCAACATACCAATGTATAGTGCAACGTGAACAATAGTTAAAAAAACACAATAAATCAAATCCTTTAAACATGCCAATGTATAGTGCAATGCAAACAATAAAAAAAAGAACACATTTAATCAAATCCATTCCATATACCAATGTATAGTGCAAGGCAAACAATAATGAAAAAAATAACACAATAAATCAAATCCATTCAACATATCAATGTATAGAGAAATGCAAACAATAATAAAAAAGGAATACAATAAATCAAATCCATTCAATATACCAATGTATAGTGAAACGCGAACAAAAATAAAATAAGAATATAATAAATCAACTTCATTCAACATACCAATGTATAGTGCAACGCAAACAATAATAAAAAAGAACACAATACATCAAATCCATTCAACATACCAATGTATAGTGTAACGCAAACAATAATAAAAAAAAGAACACAATAAATCAAATCCATTCAACATACCAATGTATAGTGCAACGCAAACAATAATAAAAAAGAACACAATAAATCAAATCCATTCAACATACCAATGTATAGTGCAACGCAAACAATAATAAAAAAAGAACACAATAAATCAAATCCATTCAACATTACAATGTAAAGTGAAACGCAAACAATAATAAAAAAAGAACACAATAAATCAAATCCATTCAACATTACAATGTAAAGTAAAACGCAAACAATAATAAAAAAAAGAACACAATAAATCAAATCCATTCAACATACCAATGTTAAGTGAAACGCAAACAATAATAAAAAAAGAACACAATAAATCAAATCCATTCAATATACCAATGTATAGTGCGACGCAAAAAATAATAAAAAAAGGACACAATAAATCAAATCCATTCAACATATCAATGTAAAGTTAAACGCTAACAATAATAAAAAAGGAATACAATAAATCAAATCCATTCAATATACCAATGTATAGTGCGACGCAAAAAATAATAAAAAAAGAACACAATAAATCAAATCCATTCAACATATCAATGTAAAGTTAAACGCTAACAATAATAAAAAAGGAATACAATAAATCAAATCCATTCAATATACCAATGTATAGTGCGACGCAAAAAATAATAAAAAAAGAACACAATAAATCAAATCCATTCAACATACCAATCTAAAGTGAAACGCAAACAATAATAAAAAAAGAACACAATTAATCAAATCCAATTAACATACCAATGAATAATGAAACGCAAACAATAATAAAAAAAGAACACAATTAATCAAATCCATTCAACATACCAATGTATAAAAAAAACGATAGTGTGGTTTCACAAGTTCGTAATAAATTGTCAAGTTTTGAAATTAAAGCTTATTTGAGTTGGAATTGATGAATCCAGTTATCGTATTTCAATTAAGGTTAACCACTTTTTTGCAATTCATATTTCTTTCTAAACGCCTGTTTTTAATATAACAACACAAACTAAAGTCTATCACATAAAAAAACTTACATTAAAATTACAAGTAAGGCAAAGGTAAACAAAAAAAACAAATTCCATATAAATAACAATAATTAAGGCGCAATATTTCAAAATTATAACGCCACATAACCTTAAATCCCTTTTTCACCACATTCCTTGAAGACAAGCGTTAATTTACATTTTTAAAACGTTAAATTTCCATAATACACATTTAAAATTATTTAAATGAAAGAAAAGCGACATTTAAAAAAAATGTTTCCTCTCTCGAGATTTATTTATACTGAGGGTCCTATATTAAAAAAAAAAACATTTTAGAAATGCCGGTACTCTTGAGTTCTTTATACATTAGTTAGCCGCTAAATTAAAGCTCCTTCCGCTTTGGTGATTAGGGGTAGCTACCCTTAAAATTGATACAAGGAAATTTAAACGGACCCTCTAGAAATCTGGGAGAAATATTTAAATACGAATTGAGGATTTGAGACAGTGTGGTTCAACTGATCGTTCAATTCAATTTTAAGAATTATGTATGTTTTAAAGGAACATGTTTAAGTTCACGATTTTCAGATCGTTTTTACAAGATAGTGCGAAATTAACCTTTCCCTTCCTGTGCTAAAAAAATCCGCGCTTTTCGGTGGTGTGTAATCAATACACATGTAAAAATGAGCTTTTTGAAATCTGAAAAATAAGAATATTCATAGCCAATCGCCTAAATTAATTAAATTTGAAGTCAAAAGTAAAAAGAATTGATATTTAATTGTTGAAAACATGAAAAAAACATCGCCCGACGTTTACAAAACGGGCGAAGAGACCACCTCAAATGGATGCCTGAAAGCTACTGAGACCTGAGACGGGACTCAGTCTTGCGAACTGAGATTCCATTTCTTGCGTTCCCATACACCGAAGTAGATTGAGAATGAGACGTGAATAGCGTCGATTCCTCACCCATAGCGGTTTTTTAGAATGAATATACCTGCGTCACACACTGGCACACATTTGGTTGTATTGGTGAATTTATTCCCGATTTCCACAAAATATCTCTGATGTGGCCGATAAGTGCTTATTACCATATTATTAATATTATTTTTTTCATTCAATGCGTAAGTGTATTACGGAGGAATACCTAAAATCGGAACCCAGTATTTATTATATTTATAGAGTATATTACAGTTTTTAGAAGCAATGTGTACTAGTTACACATCACAGGGAAGGAAGGGTTAATATTTACGTATGATAAAATAAAGATTTTTTTCATTCTTAAGTCGATATCTTTTATGATGGAATACATTGTCAGCCAATTTGTAGATGGAAGACGCCTGTGCATGTATTGATTTATTGTGTGCGAGAAGTTGTAATCAGCAAGCATACATTATTATCAGAATCAATATAGAGTTCCCATGGCAAAGATATCAAACTTCCATGACAAGTGGTAGATTTTACTTGCTGCAGCATTTATATATATAATATAATTATTTGTCATGAGATAATATAATTATTTGTCATAAGCAACAAACAGAAGATCAGAAATTCAGATGCAAAATAATCTAAGTGTAAAACAGCCCGGAATCGAATGTGGGACACCCGTTGGCTTAGCATGAACGCTAATAAATAATTAGACCATGGCCGCCGATAATTTTCATGTACCATAAATAATAATGAGCATGCATGATAAAATACATGTTTGTGTTTCCTTATAAAATATAAATTCCACTCACAGTAGTAATGACCTTTAAAAAACAACAAAAATAATTGAACTTCCGGAATCAAATACTTCACAATATACTTGCCCCTCGTTACTAGGTCTAGAAAATTGAGATCTCTAAGAGAAAATTATGGATGGATTAGTAAAGCTTGGACATTTTAGGGGATGTATTCGTTTATGTGGTACCCCTCAAAATATCCGAATCGTATTAATAACATTAGTTACATATCATGTAAGCCTAGATGTAACTGTGATGGCACTGGGGCTTCCTTTCAGCAAGTCTTCTTTCGAGTAACTAACGGGGAACAGTGGACAAGCCATCAGGTGTGGTATTGATTTATGGTCACGACACATTTATAGTGGTGGGTTATCTGTGTCAATCTTTCACAGCTCACGTTATCAACCCATGAGGAAATATAAAAATATAATCAAAGGAGATTCTCGTTTGATATATCCACATTGGTACGTAGACCATTAAAATATTTCCACACGACCCATGGTAGGTGGTGTTCCATCGGTAGGTACTCCAACGGCTGAATCCATGTATATAGGCTTTCAGTTCTAGTTAAGAACAACAAACACCCTCACTACCCGACAAGGAAATCACTTATTTTATTTTTTTAAATTAGTTTAAAAAAGATTTCCAACAACTTTCTAAGCAACTGGTCCCAAATTTCGGTCAGTAACCAAATAATAAAAGTCTTTGCTCCACAACAAGACCAGGGGTTCTTGTTAAAGGTACCAAAAAACGGATATTGCTTACCCAACTCGGTTTCGATCTATAGCCAGTATTTTATTCAACAATACTCCTGTATAAAACAAATTCTAAAAAAAGACTTACAAAAAGGAATTTCTACATATGAAATGAACCCAGAACCATTTTCTTCTATCAATGTGAAACCTTAAAAAAATATCTAAGAAACTGATTTCTTATTTACAGGGATTTATTTAAAGATTTCTAATATTTAAAAGTTATAAAAAATATATATATTTTTTTTTAATCCACTTTGCACGGATTTCTCCTGTTACACAAAAAGGGTCTGCTTCTAGCGTTAGCTTATTCGTTAGGAAGAATATCAGCCAGGAATCTTCTCATACTGCTAGACAGTACCGAGAATATATCAACAGTGTCATTCAGTTGGTTCAATATCTCTATATCAAGCGTGACTGAGTGTTGAGCCATGATATTCGTCCTGTAAGTTGGTATGTAAAACAGAGGGTGATTTCTTGCACGGCTATATTTATAAGGTACATATAAACGTAGTGCTTCTCGAATTGCGGAACAGTTAAAGCAACCTTGAAAAACCTGAACTAGGAATATCGCAATGGATTATTGTCTTCTTGTTTGGAGGCTTCTATAGTTACTCACCGTGAGAAGTTCGACATGGTGAGCATATTTTGGATAATAGCCCTTTGTTCTGTACTATACACTCGTATATCTGAGGATTTTTTTTGTATTTGTTCTATATTGTTTTTATATTTGAGCTGATGAGGAGCCCAAACCGTAGATGCATATTCTAATTTGGTTCTAATTAGATAATTATATAAGTACTGCAATACATTGTGACTATAATATGAATGATACTTCCTTGATCAAAACATGTCAATAATTTCCATAAAAGTATTAGTTTCTTTCTGATTACTTTATCGCTACAAATTTGAAGGCTTTCATGTTATATTTAGTGGAGTAAAACCTTATATTAATTTATTATTATTTAATTTAGTGTAGAGATATCAGCGGTGTATAGAGCTTAAGTAAGCACTTGAACACAACCTTTTTTATGAAGTTCTATCCAAATTATTGATGGTACTATATATGGATACTACAAATACACTACACTTAATTCCTATCTCATCATACATGTTTCACACGTTCCATGTCTATAATACGAGTATATACCTCCTTTTTCTCGTCTTTCAGAATTCTTACATTTCTTTCTTTCAAAATATATTTCACTTAATTCAACCATACTTTTTCTGCCATTCATCACCCACGCCTTCCACTCACATTTGCACTATAAAATTATTTTGTTAGTCTTTCTTTATTCCTTCGTTCTTCACGCCCAAACCATCTTAAAGTGTTCTTTTTTATATTATTCAACACATCAGTCGTAAATTTACATTAACACTTGCCTTACTGTGCTAAAAACTTCCGTCAGCCACGGTGCTGGACGCTAAGCGTCCAGTGAAAAATGTATGTTTTAAATTAAAATTATGCAAAGTCTGTCAGGTTTTTTTTTGTAATAATCTATTAAAATAATATTATTACGTATTAAAACGTCGAATAATCAAATACAATATAAGTTCTGGTCACTCGATATCCATCACAGGGTGGCAAGTGTTAATCCCTTATCACTTCATCCCTATTTTGTCATTAATTCTCATTCCACTTATTCTTCTAAATATATGCATTTCCATATTATTTATTCGTCTCTTTCCTTGAATCAATTGTAAATGTCTTTAAGCAAAAGCGATATTTTTGTTGAAATAAAGTAAATACACATTACTACTTCTTGTCATCGCGCATTGATAGAGTAAAAACACCCACTTAATATTCAAGCCGTCCCTGTTATGAATATATGCATGACAAATTATAATATCTTTGGGAACTTAAATACTCAGATCTGAAATTCAACATAAATTAGCTTTTGTTTGAATGAAAATAAACTTTGTTTCGGAGAAGACATACAATCCAAAAATCCAATGTTTGCGTTTGTACTTGGAATATATTAGCGAATCTTCTGTTCCGTGAACCAACCTACGTACGTTTAAAGTAAGGCTAAGAAATACTTAACCCTTTCATGATCGATGGGTAATATTAATTAGATTAGTTGACGATTAAACCACTCGCCAGATGCAGCGTTCTTTGAACAAGATTCATTTTGAATTTATAATATTATGCCTCTATATGCATTGTTGGTGCCCACTTTGATGTATGGAAGTAAAACTTGAAATTGGCAAAAGAAAGGTAATATTAAGATTAATGCTGTGGAGATGCATGCACTACGGAAAACTTGCGGAGTGTCAATGTTTAGAAGAAGCCGGAATAAAGACATCATAAATTAATGCATGGATAAAATTGATATTTTAAGTTAGATGAAGGAAGTATTTTTAAAATGGTTTGGACATGTGGTGAGAAACTTGGACTTACAAGAAATATAGGAATATCATTGATGCTGTTGAGATGTGTGCACCAAGGAAAATTTGTCAATGTTTAAAAGAAGTTAAAATGAAGATGTAAGAAATGAATGCATGGAAAGAACAGGTGTTTTAAGTTAGATGAAAAGGTGAGATTTAAGGTGGTTCGAACATGTGGAGAGAATGAATGATTAAGTGAGCGTACATGTCAGAAGTTCTAGGTATGTGTGGAAGAAGTAGACCGAGGAATGTGTGGCTGGACCAAATGGACCAGATCATGAAATAAAGTAAAGTGAGAAGTATGATGTAAAGAATATTTGTCGAAATGTATGAATGAGGAGGAGGCGAAAGTTATTTGCTTGAATATAACAATTTTGGAGATCTTTTTTTTCTGCTTACCTCGCAAGGGACACGACGTGACGATATGTATTGTAGAATGAAATGTTTAATACTTTCGTAGTATATACGAGTATAACAACGTGGTATAAACACAATAACCACAAAGGGATTTTTTTCAACCATCCAGATAGATTTTTAAGAGGCGTCAGTTAATACCAGAATACCCCTTTTTTTTTTTAAATGGTTCGAATTGAAATCAAACACGCGATCCCTTGATTACAAGACAAGCGTTTTACCAAGAAGGCTCAGGAGGTTATCATGGTGTTAATATAATTTAAATAACCTCACAATAAGGCTCGGGAGGTTATTATAATTTAAATAACCTCCCAAGTAGGTTCGGGAGGTTATCATGATGTTATTATAATTTACATAACCTCCCAAGAAAGCTTGGGAGGTTATCATGATGGTATTATAATTTAAATAACCTTCCAAAACATAAGATGAAGGTAGCATTATTGTTGCCGAAACTCGGGTGAATTATGATAAACTTTTATTTCGTGTGTTCTGATTTACCAATATTTTAATTTTTTTACGTTAGAAAAGCCTATTCAGAAATTTTTTTCAAGTTGAATTCAGAGTTCATGCTTGCTATTTGGGTATTCCTGAAGATGTACCCAAAATTCTACTATACGAGTATGTACAAAATAATGGACTACTTATAATATGTGTAGAGCGTTTTTCATAATTTTTATATGTTTTTATTATTATTGTTAATCAAATTATTATTATAATAATAAATTAATTCAGGCCCTTGATTTTTAATAAACGTTAATTTTTTCGAGTTACATTTCAATTGGACCGATCTGTGTATGCCTTCAAGTGTTAGATACATGAGCGGCTTGTGCAGCTTTAGGAATCAATCGTAGACAACCTTTTTTCAGGGATCTTATCAAAATGCATGATTTTATGTTAACACAACGCAAATGCACTCCTTTTAAAGCCGAATGTGTTATTATCACAAATCGGAAGATCAACAATGGTTTATTTGTAGTTCGTCTGCTCTTGGTAAGTTTTCGGCAGCTTGCTTACCAAATATGTTTTAATAAAGCAAGGGAATACCTTATCTAATGGCCACATTAATCACATTCCCATTTCTTATACTCCACCCGATTTCACGCCGAACAACGTCAAGAAACCCACCAATACAACATCCTCGTTTGAACCGTGAAGTTCTACAAAAGCCAACAGGATAACATAAATTATCTAATCGCTGCCCTGGGGCTAACGATAGTAAATCCAATCTACCTTTCCATTATGCGCACAAGCTTCCGAACCATCACCTGTTGCCTGACATGTCTACCTCTAGTATTAGCAGAGATGACCAAGGTCTGAGTTAATGTGACGAAATGTAAGTAATCTGAACGAGTGGACATGTACGTGTTAAATTATTAGTTGTAAGAATTGTTATCTAGTTATAATTCAATACAAATGTGTTAGCTATTTCTAAGAAATTTAATATTAAGATTGTAAAAATAATTAGTATTAAAATTATTAGATGTAAGAATTGTTATGTAGTTATAAGTAAGATGTTTATTACTTCTCATATTATATTAAATATAAAGATTATTAAAAATTAAACAACACTTGTTGGAAATCAAAATTAAGTTAGTTCATAGTTGTAATAAATCAATTATGTTAGATTAGTTTTTAAGTAATAAATTTGTATGTTGTTATATTGTTGTTGTGCCTTTGGTCAACATTTGTATTATATTATAGATGATTTTACGAAATTAATAAATTAAATAAAACACTGTATTTAAATTTTAATTAAGTTTATTTTAAATAAAATTTTAGTAGTTAAACTATTTTTAAGTAGCATTACAAGACAACCATTATTTCAATACTTTTGAGACAATCACAAACATTAAACGGAAAATGATCGTGTAAAATACCGCAATCTATATTTTTAACTGGTCAATTTTATTTTGGTGAAGTTATTGAATCAAATTTAGTCATCGTTAAGCGTTGGAGACTAACACAAGGTTAACTGGAGTGTTAAATTTAATAAATTTATTATGTAAAATATACAATATTGAATTTCCTACGCCCATCTGGAATGCTTTACAAAACCGCTTTCAGATATTCAAATTAACTGAATTTCGGGAAAAACGTGATAAATTGGATATGTAACTTGAAAGAGCGATGTTTAAAACACTCCACTTGTTTTGTGCCCTTTCACTTAAAAATTTATACCACGAATTGATATACAAGTTTTCACTTACAGTATTTGTTACATTAAACTGTTAAATTTCAAGTGGTGTAGAATATTTTAGGTTTAACATCATGTATGAATTAATTCTATGAAAAAAAGATGCGTGAAAAAAAATTGATATTTAATCTACATGATTCTCAAGCCGGTGAAAAAAAATACAGCATACTTGAATAAACATCTACGAGTATTTGTTAATATGTAGTGTTCTCGGTAATTTCCTACATTTTCAAATTCATAATAAATTCAAAAATAAAAAAATTGTTCATAGCAAAGCCGTATTTAAATATATGTCGTATTAAAATATACGTACATACTATCACGCCGTCTCCCTGTCGGCCTAGGCAGAGTGGACACTGTGCCAGACTTTTTCTATCGCGACATAGTTTCGCCTCTTCTACGTCTACAAACCTCGTACAACTCCTACGATTTTCTGAACTTTTTGCATTTCCCTGTTTCAAAAATCATGATCTCGATTCAACCATATTTTCCATGGCCTACCTGTTCTATGCTTTCCAATCACATTTGCTCTGTCATTTTGAGGTATTGCGTTCTCGATATACTGATCACAGTAGGTTCTTGTAGCATGTCTTTTTTATGAGGACATTGGTATCGGGGAAGCACTGGTTTTTTTATGATGACCCTCGATCGATTCGTCAAAATTAATCGAGCCGAAAAAGACAAACACATTGAAAGACAGATCATTTTGTCGTTTTTTTGCGAAATTGTAATTCGTAAAAGAAAAAATAAATAACAAGTCTTTATTTTCTTCGTGTAACGGTTTAAAAAATAAACAATCTCTTCGTATTATTAATAATAAAGCTAATAAAAACGTCTAACAATAGCCATTCCAATAAAAAAGTTCACAAATGGATATAATTGCACATTTATAGGGGTGGATAAGGTTTCTAAGAAAAGAGTTTACTGTTGCCATATTGCATCAAAATACTGAACATGAATTAAACAAAAAACAAATTAAATTGAGATTTTTGTATTGCTTGCCGATGACATTACTTCCCACCTAAAATCTTTATTTTTTTTACCTTAATTAATTATCAATAATTATAATAATTAATTCCTTCTTAATTAAAAAATATAATTTTAAATAAATAAATAATAATTATGAATTAATGTATTAATTCATAATAATTAATTAAACATTAATTAATAAATAATTATTACTTAATTATTTTTAATTAATTAATAATTAATTATAAATTAATTAATTAAATTTATTTTTAATAATCAATTATTATAACCATTTCTTAATCCTAAAAAAAATTGTTAAATGAAAAAAAAAGCAATGCATAAAATCAATTTTCCTAGGAGCTAAGAAGTTTCGCTTCTACTGCGAGAGAGTCTCACGCATCTGTTTTTTTGCGTTAAAATTTTGACTGTTAATATTGACACGTTTAATCGATTGTTCATTATTATTAAACTCCTTTAAAAATAATATCGCTACTGAGTCATTTCCTCATTATATCGTAATAATTCAGATAACAGCGAAAGCCTTACAACATATTCAAAATAAAGTTTTCTTTGCATATGCTGTAAGTGAACACGAAACTACAAATGATGTATTTATTTTTAAATAATTTATTATGCTTACGTCTATCCAATACAACAAAGATACGTTATGAAGAATTATTATATTAAACGTTGTGAAGGGGGATGGTTTAAACCTTATTACGAATTCATGGAATAGAATTCATAAACATAGAGGGTTAATATTCTATCGACTTGTTTGGATATAAACCCTCAGAAATATATCACAAACTATAACATGAATGATAACTCTGTTAGGGTTATATTTATACAGTCAATGTCGGCGAGAAATACTCGTAGTTTCAAAGAAAACATAACCTTTGAGATTCTCTAGTCTAAGGAAAATACTCAAGTTTAAAGAACCGGGCAAATTTTTTGCTTTATACATTTATCGACACTCCAACATACATTTACTTCTACGATATCACTTGTTGCTTACATTTAATTTCTTTAAGGTTCCACTTATAAAGTTAAACACTAGTTTTCTTATTTTCTTACCTCAAGCTCATGTTAATGAGTTATTTATTAGTTTTTTTGTGGCTCATTCATTAAAAACACTAAAAGAGAAAATTTTGTTTTTTGGTAGCATGTTCACATCGAATGGTCGAGGTGTTAAAATAACATATATTCGCTGATATCGGAAAAATAATGGAAGCGGGCAAGAGTGTACGATGTTCGAAACATTTCCAAAGATTAAATTTGCAGCTCATAATGCTATTTTGTACCAATATGAGGATATGCAAGCAAAACATGGACGTGGGAAAAATTATGAACGTTAAATATAGAAATGAGAGCATTGAGTAGAAAATAGGGTAAAATTGTAACAACTGTTATTAGTTAGTATGTAGATGTTAACTATTGTAATAAGTTAGTATGCTGTCACTCCCGTAATGCAAATGGATGGAGAAACATTACCAAATTGTGACTCCTTTAAGTATCTTGGGTCATTCATCCATAGCGATGGAGGATGTGCAGCAAATGTAACACATATAATTAGTGTGGGATGGATGATGTTTAGATTCAATGTGATCCGAAAATGCCAGTAAAGTCAAAAGGAAAAGTATACCAAACGATTGTCAGACCCGCACTCCTCTATGGCTCCGAATGCTGGACGATGTATAACTCTTACTCTAGGCAACTAGAAACTGCTGAAATGCGCATGCTTAGATGGTCAGCTGGTGTGTCCCTAAGAGACAAAATAAAAAGCTCACGCATTCGTGGAAGCCTAGGTGCTACAGACATCAACAGCAAGAGATGGAGGAGAGGCGATTGAGATGGTATGGGCACGTTGGACGCAAAGCACCCGATCACATTGTGAACCAAGCAATCTCCATGGATCTCGCTCGAATAACAACCAGAGGAAGACCAAAGAACTTATGGGTGGTGCAAAAAGATAACCTGATGCAGAGGCACGGTTTGGGGGACGTATTCCGGGACAGAAGAGCATACAACCTGAGGACGAGGAGAGCTGACCCCAACAGTCTTCGCAGACAGTGAGTTGGGATGGAGCCAGGGAGAAGAAGTATGTAGATGTAAACTACTGTTAGTGTGTAGATGTAAACTACTGTGATAAGTTAGTATGTGGATGTTAACTACTGTTATAAGTTAGTATGTAGATGTAAACTACTGTGATAAGTTAGTATGAGGATGTTAACTACTGTTATAAGTTAGTATGTAGATGTTAACGACTGTAATAAGTTAGTATGTAGATGTTAACTACTGTAATAAGTTAGTATGTAGATGTTAACTACTGTAATAAGTTAGTATGTAGATGTTAACTACTCGTATTTCCAAGAAATTAAATAAGATTATTAAAAATAAAAATGACATGTAGGAAATTGAAATGGAGTTATTTCATCGTTATAATATATAAATTGGATTAGTTCTTAAGATATTCATTTGTATGTAGGTAAATCCTTCGGGAAGTGTTTGTTTTAGTGATTAATTTATTAAATAATAAAAATAAAGTGTAGTAAAATGATGTATGATGAAATAAGAAATAATATTAGGAAATAATGCGAAATAAAAGATGATGCAATGCTCAAGATAAAAAAAGGATCTTTGAGATTGTTCAGTCACGTGGAAAGCAATAAAAATGCAGGATTTACTAAAGTAATCTGTACGAGTGATATAGAAGGTTTGGGACGTTTGATAAGGTCTAAAAAAAACATGATGTGACCAAATTAATCAAATTACGATTGAGGAAAAAGTAAAACTCTTTATATTAATAGGAGAGTATGCATGAATATCGTAGATGAGGAGAATATGTACTAGGTAAGTCCAGAAAGTAAGTGTACTGAATTTTTGTAGGTTACAATTTTTTTTATTTAAACAAAAAAAATACGTGGTTACCGTAGTACATATGTAAGCTATTTTCCGACATAGTCGCCATTCCTCTCAATGCAGGTGGTAAAGCGGGGTATCAACTTTTTGATGCCTTCCTCGAAGTAGTTTCCCGCCAACCCCTCCGTCCACTTCTCCACCTCCTCCTTTACCTCCTCGTCGGTTGAAAACCTTTTTCCACCCATGTGCAGCTTCAGGGAGGTAAATAAATAGTAATTTGAAGGTGCAGTTTTCACCTCATTATAAACCTCAACCGGAGGTTTTCCCTTCCAAACGAGATAATGGGTGACGCCCTGTATTTCGACTTGGCGGGAGATTGGATTTACATTTTTCACTAAACGTGCTGTCGCGTCGACACTTCTCAACGTACTGACCTCGAACCGGTCTCGTTGCGGAGGGGAAGGGTCAGGCTACACGGAAGTGTAGCCAACATGTCGAAAAATAAAATCCATCCGGTCGTGAAAGCCTCAGTACACTTACTTTCAGGATACGCCTCGTATGTTGTCGACGTGCCAGAAACGAAATATGTATGTTTGTAAAGAATTGAGTTAAATTAAATTAAAATTTAATTAAAATTAAGTTAAATTATATTAAAATCCCTTCTCCTTTTTTATTCACCGTACATGTATCACAAGTAGATTTAAATTAATGAAACTGAACACAATATTTTTTTTTTTTAAATATTTTTTGAAGCAAACTGAAGAACTCAGTATACCTGCATTATGCATGAGTTCAGATTACAATACATTAACAAATATTCAAGAGTATACTTATTAATAATTCACGGCTGTGACAGATTGTGACTTGGCGGCACTCTCTTCCATTCGCCACGCGTCACGCTGACAGCACAAGTAGTAATAGCGTGCCAACAGTCACAATTGTATTGAACAAAACTTAAATTAAACTGATATCAAAAATATTTTCTACGAGAAAAAGCCTTTTTATGTAAGTAATAGCGACCAAAAACTAGACCTCTGTGGCTTTGTTACGTAAGACGCATGTCCAAGCCATGGATTCGATTTATGATAAAACCCATTTTTAAAAGGGGTTTCTGTCCTGTTTTCACTCAACGTTTCGTTAACATACTCGTATTTCTGGTTGGCTTGAAGATATTGTAACACTACAAAAAAACCGTTAGGGGCTTCTTTTTACTACAAATGAAACAAATATTGATATAATTGAAACAAATATTAATACATTCAAAAATGATAATACACAACAGTGTGCTAGTGCCTACCTTGATGTATGGGGGAACAATATAAATTAAGGAAAAGTCTCAAATTGTTTATCACACTCCTGCTAGAAACACAGTACCTTTCGTAATACAAATGTAAGATAAACAATTGCTAAGCTACAGTTACATATATACCATCACGCCATCTCCCTGTCAGGGTAGGAAGAGAAAACAGAGCATCATGCTTTCTTTACTTAGCCCACATCTTTAGCCTCTTCCATATCCATGCACTTTCTCATACAACCTCTTCGATTTCTCTAACTTCCAACGTTTCCTTCTTTCGGAATGTCATTCACTTAATCCAACCATACTTCCCTTGGTTTTCCTCTTACACGTTTTCCACTTACATCTGAACTATAAACTTGTTTAATTATGCTTTTTTATTCATTCATTTGTTATACATGCCCAAACCATCTCAATGTAACTGAAATGGATGACGTAGGCAAAGAATACGTAGATTGAGGAGAGAAAAGAAGAAAATAGTTGAATACATTTTAAATGAGGGAAGGGTAAGAAGCAGAAGAGCATGTACGTGTATAACGAAATGAGTGAATATGGACGAAGCGTGTGTGGATAGCGAGGTGTTGTGATTTGTCATCTCTGCCTACTTCAAAGAGATACGACGTAAGGGTATGTATGTAGATAAATGCGCAAAATAAATAAAAATTGTAGTCCATATTTGTATTTCTCTTTCGCAGTTTTTTTATCACTTAGTGGCTAGCTCCACCCCACGTAATACAATGTTGGAAGGTCAAGAACAATGAATACACCTTTAAAATACATTAAAATAGCACATTTTTATAGAAATGTACCCACACAGTCATATAAATGACAGAAAAATTAGCTTTTTGATTGATTGAAAGAGATTGCCATATGGCAACTATAACGCTAGATTATACTGAATGCAACAAAAGTACAATCAACACTTTTAAGACCACTTGGTACCTCTTAATCCAGCAATAATTAATGTTTTTTTCTAATATATTTCTGGGTAGTTGGTAGGGGTTGCCATTTAACAATAAACTAGTCAGGTTATGCGATGTTCATAAGAAGTGTAATAAATATATTAAATAATACTCATACGCGCTGAATGTGTGCGTGTCGTGTTGCCTCTCAGCCTGCGGTAGTATTACCAACACGTACCCTTATAAACTTGCTCCGAAGACAATACTGCCACTCCACAATAATCCCATTATCGAATTTACTGAAGAAAACCAGGTGAAAGACCACCATATTATGAAACTTATTTCCGCATCCATGTTATCAAGATACAACCTTATCCTTACTTACGTTCGTATGTCCTGGATAATGTGTCCATAAACCTATTAGTACCAAAAAGAAGGGTGTCCAGGGGGAATATGAGAGGATGAAGGCTCTAATAGAGCCTCCCCGAGGACAAATTATCGTCATCTATTCCCTGATTGTTTCTCCATTCTTCTTCCTAATCTCTTTCGTACGCTTTTGTTATTTTCTTTTGCATTTCCTTGATAAATTTATAAAGTCAGGGCCAGGTTTTATACGGGCGTATGTCGAGATAAGTGAAATCGATCTATAAGCAAGTCAAACCGAGGGTTAATAGTTTCATTTCTTTGAACAAAATATTTACTCAAAAGGGTTTTTGAAACACTGTTTTTAGACAAAAATACAAATTTACATTTCAAGTACATTTAAGCTTATTTAAAAAAGAAAAATATATTTTTTATCTTTTCGTTTTAAAAAAATAATTCGACATACACTTATAAAACTGGGATCTTTTTATTGTACATATTATATATGTCAAGACGATATTGAATTGTACATACCATATATGTATATATTTATAGTATTGTGATTTTTAGTACATTGAAACACCTTCTACCTCTTCTTTACTCATAATCTGGTCCACTTGATCTATCCACGATTTACTTCAGGCAACCTTTTTTATGTACACCTTCCACTTCTGACTTGTATGCTCTTTTAATCACTATTTTGTTATTCTTTTTCTCGTCTAGTTTAAGTCATCTCAACGTTTTTCATATTACTTAAAATATCCAGTTTACCTATGCATAAGTTTCTTATGCCTTTAATACACTTTCTTCCATCCATTCGCACACCAAAGAGTTACTTTAACGTGTACACGGATTTCAAAGTATAATTCTTTACATTCATCCTTTTACTCATGTTACACACTTTCAGGTGGCAACAAACACTGTAATGAATATAATTTTTTTTTTGCTAATATTGACTTTAACAGCGTGGTTGTTATATATTATTTTAAATACTTCGTTTATCATATTTCCTGTCGTCTTCCATCTTTAAATATTTCTTTAACCTTTCCCTTCCTGTCCTAAAACCGGTGCTCCGGTCCGGTGGTCCTAAAACCGGTCCGTTCCGGTGCTGTGCATTCAATACACATGTAAAAATAATCGATTAAAAATCGAAAAAATGGGAATATTTATAGCCAATCGCTAAAATTAATTAAATTTGAAGTCAAAAGTGATAATAATTTAAATTTAATAACTGAAAACATGAAAAAAAACCTCGGCCGACGTTCACAAAACACCGAAGAGACCACCTCAAATGGATGCCCGAGAGCTACTGAGACCTGAGACGGACTAATTGTGTATGCTATACCTCGAAGGAAGAAACACAACTGTGAGCTGATATTCTATGTCTTTCGTTCCCATATACCGAAGTTGAATGAGAATGAGACGTGGTTTGCGTCGCTTCCTCACCCATAGCGGTTTTTTAGAATTAATATACCTACGTCACACACTGACACACGTTTGATTGTTTTGGTGAATTTATTCCCGATTTTCACAAAATATCTCTGATGTGGCCGATAAGTGCCAATTATTATTAATATTATTTTTTCAATCAATGCGTAAATGTATTACGGATGAATACCTAAAATCTGAACCCAGTATTTATTATATTTATACTCGTAGATATATTAAAGATTTTAGAAGCAATGTATACTAGTTACACATCACAGGGAAGGAAGGGTTAATCACTATTTTGTTATTCTTTTCCTGCTCTAGTTCAAGTCATCTCAACGTTCTTCATATTACTTAAAATACCCATTTTACCTATGCATTAGTTTCTTACGCCTTTAATACACCTTCGTACACCCATTGACACACCAAAGATTTGCTTTAACATATACACAGATTCCAAAGTATTAATCTTTACTTTCTTCTTTTTACATTTATACTTTAAAGTGGCAACGAACGCTAGAGTGAAAATATTATTTTTTCCTAATATTGATTTTTATAGCGTGGTTGTTATATAATATTTTAAATACTTCGTTTATCATATTTTCTGTTGCCTCCCTTATTTTATCATCTCCTTAAACTCATCCGTAAACATACTGCACAGATAACTGCACTTATCAACCTTCTCCAGTTTCTCAGTGCTTTTCCCTTTATTTTCTTTCAAAACATGGTCCACTTGATTCAGTCACATTTTCCTTGTTCAACCTCTTCCGTGCAAAATTTACACTTCTGACTTGTATATAAGCTTATTCGTTCTTTGGTCATTCGTTCTCATTACGTGTCCCAACCGCATTATATCTCATTTTTTTTATACTTTGGTCATTCGTTCTCATTACGTGTCCCAACCGCATTATATCTCATTTTTTTTATACTTTGGTCATTCGTTCTCATTACGTGTCCCAACCGCATTATATCTCATTTTTTTTATACTTTGGTCATTCGTTCTCATTACGTGTCCCAACCGCATTATATCTCATTTTTTTTATACTTTGGTCATTCGTTCTCATTACGTGTCCCAACCGCATTATATCTCATTTTTTTTATACTTTGGTCATTCGTTCTCATTACGTGTCCCAACCGCATTATATCTCATTTTTTTTATACTTTTAACATTCATTTTATACTAATCAACATAATTAAGTGTAGGGGGTTTAATTTACGTAATATATTCATATATAATTGAGTGTCACTGTTTATCAGTGAGAATATGCAACGGGGTTTTATATAATCAAAAATCGAAAAGAAATATCGATATATTTTTTCATGCCATTTTTTTTTGGGACACGACAAATGAAAGGCAATAAACTCAGATCCATTAAAATGGTGTGTGAAAATTAAATAATCTGTTGTTTTTTTCGTTAATTGTGCATAATTTATTGCCACGCATAAATAAATAAATAAAATATTTGCAATAACTTCTAATGTCTTCATTTTGCTTTATTTTCTTCATTGGCTCTCCACAGTTTTTCTTAGAAAACACATCTTTACAGTATTTATCTTCTTCTTCAGACAATTTCAATTTTCACTTCGTAACGTTAATGTAGTCAACAATACACTGTATTAAATTTTCAATTTTGCTACTTATGATATAGGGCGGTTTTTGTGTATTATATTAATGCTCCGTTTACCTTGTTTCCTGTCACTATCCTTTTTTCAACGTTCCTTTTAACTTAACCTTACACTTTACAGCCATCACACATTTACAAACTGGCCAAATAATAAAACTATTGTAACACACCTACTCCGGCTTCGTTGAGTTAATCTGTACTTAAAAAAAAAGAAATTACCACGCTTTTTTCAATAAACGATTCCTTAAATGTTACTACATTCATTTTTAAACCTTTCACTAGGCTTTTCTCAAGCAGCACATTGTTGATTATGACACCACGAAATGAAAACATTTTTACGATATGTTCCTGATAAAATCAAATTCATAATAAAATTTTATGGAGAGAGAAGATAACAATTTTCAGAAGGATGTTGGATTCTCGAGATAACATTCAAATGGAAAAAACAGTTCTCCATCTCTTGTACACTGTGGCGAAAATGAAATGTCAGTGAATAAAAAAACGTAAAGGCTTCACGTGAACGCGCTGACTGTTAGAGTACTTTTATCAACGGGATATTTCCCTGACGATATATATATTTTGATGTCAATAGGCAAAAAGTATCCAATTTACATAACACATTTTCGTGTCATCTAAAATAACTAATGAGTATTCCTCATTCATAAAAGTTTCCGCCAATATTTGGTATACTGTTGTATCATATATATGGTATCATACTATATATATGGTATCAATATGTACAATTCAATTTTTAACATTTCAGAATGTAACGAAATAACACGCTTTATTGGCTTTTATCGGCAGCATTTTATCGGCTTTAGTTGACATACTACTGAGCAAAGATGTGTCAAATTTTATATAATGTTTATAGTTAAGGCACTAACGTTGTGGAGGTTTAAAAACATTGAAATTTGTTTTATCGAACACTGGTTATTCCACTTTTTGTAACGGTATAACCCTACCGGTTTCAAGGTTTTCACCTCATCTTCAAGGGAGCACAAACAAGACTGAATTATGTTTGAACTGGTACCGATATACACGTTTCTAACGGTTGGGGACATTCGGGTTGGGGACTGAGGGCTTAAGGAGGCATGGCTCGCCGAGGTCGTCCCATCCCCCCCTCAGCTCACAGTCCCCAACCCAAATGTCCCCAACCGTTAGAAGTGTGTATATCGGTACCAGTTCGAACAGAATTCAGTCTTGTTTGTGCTCCCCTGAAGATGAGGTGAAAGGCTTGGAACCGGTAGGGTTCTACCGTTATAAAAAGTGGAATAAACATTGTTTGATAAAACAAATTACAATATCAAATTTTAACTTTAATGTCGCTTGACCATGGGGTTGACTATACACACTCTTACTTCTTCAGGCTGAAATCCTTTGGGATTTATGGGCACATCTGGCGTATTTATTGCTTTTAAACATTTTTTTAAATCAACCTGCTTTTCCTTCATAATAATTATTCGCATGCATGATCAGGTGAGGAAAGTGGTATTCGAAAACAATGTTCAATAAAACCCACTTAAATTAAAATAATCTCAAGGATAATAGGATAGACATTATATGGAATTTGAGGAAGATTTTAAGATTAATAATATTTTTTTAAATTATTCTTGAGTACAAGTAAGGATGTTGTACATCTGGTTGATCCAGGAAGATCGATCCATGATGCGTTGGTATATAAAAAGTTTCGTTCTTAATATATTAAAATAACAATCGAATATACCATCACACCATTTCCCTGTTGGGGTAGGCAAATAGGTAAGAACTGATTATGACTTGATCATTTCTTCAAATCCTCCACACATATATGTTACATATGTTCATACAGCTTCTTCTATTTCACTTACTTTTAACGTTTCCTTCTTCCAGCATTCCATTAACATACATTGTTTTTTTAAATAGGTTTAGTGAAACTTTTCCTTTATTTTTGAATATTTATTTATTTAACACTTTTATTGCGAATTACATCTGATGGGCTTATTAGCAGGCGGCAATCTCTTCCAACCAACCAGACAAAAGTAAATGAAGCAAGTTACGTGGTCGCATAAACCATTCAAATGACTATCCATCCCCACGAAATTCATAAACATATACGGGAGCACATGCCCACGAACCCCATAAAGACGGATAATCACTCGAACATTATTTTTCATATAAAGTGAGATATCATCAATCAAAAGGAAAGGAATGGATGGTGGAGAGGAAAGGAAAAGAAAAATCAGGAATGAAATACGTTATTTTACTGACTAAAAATTAAGAGTTTCTTCAGTCGTTTCTTAAAGCATGCCAATGTCGGAGCGAGTCTTATATTGGTTTGTAACTGATTCCAGAGTTTCACTACATGAACATTAAAGGACGACGTAAAAAAATATAATGAAGCCATTAAAGAATGTCAATAATGTAAATTCCCATTTTTCACTCAAGATTTAAAAAAAAAACAATTATGTTACATATACACAAATCGGACAGTATCAAAATTTGCAAAGATGATAGTCCATAGTAGTATGTTGGTGTCAACTTTGAGCTATGTAAGTGAAACGCTGACGTGGAAAATACTGAAAGGAGACGAATAAATCCTGTATAGATGTGTCCATTGAGTAAAATACTAAAGTATAGGACAATGACATAGTTTGGACGTGTTGAACGAATAAATTAACAAAAAATTACTGGAAGGCATGTAAGAGGAAGACCAATAAATGTATGGTTAGATCAAGTGAATGATATTCAGAATGAAGATTCGTAGAAAGTCTCAAAAATGGTAGAGAATATGTGAGAAGGTATATGAATGGGGAAGAAGTAAAGGATGTTAGTCGTGATAGGAATGTATGACGTTCTGTTCTCTCTGCTTGCCTCGACAAGAAAATGGCGTGATAGACGTATATATGTGTGTTATTATCTACAATTTTGGAAGAGATTGCCACTTGGCAATAACCCCTCCCCATATTTTACATTTAATATTAAATTTAAAGTTAGTAAATTTTGAATATATAAAGTACATTAAAACATAAAATATTTTATTATACTTTTAAGATAAAGCTCAGTCAATATTTAGCATAAATGTTGATTCCCTCGTCTTAAGAAGTTGAAGGGTGAGAAATATGACAAACCCAGCGAGCGAGGGTCGCCCTCTGATCCGCAATCACAGTCAGCAGACTGGCGGTCGAGGGTCGGCCCTCCACATGCAGTGGTGCGTTTACCTTCCGCATTAAAGGCTCTGCGCTGGGGAGAACGAGGGTTGTCGAACACTCCACGCTGTTCGAGACATACTGGTATAGTTGGCATACGAGGATTTGTGTAGAATAGTGTTGTTCTAGTTTCAGAATCGCATAGTGTACAGTAAAGTTTTTAATGTGTGTTAAATATACAAGATGCATGCATACATTTATAGTTAAGGCATTAACATTGTGGAAATTTAGAGACATTGTAATACATTGTCGATCAATAAGTCTTTGAAGAAAAGAAGCCTTTGTAGATCATTAGATATGTGATAGTAATACATTTGGCTTTAGGTGTAGTGAAGTGTAAGTTTGTTGTAGACATACACAATATAAAATATTCCTTTCCAAAATGAGTTATTTCCAAGAGTTTCTTAAAGTTGTAGACGTCACCCTTATACGAGTATCTAACACTAGGAGGAAGGCAATTCCACGCCAGGGAACCATTTAGCAATCGATGAATAGTTGCGTGAAATTTTTTAATCATGCCTAGTAGCCATAAATGTGTCTTTATTTTTTTTTGTGTATTTAACTGTTTTATATCGACCATATACCATATTAATTGGATGCGATTCAATATATGTAAATTTGTTTTTATCAAACACTGTTTATTCCACTTTTTGTAACGGTATAACCCTACCGGTTTCAAGGCTTTCCCCTCATCATCCGGAAGCACAAACAAGACTGAATTCTGTTCGAACTGGTACCGACATATATGCTTCTAACGGTAAACATTCGGGTTGAGGACTGTGGGTGGAGGGAGGGCGGAGACAACCTCAGCGAGCAGTGGGGAGATTCTTGGAATATATGGTTTTGCTTATCAGTAGTAACGGATATAAATTGGACAGATTAAAGAACCTAGAAATTTCTAAGTCAGTGCATCGGGGTGAACATCTGGCAATTTTTTTTTTAGTTTCAAAAACAAAAAATACGTTTTTTTTTAATATTTTTTATTTCAACTGTCAAATGACCTTTTCGAAACAAAATAATTAAAGAAAAACCACAGTTTGTAAAATAAAACATTGATATTGAATCAGTGTATTACAATATGACAAAAATATGAGACGAAAAACACAACAAGGAAACCTACACATTTCAATCAATTCATCCCGGCAAGAAAAACTTCTTCACTTTACTTCTGTAAGTATTGAAATCCATACAATGACTAAATTGACTACTCAATCTCTAAAGTCTTGTTAAGCAAGATAAATACAAATAATTTTGGGTAAAAAAGCGACATACTTTATAAGCTTACTATACTTAAGAAAATGTAGCATGGGCCCTGTGACGTTTCACAAATTAGCCCCAATACAACCTTGTAACGACGTTCAGTAATTTTAATTATTTTATCAACTTTATTATAAGCCTCGATTCTAATAAATAGCAAGTTATGTAAGTAAATACGTTATATAAAACTAACAATAATGACAAATGAATACATCTTGTTACAAATTAGCAGAAATGTGTCAGTTTGTTAAAATCAAATAATATTTGGCGACGTTTGTCAAAAGTCACTATGTTAGTCTGCATTGGCTAGGGATGGGGTATACGATAATGGGATTTTCGATTTTTTATACATAAAATTAAATGTTCGTAATTAGTATAAATTCATAGTGGATCTTGGCCTATTTAAAGATAGATATATACAAATCATACAATACATGAGAAAGTCAGTAAAATGAAAACTAGGAATTAAAACGTCAGTTTAGAGAAAAACAATTTTTCGATTATACGAGTATAAAAACGATTCGATTTGTAATAAAAAAACGATTTTATCCCACCCCTTTGAGACATGACATTTCAAACGTCACAGGAACCATGCTACATTTTTTTTAATATAGCTTCCCCTAATGAATATTGGATTATTTTATATGTATGGTATGTACTTCACAGTAAACTTGCTTGGAAAATAATTTTTACTCACTTAAAGTTACAGTTTCTTGGTCCGCAGATTAAAAATACTGGTTAAATGAATTAAACTTTTATTAAATCCTATTGGAAATGCTATATGAGCTTATAGTTTATAGCGGATCCTTTAGAATCCATCCGGAAGTTGCAACATAATGCTTCGCTGCACCTGCAGCTCCGGACAATGACTCACTCAGCCCTGCACTATACCATCCGATTTAGCATTATGTACCATGTGGGAAGCTGATCTTGGACCACAAATCTTGTGGACAATCCAACCTGCCAAAGCAGATTATTGTTAACTGTTATTATTTATGTTGCCCTGTCACGACTGACTTTCAACTACCAAAATGGAGGGACAGAAATTAATGGGATATGAGGAAGTTATAGAGTATTTGTTGCAAATATTTCTACCTTAATAACAACAGCTTTAACTTAGAACATTACAAATCATTTGAATCATAACGCAATGAGTTGTGAAATTTTTCAGTTCAATATTATAACCGTATTTTTTTCTGGCTTAAAAGATGAAGTGGTTATTTCTCAACTAATACGTAATCTTGAGATTTTGTATTTAATTTGAAAAAAATATCATTACTTGTAGTTTTACTATATACATATCATCACGCCGTTTCTCTGTCGGGATTGACAGAGAGGATAGTGCGCTATAGTTTTCTGATTCGAAACACATCTTTCACATCCATACACCTTCTGATAGAACCTCTAAGATTTAACTGAATTTCTTGTTTTCCTTGTATCAGAATATAATTAACTTGATCTTACCATACTTTCCCTGGTCTTCCTCTCAGACATCTACCACTCACATCTGCACAATATATATGTTTTGTTAGTATTTCTTCATGCATTCGTTTTACATGCCTACACCATCTCTACGTACTCTAATTCATTAATCTCATATCACTTTATTTTTTATCCTTTTTTTTTAATTTCACCCTATTAATAAAATTGAAGAAAATACACTTTAGAGATAAACTATAAAAAGCGGTGGGCTCATTTCATAACATTGTATTTCACTTTTGTAGTATACGATATCACCTGGTGGGCTAATTACTACGTGGCAATATCTTCCAGCCACTAGAAAGATCTTTAAGATACCTTAATTGAAAACTAGTCTGGAAACAGTATAAAAAGTCTGCGTTTCAATGGTAAATAACCCATAACTCACGGGTTGGGAGCCAAGCGTTTTACCAATAAGGCTACCTAGGTCACCTAATATCTGGACAGTCAAGATACACTCCCAACAATAGAGGACGAGCCGGCCGCGAACACATAAGATGTTTTTCAGCCCACATCCTGTGGGTGTAGAAGAGGCGAATGGTGTGTGTCACGATAAGAAAGTCTGCCGTTCTTTCTTTTCTTCCTACCCCGACAAGGTAGCGATGTGATGATACGTGTGAATGTATGATATTGGGCAAATGTACAATACCTCCATATAATAATATTTAATACGTATTCAGTATATACCATTTTAATGAATTTATATACATGTACACGTACAAAAATACGAGGGGGGACATGTATGTTATGATTAAATAAAAACTATAAAAAATCAAACAACTACACATTGGTTTTGAGCAAACACAACATAAAACAATGAACACATCCCCGGGCTGAAAATCTATTTTATTGCAAAAATGTAATTTAAAAGTGCCGAGCCAATAAAACAGCTAAATAGAGCTTTCCTGAAAAAAGATATCTACTCTCGTTTGATTAAAAGTTCCATTTACGCTTTGAGTCCGACACGGTCGGGTCTAGACGAGTCCTTTTCGAGTTTTTGTTTCAGTTTTATTTCATTTTATCAATAGGACCATTACAGTATCCACTTCGAAATGTAACTAGATTCGATAATAATTACTGAAATAGCGGTGATTGACAAAAAAACTGGTCCATTTCACTAATTAAAAATTGCTATCTATGTGAAAGGAATAATACTGTGTGTAAACAGACAAAATATAAAAGTTATTGACGATTTCCATAGTCTAGCTGGAAAAATGTTTGTTTTCCAGCTCGGGGGTTACATACTAAAACACACATATCACGAGAATCATGACTGCGCGGCAACACACTAGACTTTGGTACAAGAGGTCGCTGGTTCCAACCCCGCGTTGTGCTGCTCCCGTCGAATGACAAGCATTTTTTTCGCCTTATATTTTATTTCTTTATTTAACACTTAATAAAAAATATATAAATTACGAAAGCGTAATACAATTCAACCTTCATGACCTCGTTGATAAGACATATGTCTTTCAAACCGAAGGTTACGGGTTCAATTCCTGTTGTCAATGATTTGAAAACAAGTTTTTTTTAATTAATGTAGTCTTACATATAACATATGATAATGGAAGTATCACAAGTATGTATATTTTCAAACATTAATTTGTTTAAAAATGTTGAAAAATTTTCACAGCTTTTTGTTTTTACGACGTTATGGTCGTAACAACGGGTGTCTGAACGAACCAAACATGTGTTCACGTTACGGTTGTGAGTGCGGGCATGTGAACTATAATATATTAATTAAGTAATGTTTTTTAGTATCATCTTGAGATTCGGTAATGTCTTTGAAGCTTCAGCCATCGTTTATGCCCACTCAACTTGGCCACAAATTCATAAAACATTTTAAGCTAATGCACTCTTTTATTTTTATCATAAGTTTTCATCAAATTTATTAATTTATAGCGTTTTTCTTTTTTTTGTTTCAGGTGAGTACAAATTTTCATAGTTTCAAGCAACAAGAGTGAAATAAATATTATTTCAAACAGTCTACAACAAAGGTAACAAACCATTTACACACCATCACATGTGTCTCTTTTAGGGCTGACAGAGAGAATAGATCTCTTCACCATTCAAGCAAAAGAAACAGTCTTTGTCTTTTTCATACTTTTATTGCATACATGCTTTTTAGTTATCATTTATATTTTTTAAGTATAAAGAGCTCATCTTGTAATTTTCTCCCAATCGACATACTTTCCCACCAATAGGAGGACGAGTCCGACCACTATGACTTCAAATGTTTTTTCAATCCACCACACTTTTATACACGTAAATTATATTACAAACAATTGAATGATGATACGTAAGCAGTTCATATAATCATAAAATCAATAAATATGCACAAAAATTGTCAAAAATATAAGAGTCTATAAACATAGCCTTAAATGTGCCGTTAGACAAAACATAATCACCTATTACACCCCTTCACTGTATTGTTGCATTGTATGAAAATTTCGTTAACGCACTACAAAAACTTTATTTGTATACAAGAAATTTATGCAGAGATTTAGCACTTGCTAAAATTTCTTTCATCTTTTCCCCTGCCTTAACCCATCTATTTTGGGGTCGGCTGCTAAACCCTCTTGACCTCGCCAATCACAGGACAGTCTGAGTCTCATCATGTCCTCCACTTTCTTATATAGGCTCTCTTTGGGTTTCACTCTGCGTCTATTTGAAAGTTCCCAATACATGGCTATTTTCAGTTTAGACCTTTAATCCAGCCGTTGCACGTACCCATACCAGCGTAGTTATGCTTTCCGGACTTTATTTACTAGTGGCCCCTCTTTAATTGATCCACGGATTCGTCCATTTCGGATATTATCCAATCGAGTGTCGCCTAGTGGCCACCATAGCATCCGCGACATGAATCAATTGTTCCACTTTTTTCTTTAGACGCTAACACTTGGCTCCATGAAGTTTAGAGGGCCTAAAATTTCCTGTTCTAGAAAAGGTTTACAACAAACAAGTCATTCACTTTACCAATATAAAGTTAGTATCCAGCTGGACTGGAATCTCCAGCATATTCTTCAGCACAACAGATTCATGAGATCTAATTATTCAGTTTTTTACTGCATATTGTATCTTTTGGATCTGTGTCCGACAGATATTGCTTGCTGGTCCCAGCTTCTTTGAGTCAATTGATTATTTTGAATCGTTTCAATAGTACGAGATATTATAACACGAATTTTGCCGCTGCTGGTCCCAACACGTAGGCCAGTTCAATATATGAGAAACATAGGGTGTGGGCTGAAAAACAAGGGTGTGGGCTGAAAAACATCTGGTGTCCCCGTGGCTGGGTTCGCCCTATATTGGTGGGGTGTATCTTGGTCGAGGGGATGCTATTAAATGAGCCCAGACCTTTTGATAGCTTCTGTATTTAATGTATTATCTGCAATTTATGTGTTTTAGAAGTGTTATTTAAATATAATTTGTACATACTATGTTGCTATCAATAAACCTATTATTTATTTATTTATATGCAGTTTCTAGAAACACTTAAAGACACCCTTTTTTGGAAAGTTTTGTCAAAATTGATGAGTATATTTGAACATTATACACTAACACTTCACCCCTTCAAATATTTATTTGTAGTTCATCTACCCTGAATATGTTTTCAGCGGTATTTTATAGCAAAAATGTTTTTTCTAAACATATACAGAGAGATGCACCACAGCCACCATGCTCCATCCATTCTTTATTTTTTGTAATAACTTTAATCTTTAAAAAATACTGGTTTTGATTCCCCAAGTTAGAATGTTCTTAAAGTGAGTTTGTTTTCTGAATATTGCTTTATTAATTTTTATTTCACTACCCTTAATGGTTATTCACTGAGGTTATTCGTAGTCTGGCCTAAACAACTTTTTTTTTACTAAACATACGCAGATATGAGAAAGTGTCCAATATATTTATCCCAACCACCGCCTTCCAATATCTTCTCTCAACGTTTTTGATTATTATACGTTTTTGTAATAATATTAATCCGTCAATAATAGTGGATTCGATTTCTGCGAAAGAGCGCCCTTGAGGAGAAAGCTCTCTTACAGGGCTTTATAAATTGTCATTTTATTTTTAACTATCAAAGTTCACCTTATAATAACATAATTGATAAAACATTTGACTTTGATAATTCAGAAGCGTTTGAGTGGATTCAATCATGAACAAACATGTCGTTGCAGGCTTTGCGCTCGATAAGCTATATATTATGAGCGATTCAAGAGCAGTTGGCATCCATTTGGGAAGATTGCAGACTCTCGAGTGCTGGATTGGTCTAAGGAGTTATTACACCTTAGGATATCAGAAATGTTCGTATATAGTCCATTAAATATTTATTTATTGTAAATTACAAGAAAAACATGTCTCAGAACCACAGAATACAGCTGCTTGTCTAAAGAGCTTGATTACCAGTTGTCCTTTTCTAAAGCTCAATTTTGTTAAGGTTTTTGCAGTTATCTTACCAAATATGTTTTTTTTTCTGAACATACGCACATGCAGAGAAATATTTTATTAGGTGGCAGCTTCCATTTTCCCTATATTTTCTGTTGACTTATGTATATTTGTTTTGCAATATTTTAGGGGGACTTTTGTACTTTCCATCCCTTTGAAATAGGCTCGTTAGCGTCTTTTGTGATTTCTATCCCATCTCACAATATCTTTTATTTTACACATTTCTTAAATACAGAAATCTTTAACAGTATCTCAGTATCCATTTGGGGTCGACTGCTGGGACATTTTCTTTCATATCTTCATCTTGCCAATCTCTCGGGGATAGTTCGAGTATCTTCGTGTCCTCCTTCGACTCTTAAAAAGGCTTTTTTGGGTCTCCCTCTGCATTTTTTTGCGAGTTCGCAATACTTGGCTGTCTTAAACGTAGACTCTTCATCCCGCCATTGCATGTGCCTACACCAGCGTAGTCGTGCTTCCTGGGGTTTATTGTATTGTACCATTGGTGCCACTTTATTGGTTTTACAAATTGTGGTTAGTTGGAAAATACTCGTACTTGATAGAAATAACTCGTTATGCTGTATACAATAAAAGCGTTATAAAATAAAAATGTATGACAGAATATGTAATGAATAAAAATGTATGACAGAATATGTGATAACGGATGAATGTGAACTTAAGGTTAATGTTATGTGCGAAGAAGAACACTCCGGGGCGGTTTGGGTATGTAAAACGAATGAATGAAGAAATATTAACAAAACAAATATGCATACTGTGCAAATGTGAGTGGAAGAATTGGTAGAGAAAGACCGGTGAAAGCATGATTAAATCAAGTGAATGACATGAAAAAATAATATTTAAAAAGAAAAACAAATCATAGGTGCTGTATGATGACGTGTATGGATGTAGAAGAGACGAAGAATATGTGTCGCGATAGAAAAGTCTGGCGCTCTATCTTTTCTGTCTAGCCCGGATAGAGAAATGGCGTGATGGTACACGTACGTATATTTAAAAAAAATTATAAATTATATTTATTTTATTATAATTTTATAAATAACACACTAAATATGACATTTTAAGCATTATTTTCATAGTTTTTTGACGTTTTGTATAAATCACAACTTGGGTTGGTCCCTTCATCAAATTCAGCCTTAATCTGGCACTGTTCATTCGAAAGAGCCTGTCTTAAGATGATTGACGTGATTGCCCCTGTGCCCTATGTTCACATAGCGTTATTGTGTGGACATAGGTCTGTTTACTGGACTTGGCAGGATCCAGCAAATACCTAAATTGATTGTCATATCAAATATTCATGGCCCAGGAGGCCGGCCAAGCGACACGAATACGACATAGGAGACCTGGCTGAGGGGAAACAGTTAGCTCTACAGATTATTGGACAGAGGAATGCATTAATTATTGAATATTATTGAACGTTGCAGTAGCATATTTCCTTGGCATTTGATAAGTAAAATATTTAATTTACAATTTACACATTTAATTTCTTTTGTAATTCTCCACAAGATGTGATGACCTTCTTTTGTTATTAAACATCAACGGCGAATATATTTAAAATTGTTTGTAATTCTTGTCACGGTGTGATGACCTTATTTTGTTAGAAAACATCAATAGCGAATTTATATAAGATTGTTTGCAATTATTGTCATGGTGTGATGACCTTATTTTGTTATAAAACATCAACGGCAAATTTATTTAAAATTGTGTTTAATTCTTGTCGTGGTGTGATATAATTGATTATTTACGGTTGGGTCACTGCGTGATGGCTATTCGCCTTTACGAAATGGCTATTGTGGAGGGGCCTGGCAGTGAATGTGGTTTGGATGATGAGATATAGATCTTGTGTTTTTCGATAGTCATTTGCATATTGGATTTGATTTACTAAACATATCTTTGCCGCGTCTTATGGATGTTGCATTTTCACTTATAAATTTATGAAGATTTACCAGTTGAAATTTTAACCTAATATTTTAACTTTTGGATGGTTCCATTAATTATTTTCACTTAAGCTCTCACATAACATATTTCTGGTTGGTTGCAATATATTGACACACGACAAGAAATCCAACAGATTGTGCTCTATACAATAAAAGTGTAGTAAAATATGAAAGATAATCTCCATGACCTAGTTGGTAAGACGTCTATCTTCCAACTTGAAGGTTGTCTGTTTAGTTTTAGTTTGTACCCATTTTTTTTAAAAAGGTTTTTCCTCTTAGCGACAAACCTGTGAAGTTGTATTGTTTACAACAAAAGCTTTATACAATATATTTTGATAGTAATTTTTCGTATATTTTACTTATCATTGTTATTCAGAGGGTCGAGACTAAAACTATAATACCTTTTATTTTTTTTATTTTATTATTTATTATTACACATGACAAGAAATATACACAATTTGAGATAAAACAAGAGGTAATTTGATTTGGACATGCAATTTAAATGGATCTGGGTTTGTTGCCTTTCATTTGTCGTATCCCCAGTAAACTAAGCTTTTGCCTGTATCTCACTGAGGATATTTAGCATGAAAAAATAAATCGATACTTCTTTCCGATTTTTGATTACATAAAAACAAAACCCCGTTGCACGCTCTCATCAACCTGACAAACAGTGACACTCAACTACAACTGGAAACATCTTGCGAAATTAAACTCCTCACTCGTCATCACTCCAGAAAGACCAAAAATATTCATCCCACACTATACCGCACACAATCATAAGAATAAAAATCAAAATTAAAACAAAAAAAATACACAGAAACACAAATACCTTTAACATCCCCTATCAAATAATATATACATGCATACTCTAACGCCAGGTTGATTTTACAGTTGGCAGAGAGGACAGATCGCTACATATTTCTATACACACGTACAGCCCTCACTCTCTCCATATCGAAACATATATTCGTGTTATTCTATTTTTGATCCTACGAGTACTTGACTTTCCCTCAGCTAATTTATTTTAACAATATTTCCTATTTTAAGTCTATCATATATTTGATCTCTTTTTGTCTTAGACATATAAATTTGTTTTATAAGGCTTTTACAATTTATCATATTTTATCAAAATGTTAAAAAAAAAAAAATTATTTCGATTTAATTCAACAATGCAGAGTAAAAATTTTGACTTTTCAAATATCACAAAACATGTGAAATTTTGGGGTGACCTCTTGTAATATAGTTTCTGTACAAAATACTTTTTTTTTAGATTTCATATAAATATGCTTCTTTAAATGGAGGCAATTTATGTGATATGATAAATGAGCTCTATAAGAGATGCTTAGCAAAATGTTTGATAATAAATGTAGCAAAATCAAAGATAGTTGTGAAAAGAGGTGTGATCAAAATATGTGCGATGAATGCGTTAACTCAGAAAAGCTGAAGCAGGTAAATTACAAGCGCCGTTGTGCTTGGTGGGTAGTTGAAAGGGACTTTGAAAGAAAGGTAGGGACAGGGAATAAGGTAAACGGTACACTTAATATAATATATAACAAACATGCTAAATTAAAAGAAGCAAAAATAACAAACATAATAGTGAGTTGGTATCAATCTTGAAGTATGTAAATAAAACTGAGACTTAACAGAACAAGGATGAAAGTAAGATTAAATATGAGAAGATGTGTGCACAATGAAAGATTTGTAGAGTATGCCTATATGAATGAAGTCGAAATGATGATGGAGAGTGGAATCAGAAATAAATATGTACATGTTTAAAATGGATGTTTTAAGTAAAAAAGTAAGGAACTTGAAGATAGTGGATTGAATGAATTATGAAAAAATGACTAGGCAAGTGTACAAGTCAGAAGGGAAATAGATGCGTGAAAGAATAAGACGGAGGAAAACGTAGCTGGACCAATTATACAAGATTTAGAAAGAAGAAAAAGTGAGAAGTATGTATATCAAGAAGAATAGTGTGTATGAATGAGGAGGATGGCAAAAGTTGTCAACCTGGATACATCCCTGTTTTTTCTGCCTACCGCACAAGAAACGCGGTGTAATTGTAGGTATGTAAGCAACGTTTAAACAAAATTGTTTCTAAGACGAACATGTATGATTCGTTTTAATTTGTAAAAAATATTAAAATTTTCTTACTAAATCAGTTATACGAGTATTTAATCATCAAAATAATGAAATAAATCCATTTTACACCAATTCACTCAGAGAAAATGGAGGATAAATAAAAAAGGAATAATCGTCGATCTCATCTTATATCAAACACTTAAAAGATAATAATACGATAAATTCAATGAGTTTTATGATACAAAGCAATATACCAAGAAGCTGTAACCTATAATTACTCGCATCACTTTATCCCCTATAAATGTTTGCTTGGGGTTGGTATATACCCCCAAACAAATAAAAATATTAATACGCTGTCATAACACTTAAACTTCAATTGGTGTTATCGGTATGAGACGCGAATTGATATTTACCGTATTGCCTTACTAGACAACCTTTATATTATGTTAACTCTCTTTATTTGTTATCTTTTAAAGTCTTGTGACATTACAGATTTTCCTAAATCGTATAATGAAAAAAAAATCGACTTGGTCAGTTGTATTATTGTTTTCTTCGCCGAGATTTCAGGTTTGATGGTCAATCGTAGTCAAAAAAGTAATAACGGTCTTATTTTTCACAAACTGGTAAGTAACATATTTTTAGTTAATTTTGAAACAATTTTCACTCAATTAGTCCACCAGATTGTACTCAACAGTTCTCGAGTTTTGAAGAATTCAATACTTCTGAAAAATAACAATACATAAATGTTGAACATTTTTATGAATTGCTTTAAATTGTCTTCTCTCTCTTTGAATTTGCAGTGAACCTGTAGTTGTTCGTGTTAGTGTGAACGTGTTTATTTTTAACAATATTTGTATATATAATTTGTTTTATCAAACACTGTTTATTTCACTTTATGTGACGGTATAACTCTACCGGTTTCAAGGTTTTCACCTCAATGGTAAATCCAACTCACATATAATAGAGCTCTGATAATCAATGCTATACTGTACGCTGTTTTTCCAAACTTTTAACCCAACACTCTCATTTTAAACGCATTAATCTTCACTACGTTTTTGCTACGTCTGAGTTTCCTTTACGTATCTTGTTGCGATTAATACTCCATTATTAACAGAAGCTTTGTTCATCTTGAATTCATTCGATGAATTTCAAAAATCAAACAAGTTTATATTTAAAATAAAACATCAGAAAAAAATTATACAAAAATAACTTCGATTGAAAATAATCTGACCCCAAATAAGCAATTAACGGTTAACAGGGATTTCTCGAAGTGTAAGGAATTCATTAAGACCTAATTACACTGATCTCTCAGAGAGCCGTCTTCTAACACTTGCCCTACTTTGCCGTCAATTTTCAGCTTGTACCTGGAGGCTTATCAATATTGGTTATTTGCTAGCTTCACACTACACTTAACACTCGTTTTTGCTAATCATTTAATCGATCTCATATTTTTTTACCTCGCATTATTTGTTCAAAATACTTTCAATTTGTCCTTAATATGATGTATATTAAATATATATATTTATTCATCTGTTTCAAGATGTAATTATTACGGACTTTGTCAACCAAAGAGATTCTCAGAAATGTTCACTAATAATAAAATTAATAAAATACAATATATTAATGATGGTTCAAAGAGCAGACTCTCCTCACAGGCACTCTAATTCGGGGTTCGAACCCGTAATAATAACTGATAGAGCAGATTCTCCTCACAGGCACTCTAATTCGGGGTTCGAACCCGTAATAATAACTGATAGAGCAGATTCTCCCCACAGGCACTCTAATTCGGGGTTCGAACCCGTAATAATAATTGAGATATAAGAAATATCGCAAAAGAATTATACGTTAATTGAATATAAAAATACGACCTCCGTGGCCTGGTGGTAAGACACTCGTCTGCCGATCCGGAGGCTGCGGGTTCGATCCATGCTGGAACCCATTTTTTTTTAAAATAGGATTCCAGTCTGGTTTTCACTTAGGGCCTATAAAAACACGTTTCTGGTTGGTTGGGAGAGATTTTCCACATGGCAATAAACTCGCTAGGATAAAAAAAAATAATAGAAAGGTGATGGCTGCGGTTGTTAAATAAAATACTTCTTCAGTTTTGTGTATAAATTTAGTAAAACAAATTTGGTAAGAAAAATGCATTTTTTTAAGGGAAATCTGTTAAGAAGTCTTTATAGATATTCTGATATGTGATAGTAATACATTTGGCGTTAGGTGTAGGGAAGTGTGTGTTTGTTGTGTCCATACACAATATAAAACATTCCTTCCCAAAACCTAAACTAATCTTCCCAAAGTAATGTGTAGAAGGAGCTTAACTAGTTTAACATTCTTTACTGTCCCGCCATCCCCTCTTATTTACGTCGTCCTTGACTGTTCATGCAATGAGACTCTGGAACCACTTGCAAACTAATATAAGACTCGCTCCGTCATTGGCATATTTTAAAAATTGACTAAATTTAAAAAAAAATTCAAGTCAGTAATACAACGTGTTTCATTCCAGATTTTCCTACACTTTCCCCATCCACTCTTTTTTATTTGATTGATGATATTTCACTATTATTTTTACTATCCATATAGTGTTATTAATTTTTATAAAGGTGAATAATTATTTGAATTTTCTTTTCAGCCATGTCACTTCCTTTATTGACTTTATCTGATTGGTTTGAAGTGATTGTCACCGGGCAATACGCCTGCCAGATTGTTTTACAGTGAAATGTTTAAGAAAAAAATAATGTGTCATGAATGAAACACTCACTCCTTGTATTTCTATTGAATATTGTTGAAAGGTATACTGTACCGTTGATAAAAGTTTTTAAATTTCTTTTAGCATTTTCACAGACCTCCTGACAACGGAAATACGCATGAGATAAACCCTAGATATTGGGATTTTAAGCCTTGGTATTATTAGTAAATTATTTGTTTAGCGTGTACATCTTTATTTTATATATTATTTTATAATTTCCTGTAAGTGTTACTTAAGATAAAAAACTTTTAAAATAATATATCTCTTCAGAGAGTCACGTGTACTACTCGTATGGTCACTGCACGATATAAAGTTAGAGACGTGACCGGTTTTGTAGGTCTGAGATATTTCAAAGGAATTGCGGTTTAGGACCAAGGATACAGCGGGAACTCGGAAGAAGGCCCTATAATTCACTTGGGGACACTCTGTGTCCATAATAGATCAAGTTAAGAGACAAATAGCCCTAACAAATGTGGCTGTTACACAGACTTGATCTTTTGTTTGGTAAGACTTGTGTTTCCAAAGTAAACATAAGATACTTTTATCTATGTACGTAATATATTATATCTATGGTGAACACTTGTTGTGAGAAAACTAAATATAAACATTTATTTCTACAAAAACAAAGTAAAAAGAAATAATATTTTTTTCTATTATCAATATAATTTGGAAGAGTTGTGAAAAAACAGTTAACTTATACCTATATTTAAAGAAAAATAAGACATATAAGAAAGCAAAAGCTACCACCTAGTAAAAGCTACCACCTAGTAAAAGCTACCACCTAGTAAAAGTTAAATACCATAATATGAAAAACTTTGAAAAGATCATTGAAAATATATTGAAAAAAAAATCCAGTTTGGGTTTATGCCGATGGTTGCATGGGTTATGCTTAACGTTCTGAGAAATACCCAAATAAAATTCAGAAACTCTAGAAAATCGCTACACATAATCTTTATTGGCCTGGAAAAGACGTCTGATAGAGTCCCCGGGAACTAATATGGTAGTCACTGCGTAGCTTAAATACCCCAAAGACGTACGTCTGCCTCATTAATAAATGTACAATGATAATAAAACAATATTAGGACGAGATTTGGAAATTGTAATCCGATCACGGTAACAGTTGGACTCAACCAAGAATCAACCTTGAATCCGTTCCTGTTTAATATTTTCATGGAATGTACAATGCTAATAGAACAATCATTAGGATGACATATGGAAACTGTAATCCGATCACGGTAACAGTTGAACTCAATCAATAATCAGCCTTGAATCTGCTCCTGTTTAATATTGTTATGGAATGTACAATGATAATAGAACAATAATTAGGATGACATGTGAAAATTGTAATCCGATCACGGCAACAGTTGGACTCAACCAAGAATCAACCTTGAATCCGTTCCTGTTTAATATTTTCAAGGAATGTACAATGATAATAGAACAAAAATTAAGATGACATGTGGAAATTGTAATCCGATCACGGTAACAGTTGGACTCAACCAAAAATCAACCTTGAATCCGTTCCTGTTTAATATTTTCATGGAATGTACAATGCTAATAAAACAATCATTAGGATGACACGTGGAAACTATAATCCAACTACGGTAACAGTTGGACTCAACCAATAATCAGCCTTGAATCAGTTTCTGTTTAATATTGTCTTGGAATGTACAATGATAATAGAACAATCATTAGGATGACATGTGTTAACTGTAATTCGATCACGGTAACAGTTGGACTCAACCAAGAATCAGCCTTGAATCCGTTCCTGTTTAATATTGTCATGGAATGCCTCACTCTGAAACTGTTGAGAGAAACTCACAAAAACATGTTTGCAGACGATATTGTTTTATGTGACGAAAATATTGAGTTAATCCAAGAAAAGCAAGAAAAAAGGGACAAATGTAGGAGGAACATGAAATAAACAGAGCCAAGACTAAACACATGCTAGGAACACATGATATGGACATTGGAATGAGTAAACTCCAATCCGAAGACCTACTAAGGATAATATGGAACTTAAATATAAGTAAAATGATACATGCCACATATATACATATAAACCTAGAGTGATCTCAAATAATATATCAATATACAATAATATTCAGGATGTTATTGAAAAAATAAACATGAAGGATATAGTAAACCTTAGAAAATAAAAAGGGACACGTTAAACATTTACTTAAAATCTCAGACAACCAATATTTTTTTGTGATATTTTAAAAACCATCCATGTAATAATAATATTAAAAAGTCAATTTATAAAAAAAAACAGTTAGAAAAAATTGTTATTTCGAATAAATCTAAGTATCAATTATGATTATTATTCAGTTCACAAAACTAAAACAGAAACTCTCACATAAAAGAAAGGTTTAAAAGTTTTTTTAGAATACGAAAAAAAAAACTAAAAAATGAACATGCAGTATATGTAGTGTAAACCTTTGATAAACAAGAAACAGTCCCATTTCATCCTGCAAGCCTGTTGCTGAATATTAAACAGACTCGAGACCTAAACTCATTCTATTTGGGTGTAAATTTTTATTTCTTCTTTTTTTACTGTAGATGAAGAACCTCTTTTTGTGAAACTCTTTCAACCGTTGTCTATTTCCCAAGATTTCAAAGGCTTACAAATCTCAGAAGATAGATGAATGGGAATGGACAAAAGATGAATTGGTCACAATTTTGAATGAATACATTGCGTGGATCTTTTGAAAAAACAGGGTTTTTTCGAGTAATTCACATTTCTTTTAATTAGTAAAAAAAATGTAGCCTTTCTTTAAATTAAAGTTAATAATATATAAAGGCTTTTATCAAATAGGTTTTGAATGAATAGAGAGTAAAGAAGCGGGAAGACAAAAATATAGCGAATGGAGAAATTATTACAATAAAAGCCTCTAAAATGAATGGAGAACGAGTAAGCAATGGATTAGTTACGTAAGAAAAATGACGGATAGGTAAAAAGTATGGAAAATAATTTACAACAAGCTGTGTGGATATAAATGGAAAATAATTTACAACAAGCTGTATGGATATATAAGGAAAATAATTTACAGCAAGCTGTTATGGATATGAATGGAAAATAATTTACAACAAGCTGTATGGATACAAGGTGAGTTAGGTGTAAATCAGAGAAGGAATCGTGGGCGATAAAAGATTTACATCAATAATTTTTCGAGAAGTTTAAGAGGACCGAATAAAGCGTGGCACGACCTTATTTATCAAATTTTGTAAAAAAGAAGAGTAAAAAGCCTTTATAATAGAAAAAAATGCATAAAACCTTTTGTTTTCATATCAATATGTCGTCAGTAAGATTCAAGCAAAAGCCTAGTTTATAGGGGTCACGACAAATGACAGACAAGAAACTCAAATCCATATAATTTAAGCATCCTCTTTAAAAGACATAAAACATTTAATTTTTATTTATCTTTGAGATTCCGCCATGAAGGAAAAAAATCAAAGATTCGCAAACGTAATTTTAACAAGTAGCATGGAAGATATATTTTTTTCAAATAAGACGTTAAAATTGTGAAGGTTTAAAGACTTCGTTTAGTCAAACACTGTTTATTGCATAACGGTATTACCTTACCGGTTTCAAGGTTTTCTCCTCATTATCAGGGGAACACAAACAGGACTCGTTTGTGCTCCCCTGTTGATGAGGTTAAAATTTTGAAACCGGTAAGACTATACCGTTATATAAAGTGGAATAAATAGTGTTTGACTTAACAAATTACAAATGGTATAGGAGATATAACGGGTTTGAGCATACGTACAAAAACTTGACAAGATCAAATGAATAAAATTCTGAAATAAGTAAAAGCGTAATGTCTTTATCTTCTTCTCAGTGTCATGTCAGGTCGCCCCAACGTTGAATATCACCTGAGAGTAGGCATCTTTGTCCCCGGCAGCCCGGAAAAAATCGTAGATGCTCCTTATACCAGTCCAATCACGTATATTGCGGAACCAGGAGATTTGCCTCCTGCCAACACCTCTTTAACCATTTATTTTGCCTTAGATGATCAGGTGCAGTAATTTGTACTTTGATCCTCTAAATACATGATGCAAGTAGGACACTTTTTGGATTTTAATATTAGTCAGCAACTCTTTATCAACTTTGGCTCTTTGAAGAACCCTTGTGTTGCTGACCATATCCGTCTAGGGTATCCGTAGCATTCTCCAGTGCATCCACATTTCGAATGCTTCCAGTCGGTTCATACTATCAACTTTGAGGGTCCATGATTCCACTCCATGCAATAACACTGACCAAACGTAGCATTTGACTAACCGTTTTCGAAGTTTCAAGTTTAGATTATCATCGCAGAATACGCTTCTCATTTTATTAAAAGTCGCACGAGGTGATTCAATTCAAATGTTTTTATAATAGGAGATAATGCACGAAAATGTGAATGATTGAGGCAGAAGTGAAAAATGTGTGCCAGGATAAAATTAAATAGTGTTCAGTTCTCTCTGCTTTCCCTTATAAGAACATGTATTACGGTTATGTTAATGAGTAAGAAGTATTAAAAAAATTTAGTAGGGAATCTGATTCAAGATTGGTTACCTAAAACCACAACGAGACTTAGAAAAAGTTTCAAATATTTTAGAAATATTTTGTCTTGGTCTCGAATGCTTTCTAACATTATTATATCATAAAGTCCCAAAGTCCCGAGATCTCGAGACGTCGATATTGAATTGCAGTGGTTTCGTTGATATTAAAGAAGCCATAACACTTCTCGTGGGTTGAAGTTTGATTCGGAAACGAGGTTAATTTAATAAAAAGTTTTACAAAATAGAAATATAAAAAAAGAGGAAATTGTGTATTTAATTAAATCAAAGAATCTACTCGTATTTTATGGGAAATAATGTTATGAAGTATTTTCTATAGTTGCTCTTAAAAAATAATTAAATAATATTGTAAAACACTTTCGTGACATATACTATAACCTGGCGGGTTTATAGCCACGTTGCAATTACTTGTAATCAACCAGAAAGCTGTGAAACAAGCCTTAAGTAAAACTGAAAAGTGAACGCTTATTTTTGAAAAATATTAGGTTACCGAAACCAATTGAACTAGCAATTACCGGACTGGAAGACAGGCGTCTTACCAACCACGCTATGGAGATCATGATTTTTTTGCTTTAAATCGTCGTTGTTCTGCGAAAATCATTTAAGTCTATTTTTGCTTAAAATGACTTTTTGACGCCATTTTACTTAAAATAAAAATATCTACACATTGAAAAAACATTTGTGTCCAAAAGTTATATGATTTAGCTGTTATGAAAAGATAATTAGTTATATAACTCGATTTAACATCGGCTTCCGAAACTTAAATTGCATTTATGTCAAAACTCAATATTTGGACTTAAACGCTTTTCGCAGAGCAACGACGATATATTTATTTTATAAAAAAAGAGGAAATTGTGCATTTTATTAAATCAATGAATCAACTAGTATTTTAAAGCAAACAATATTATAAATTATTTGCTGTAGTTGATATTAATAAATAATTAAATAATGTTGTATAACACTTCCGTGGCATACACTATAACCTGACGGGCTTATAGCCACATTGCAATTACTTGTAATCAACCAGAAAGCTGTTAAACAAGTCTTAAGTAAAACCGAAAAGTGAATGAATATTTTTGAAAAAATCAAGGTACCGTAAGAAGTCGAACTAGCAATTACCGGGTTGGAAGACAAACTATGGAGATCATGATTTTTTAGCCATATATTTATTTAATTGTATTCATTATACTTATATTCGGGGGAAATATATCATATTTATTATATACTATCTTTGTTAGACCCTTCCTTCCCTGTGATGTGTAACTAGTACACATTGCTTCTAAAAACTTTAATATCTCTATAAATATTATAAATAATGGGTTCAGATTTTAGGTTTTCCTCCGTTATACATTTACGCATTGAATGAAAAAAATAATATAAATAATAATTAGCACTTATCGGCCACATCAGAGATATTTTGTGAAAATCGGGAATAAATTCACCAAAACAATCATTCTAAAACACCGCTATGGGTGAAGAAGCGACGCTATTCGTGTCTCACTCTCACTCTACTTCGGTATATGGGAACGCAAGCATAAAATCTCAGTTCGCTCGCTACTCTCGCTTCAGTAGCTTTCGGGCAGCCATTTGAGGTGATCGCATCGCCTGTTTTGTAAACGTCGGCCGATGTTTTTTTTTTTCATGTTTTGATACAATTAAATTAAAATTATTATGTCTTTTGACTTCAAATTTAATTTATTTAAGCAATTAGCTATGAATATTCTTATAAGTTCGCTTTTAAATCGCTCATTTTTATATGTATATTGAATACACAGCACCGGAACGCCTGGATGTTTTTAGCACAGGAAAAGAAAGGTTAACACTGATTCTACTCACATTTGCACCATACATTTGATTTCTAAGTATTTTTTCATTCAAACGTTCTTCATGCCTTAATCATCTCAAATTGCTCTTCTTCATCTTATTCAACACATCAGTCATCTTATTCAACACATCAATATACATTCATCCTTTATCATTTCATTACCTATTTTGTCATACATTGTTACCTTATGTATTCTTTTCAGTGCCCGCATTTCTACAGCATGTGTTCGGCTTTTTTCAGTAATTTTTCATATCACCGTTCACTCGCATACAGAAATATTGATATTAAACCGGTAAGACTATACCGTTATATAAAGTGGAATAAATAGTGTTTGACTTAACAAATTACAAATGGTATAGGAGATATAACGGGTTTGAGCATACGTACAAAAACTTGACAAGATCAAATGAATAAAATTCTGAAATAAGTAAAAGCGTAATGTCTTTATCTTCTTCTCAGTGTCATGTCAGGTCGCCCCAACGTTGAATATCACCTGAGAGTAGGCATCTTTGTCCCCGGCAGCCCGGAAAAAATCGTAGATGCTCCTTATACCAGTCCAATCACGTATATTGCGGAACCAGGAGATTTGCCTCCTGCCAACACCTCTTTAACCATTTATTTTGCCTTAGATGATCAGGTGCAGTAATTTGTACTTTGATCCTCTAAATACATGATGCAAGTAGGACACTTTTTGGATTTTAATATTAGTCAGCAACTCTTTATCAACTTTGGCTCTTTGAAGAACCCTTGTGTTGCTGACCATATCCGTCTAGGGTATCCGTAGCATTCTCCAGTGCATCCACATTTCGAATGCTTCCAGTCGGTTCATACTATCAACTTTGAGGGTCCATGATTCCACTCCATGCAATAACACTGACCAAACGTAGCATTTGACTAACCGTTTTCGAAGTTTCAAGTTTAGATTATCATCGCAGAATACGCTTCTCATTTTATTAAAAGTCGCACGAGGTGATTCAATTCAAATGTTTTTATAATAGGAGATAATGCACGAAAATGTGAATGATTGAGGCAGAAGTGAAAAATGTGTGCCAGGATAAAATTAAATAGTGTTCAGTTCTCTCTGCTTTCCCTTATAAGAACATGTATTACGGTTATGTTAATGAGTAAGAAGTATTAAAAAAATTTAGTAGGGAATCTGATTCAAGATTGGTTACCTAAAACCACAACGAGACTTAGAAAAAGTTTCAAATATTTTAGAAATATTTTGTCTTGGTCTCGAATGCTTTCTAACATTATTATATCATAAAGTCCCAAAGTCCCGAGATCTCGAGACGTCGATATTGAATTGCAGTGGTTTCGTTGATATTAAAGAAGCCATAACACTTCTCGTGGGTTGAAGTTTGATTCGGAAACGAGGTTAATTTAATAAAAAGTTTTACAAAATAGAAATATAAAAAAAGAGGAAATTGTGTATTTAATTAAATCAAAGAATCTACTCGTATTTTATGGGAAATAATGTTATGAAGTATTTTCTATAGTTGCTCTTAAAAAATAATTAAATAATATTGTAAAACACTTTCGTGACATATACTATAACCTGGCGGGTTTATAGCCACGTTGCAATTACTTGTAATCAACCAGAAAGCTGTGAAACAAGCCTTAAGTAAAACTGAAAAGTGAACGCTTATTTTTGAAAAATATTAGGTTACCGAAACCAATTGAACTAGCAATTACCGGACTGGAAGACAGGCGTCTTACCAACCACGCTATGGAGATCATGATTTTTTTGCTTTAAATCGTCGTTGTTCTGCGAAAATCATTTAAGTCTATTTTTGCTTAAAATGACTTTTTGACGCCATTTTACTTAAAATAAAAATATCTACACATTGAAAAAACATTTGTGTCCAAAAGTTATATGATTTAGCTGTTATGAAAAGATAATTAGTTATATAACTCGATTTAACATCGGCTTCCGAAACTTAAATTGCATTTATGTCAAAACTCAATATTTGGACTTAAACGCTTTTCGCAGAGCAACGACGATATATTTATTTTATAAAAAAAGAGGAAATTGTGCATTTTATTAAATCAATGAATCAACTAGTATTTTAAAGCAAACAATATTATAAATTATTTGCTGTAGTTGATATTAATAAATAATTAAATAATGTTGTATAACACTTCCGTGGCATACACTATAACCTGACGGGCTTATAGCCACATTGCAATTACTTGTAATCAACCAGAAAGCTGTTAAACAAGTCTTAAGTAAAACCGAAAAGTGAATGAATATTTTTGAAAAAATCAAGGTACCGTAAGAAGTCGAACTAGCAATTACCGGGTTGGAAGACAAACTATGGAGATCATGATTTTTTAGCCATATATTTATTTAATTGTATTCATTATACTTATATTCGGGGGAAATATATCATATTTATTATATACTATCTTTGTTAGACCCTTCCTTCCCTGTGATGTGTAACTAGTACACATTGCTTCTAAAAACTTTAATATCTCTATAAATATTATAAATAATGGGTTCAGATTTTAGGTTTTCCTCCGTTATACATTTACGCATTGAATGAAAAAAATAATATAAATAATAATTAGCACTTATCGGCCACATCAGAGATATTTTGTGAAAATCGGGAATAAATTCACCAAAACAATCATTCTAAAACACCGCTATGGGTGAAGAAGCGACGCTATTCGTGTCTCACTCTCACTCTACTTCGGTATATGGGAACGCAAGCATAAAATCTCAGTTCGCTCGCTACTCTCGCTTCAGTAGCTTTCGGGCAGCCATTTGAGGTGATCGCATCGCCTGTTTTGTAAACGTCGGCCGATGTTTTTTTTTTTCACCGTTTAGTATCCCTCAATTTTTTTACATCATCTGAAGAAGTTCTATCCAAGTAGCAGAATTCCTCAACTTGTAACAATATTGTAATGTTCACTCATATATCGAATTTAATTTTTCTTTCACATTTTTCATTATGTAAAAAAGCAGTTTTATTGAAAAAAATATCATAATGTAATAAATCTGTCAGATAGACGAGTAATAGTAATATAAATAATTTTGCGAAAAAATTGGCCCATGGAACTACATGACCGAATATTTCATACAAAATTAAACTCAAATTCCACTAATTACATTTGTGATTCAGACGCTTGGCTATACTTCTTAACTCGAAGCTCTCTTCAGGCAAAACATTCTCAATATTGTTTGTTTTCTTTATTTTACACAAACATAATTATTATTGTAATTAATTAATTATTATTGTAATTAATTAATTATTATTGTAATTAATAACTGAAGACTGGTTTATAACGATACTGAAAATTTTCAGGTTAATTATGACTTTCATGCACACCACCACGTTGTTTCCCGTGGGAGTATGTTTAATGAGAATATCATAATTTAACTAAAATCACTATTTACTGTACAGGGGTTACGAAAACAAAAGAGCTTCCAGTATTCGTTTGTTAGATCACAGAATCAACTGTAATTTATACGAGAGATTAGCAATAATAATTCAATTCAAACAACAGGGTAAGCCGAGAGAGGGAAAATGGATACTCAAGTTGACTAGACACTGTGCAATTTCTTTTGGAATTTGTGCTGGATTTTGTACAGATTAATTCAAATACAACATCCTTAAGCCATCTTTATTTACGTTGAAGAGAGATTTTTTTTAAAGTATTACGTAACTTAGAAAATCCTTTCATCCTATATTTTTTCGTTTCCCTTCCTTAACCTTGAACGAATTCGTTACCGCTTATTCTACAATGATTGATAAAAAATTGTCATTTATATTTTATTTATTTATTTATTATTACACATGACAAGAAATATACACAATTTGAGAAAAAACAACAGGTAATTTGATTTGGACATATAATTTTAATGGATCTGGGTTTGTTGCCTTTCATTTGTCATATCCCCAGTAAACTAGGCTTTTGCCTGTATCTCACTGAGGATATTTAGCATGAAAAAATAAATCGATACTTCTTTCCGATTTTTGATAACACAAAAAAACCCCGTTGCACGCTCTCATCAACCTGACAAACAGTGACACTCAACTGCAACTGGTAACATCTTGCGAAACTCAACTCCTCACACATTATCACTCCAGAAAGACCAAAAATATTCATCCCACAATATACCGCACACAATCATAAGAATAAAAATCAAAACAAATTCAAAACAAAAAAAAAAGAAGAAAAAAAGAAAAACACACAGAAACACAAATACAAAAACATCCAAAATTAAAACAACAAGAAGAGACCCACACTCACGAGCTCACATAAATCCTTTCTACTCGTCATTCATCCTGAAAGCCCAAGTACTCAAAATCCTGTCGCAATAACAACCACGCTCCGATCGACTGTCTAAATGGTTTTCCTACCTTTACTTTTATTGAAGTCGGCACGCCATTGTATGTAATGGGAGCCAAATAAGCATATTGCCTTTGGGCAAAAGAGGTATTTATATATTTTATGATATTATATGATATATTTTACTTTAATTTAAACGGATATATGTTTTTTTTTTTTCGAAAAATCTGTCATGAATTCAACCGTTCAATCTATTCAATATAAGCTGATGGGCTGGATGAAATTGGTGTGTAGTAATAAGTCCACTAGATGCAATGTTTTACCATACACACAAAATAAAAAGAACTAAAATTAAAGAATTGTTTTAAAATTATTATCTCTGGTCTGTCCATTTTTAAATTGGGCAGATTAGAGGCTCTAGAATTTTCTAAGTCAGTGCAACGGGGTAAACATCTGGCAAACATATACATATATTCCAAGAATCTTGCCACTGCTCGCTGAGGTTGTCTCCTCTCTCTCTCCACCAACAGTCCCCAACTCGAATGTTTACCGTTAGAAGCGTGTGTGTTGGTACCAGTTCGAACAGAATCCATTATTGTTTGTGCCCCCCTGATGATGAGGTGAAAGCCTCGAAACCTGTAAGGTTATACCGTTACAAAAAGTGGAATAAAGTGTTTGATAAAACAAATTACAGCACCAAAATTAATTACAAAAGTATTGAAAGTTTAGCGGATCGGTCCTTAAGGGTAGAGATGATGATGGTTTGTTGATAAATAATAAAACACGTTAGATCGCAATGCGGAAAGAGAGTGGAATTTTATTAGTAACGTAGGTATTTATATCTTTTTAGAATGTGCGCAAGAATGCGCTCGTGATATGCCTGCGTCTCGTTTCTGTAAATGCAAAAACGATTAATTATTGTATGTAGGTAACAATCTATTTACGGAACTGGCGAGACAGCGTGGTGCGTTCTCTCTCTAGTATGGAGTGCGGTCCGCTCGGCTACGGGATGACTGGCCAGCGGGTGACCTTCGGACTTAATTACTTAGATTTATCGAGGAATCCGAAGGTCATTTCGTCGGTCATTGACCGTATGTATGAACGCCGAGTAGGCGACGGCCACAAAAGTTTTCTTTCAAATATATATTTTTTGTTTCGTGTCAAGGAGGCTTTAGATAATCAAATAACTTGAAAGCTAATAATTACACTGAAAGTAACCTCGAGGATTCGGGATCGGTCTACTCCAGTGGGTTATCCGATGAATTTAGACAAGAGATGATTCATTGGCTACATTATAATGGAATCAAAGATAAACAACGTTCTTCTGTACCCCCAGCTACCGTACTTGCTAAGGGCATAGCGGCAGGGATGCGGAGTTGTGGTGGGTTCTCAATAGCCATCTATGTAAAGAGGAATGGAAGCCTTATAGATTGAATAAATATCGACGACCTCTGTGATCTAGTTGGTAAAACGCCTGACTTGCAGCTCGGGTTTTACGGGTTCAATTGCCGTTGGAATCCAAATTATTGAAAAAATAATTATATCGTGGTTTTCACTCAAGGCATTGTTAACATATTTAAAATTAGTTAGAATAGTTAACCCCACATAGTACTAAGAGAGCGTGGATGTACTACTTTCAACAAAAGTGTTTAACAATACAGTCATACTAAAGAATAATTTATATAGCACTTTTTAGAGAGCAAACTCTCAACAAGCACTCAAACTCGAGATTCAAGCATACTATTTTTGACATAAAAAATAAATTAAAATGAAACATGTTGAGTTTAAAGTTTGGAAGGTAGTGGATGCAGGCATTACCTTGAGTACTATCTCAAATTTACATATATTTTAAAAAACATGTTTGGTAAGAAAACTGCAAGAAACTATCCGAGGGATGACGAACTACAAAGAAACCTTAGTTGATCTTCAGATATGTGATAGTAGCACATTTGGTGAGTGATGTGAGATGTGTTTAGTATTCATATGTTATCATAAAGTTTGATAAGAATTCATCATCATCATCAATGGCGCTACAGCCCATTGTGGGCCCCGGCCTCCTCCAGCAGTCGCTGCCATTCCCCCCTATCCTGGGATGCACTCCTCCAGCCCCTGATGCCAATCACGTTTGCATCATTCTGCACCCCATCCATCCACCTAGGCCTCGGTCTACCCACGCTACGTCTTCCTTGGGGCTTGGAGAAGAGTACTTTGTTAGGCATTTCCTCTTCTGCCATTCTTGCTACATGCCCCGCCCAACGTAGCCTCCCAATTTTGATGTATTTTATGATGTTGGGCTCTTTGTATATGCTGTATAACTCCTCATTATATCTCACTCTACAAGATCCATTTTCCTGTATGGGTCCGAATATTTTTCTGAGTATTTTTCTTTCAAATATTAGAAGGGAAGATTCGTTCTTCTTACTCAATACCCAGCATTCAGACCCATATGTGAGGACAGGTCGTAGCAGTGTCTTGTAAATGGTAAGTTTTGTCCTTCTGGACAACAACCGAGATATAAGGTGTTTTCTCAGACCAAAGAAGCATCTATTGGCCATGAATATTCGACGTTTAATCTCGATAGATGCATCATTAACACTTGTCACTATGGATCCCAGGTAGGTGAAGGTGTTTACACGTTCTATTGTATGAGAACTTATATTAATCGTGGTAGGTGTCTGGTTATTACGGGGTGCTTTAGTGGCTATCATATATTTGGTCTTATCGGAGTTGATGCGAAGTCCCATTCTGTTTGCGGCCCTCTCCAACTGAACAAATGTCTCCATCATTGCTTGTGGGGATCTACCAATAATGTCAATATCATCCGCGTAGCCCAGTAATTGATAAGAATTCACCGAAGAGTTATTTACGCGGTTTCTTAAGCAGCACACGCTATATATATATCAAATCTAAATATTTCTCGAGAAAACGCCAATTGTTTCAATTTAAATATTACTCAAGAGACGTTTACCAAAAATAAAAAATATTTTTTCATAAAATTTCAACAATAATCAAATGATTGTTACAAAAGCCAAATTCTTATTCTTCTTCCCAGTATCATGTCAGGTCCCCCCCAACGTTGAATATCACCTGAAAGTAGGCATCTTTGTCCCCGGCAGCCCGAAAAAGATCATCAACGCTCCTTGTACCAGTCCAATCACGTATATTGCGAAGCCAGGAGATTTGCCTCCTGCCAACACCTCCTTGACCCTCTATTTTGCCTTGGATGATCAGGTGCAGTAATTTGTACTTTGCTCCTCTAAGTACATGACCCCAATAGGATACCTTTCGGTTTTTAATATTATTCCGCAACTCTCTATCAGCTTTGGCCCTTTGAAGAACCCTTGTGTTGCTGACCATATCCGTCCAGGGTATCCGTAGCATTCTCCGGTGCATCCATATTTCGAAAGCAAAATAAACACGTTGAAATGTCGAAAAATGCACTGTTATCGATTAAAACAAATAAAAAAAACACGAATATAATGGAATATCTAACAGCCTTTGTCATATTATTTCTTAAAATGTAGCATTTATAAAGCTTCACTACATAAAAGATACATTTTAATTACCGTCTGTTCTTCAACTGTATCCAGCCATATTGTTCCTGAGCTCTCTTTTCATTCAGGTGCAGAGAGAGAAAGAAAAAAGGCTTTTTCAAATCCCTATTTTCAGATGGAAAAAAGGTTTTTACAGAAACGAAAAAAAAAAACTTTTTTACAGTTGTAACAATGCGTCTTGAACAAATAGGGAATTTCATTTGCTGAAACCTCTCCGGACATCGCGACGTTGGGTCCGTAAGGCAGAGACATATTTTATCAATGTTGAGTGGATGCTGACAAAGGCACATGATGTACCTTTCTCTTACCACAATAAAAGGGTTGTCCATTTGAATGAATGATTTTAACTTATAACAGTAACGTACGTTTATGATAAGTGTTACTATTTTTTAAATGCTTTTTCGGGTTCAGCTGGATGGGATTGGCTAGGGCAAAAGTTTAATGATATACAAGTATTTAACAAGCATGTTCTGATAGATCGACGATTCTGATTGACGTGATCAATACAAGGCTATCGCAATTGGTATAACATTAGAACAAATACTCAGCTAAATAATATCAATGATACTGACACAAATTACAAAGCAATGATACTAAAACTTTAGTATAAAATGTTAATTTAAATATTTTTTAATAAAATAAACGAAACACTTATTTTTTTCTTTTGTGTGACTACTGTTTTATTTTTGGTACGTATTTTCTTAAATTCAAGATATGTAATTTTTATGTATTTTTAATTGTTCATGTTTTATTTGGATAATTAAGAAAAACCTCTGTGGCCTAGTGTTAAAACTCATTCTATTTAATACATTAGTCTTAATTTCACATTAAACCCTAATCATCGCTTCCTGTATTATGTTATACATTGGCACCCCATAAAATTTTCTCAGCGCATCCATTTTGACTGCATTTATTCAACTCTGAGTTTTTTCCACGTCTACGTTTCACTACCATCAAAGTAAGTACTTAAATACTTATGTGATCTGTGAGTATAAAACGAATGGGTATTAAAATGACTGAGTATAAAATGGGTATTAAAATGACTGGGTCTGGGGACTGAAATCACTAGGTTTTAAAATGACTGGGTATTTCTTTATATTTTTTTAGCATCCGTTGTTAACAAAATAACCTGGCGAGTGTTTTCACTTTAAGCAAGCTATTCCAGCCATAAAATTATTAAACCTGCTTTATGTAAATACAGGACTTGAATCATTTTTTAAAAATCGCATAACCAATTGAAATCCAATACACAACACTTGGATCGGAAAATAACCGTCTTGTCAATAAGGCCACCGAGGTAATAATTGAATGACTGGTTCATTGCTATGTGGCAACCTCTTCCGACCTGCCATAAATATAGTAAACATGTCTTAATGAAAAATTATACTAAAACCATTTTTTTTAAGTATTCCAACAGGATTCGAAGTCGTATCACCTTATTTGGAAGAACAGCGTGTCAATTAGATCACCGAGAAGATAGATAAATACAATTTTTTCAATTTTATCGATGTACGTTTTTATGGAGAAAAAGCTCTAAAAAAATAATAAGGCCAAAATACATTTAAATATGAAAAGAGTTTCTCAAATAAAAACCTTAAATTTGAAATATGATTCTGAAGATTTGTCAATATTATCTATCCAGACCTCAAGATCCTTTCTTGACAACAAATGGACTCTTCAGAGGAAGGTCAAACATAAGAAGGGAAAAGGGATGACCAAAATCTAAACCCCTTTCTGACATTGAGGTCATTTTGGTGGTTGGGACAAGGAATGGAAATGCTTGCCTAAACATTTCCTAGAAAGCCTTTGACATTACGCTTCGGAAACGGATACTGAAGTACTTCTTCTCGGAAATCTGACGATTAAAAAAAAAGAGGGATTCATTTTTTTTAAATATTTCTCATATTCTTATATTTTACTTATAATAAGGCTTCATCAAATCAAAATGTCAAGGAAATTTTATAACTGTTTTTTTTTTTTCAAAGGATTTTTCTGCGTTATTATGTTTTAAGAACTCGAAATATTATGAATGGTTTTTTGGTACTTATAAAATATATTACAAGTACTTCCAATTACTTTTGACAAAAGTTTTTGAATATGTGTTTGATATTTTTCCCATATACTTTAGAGCAGTGGTGTGTAGCCCGGGGGTGCGACCCCCGTAGGGGTCAAGAAATGCAGTGTGGGGGTAGTTAAAAATTGGTATTTTTACATACATACCATATAGAACATCACGCCGTGTTCTTTTGCGGGTCAAGAAGAGATAATAGATCTCCTATTTTTTTTTCCATGCCCAAAACTTTGACCTTTTCCACATTTATACATCTCATCATGCACAATCTTGTATATTTCACACTTCTCACTTAACTTTCTTTCAAAATCTGGTCCATTTGGTTCAGTCACGTTTTTCTCGGTTTATCTCTTTCATACACACCTTACTTATACTTTGGACTTGTATACTCGCTTAGTCATTTTTTCATAATTCGCTATCTCCACATATCCAATGTCCTTTCACAAACTCCTTTCTTCATCTAACTTTTTTTTTGAGAGAATAGTTATGACCAAAGTCGTTGGTATCCTTAATACCCTCGAACACTAGGCGAAAAAAGTGACTGTGTCGTTCGAGGAGAGTAGTACAGCGCGAGGTTCAAAACGACGACCTTCCGCACAGAAGTCCAGCGCTTTATCACGCGGCCTTGCCCCTCTCTTCAATACATCCATTTTAATCCTGCATTCACTTCTGATTTCTTTATTTCACCTTATTTCAAACATTGACACTCCGCAAATTTCCCTAAGTGTACGCATCTCTACGGTATTAATCTTATCTTCCTTCTGCGAAGTCCAAGTTTCACTTCTATGCATCAAGGTGGACACCAACATACCAACACACTAACATGTATTATCATTTTTCTACTATTGATAATGTACGATTATTGTTTATAACATTAAATTTTCCGTTTACCTTGAGTTCTCTCGCTACCGTTCATTCAATCTCTTTTCAACTCATTTAATGGAACTCATATGAACCTGCTCCCGTTTTTCTGAGTTAACTCATACCTACATCGCACACACTTTCTTCTTCTCTTATACTTACCTTAGTTTTGTAAAACGAAACAGGTCTGTCATTTTGATTTAAGTTAATATCTAGATTTGTTCACATATAAGTTACAGACATCAACAGGAAGACTGAGGAGCGGCGATTGAGATGGTATGGGCACGTTAAACGCAGAGCACCCGATCACATTGTGAACCAGGTAATCTCTATGGATCTTCCTCGAACAAAAACCAGAGGAAGACCAAAGAATTTATGGGTGGTGCGAAAAGATAAACTGATGCAGAGGCACGACCTGGGGGACGTAGTCCGGGACAGAAGAGCATACAACCTGAGGACGAGGAGAGCTGACCCCAACAGTCTTCGCAGACAGTGAGTTGGGATGGAGCCAGGGAGAAGAAGAAGTGTCAAAACGTTACTTAATAAAATGGAGTTTTACCAAATATAAATACCAAATCAATAAATAATCATTATTATTTCAATTATTTACCAGCACGTATTACCAGCATCTCAACTATTTGTCGATGATTCTAGAGAAAATAGCATGAAAATAAATTGAGTTTATATTTTGGTCGATATACATATTTCAATGAAATTGGATATGATAAAAATGATAATTTAATTATTTGAAAACGAGGCATGAAAGTGAAACAAAAATAAATTGTTTTATTTTATCATTTCACCACCGAACTAAAAGAAACACTCGATATACTCGTAATTTATTTGTATCGTCGATTTTGTGCGGTTCGAGAAAAAAAAACAAACTAATTTCGTATCAAATCAAATAAGGCCCACAACAAATATTTACCGAGGACGAGAGCCAGTTGCCAAAACTAAATATGATTTTTTTAGATAAATATTTAATCTAAAAGGGCCAGCTAAAATATTTTAGTAACTAGACACCAGTGGCGGGACATTATTTTAATGTAAAAATAACATAGAAAAAATGAATTCTTATTATAAAATATATACTTGTTATAGCAATTTAGACAGCATTTTGTTTTATTTTTTTATTTTCTCAAAACAGGCATAGCCCAATAACTTTGAAAAATACAAGAAATGTTCACATTAAAAATTATAATTTATAGAATAAAAAAAATTATACAAAATTAAAAATAATGTATATTCATACTCGTACATATATGTTATGTATACACACAAACATACACATATACTCAAAGTCACTTATGTACGTTGATAACTGCTTTTTAACGCGCCCAATCTTAGAAGAAAATTTACTTTTGCTTTTGATTATGTGATATGAAATATGTCAATATCCGAAGTAGTCCCGTTCAAAAGAGTTAAGGTCCTTCCAACAGGCATAGTGGCTGGAAAACCCGTTCTTGCGTATTTTATGGAGAACAGTTCTTGCCGGCGCAGTCTAGTGTAATTGTTATGAATATTTAACGCTAATCTTTGTAGTAATGCTGGACAGCTCACAACTCCTCGAATGAGTTTGACAACGTATACCAGGAGACGCAGATCTCTTCTAACACTCAAGAAGTTATACTAGAGCATGTCCAGGAGAAACTAAGTAGGATAAAGCCATGGATAGACACCAAACTCACTCATATAGAGATATCGTAGATATTTTTCGCAGATCAATTTAGAAGGCTTTACTCGGTACAAGTCCAAGAAACTTTATGAGGAATACTTATATTAGTAGAAGAACTGGTCTTATTAACTTGTCTTGATTCCCTGATGGTACCCAAAAAATATCAATTAATAATATTACCTTAATTACATAACACATCTGGTAACAATGCATGCACGTGATTTACTCGTGTATGCACATGTGCGAATGTTTTCGCCTGACGACTTACGGTTGTAATTTACTTGAGATGTCGCATTATTACAACTTACGTACTTCAGTGGTTCTGGAAGGTTTGATTATCGGGGCCCAGCATTGTTGTTTCTCAGTCATGTTTTTCAACATACCTGCATCATTAATTTATATATGTTACGAAGTACCATATGAATTAACGAAAACCATGATTGTTTTGTATTTTAAGTAATGGATTGGAGGTTAACTGAACATAACATATCTTTAGGAACTAGTCCTTAAGGGAAGAGATGATGAGGATGATTTATTGATAAATAAAACACGTTTTGGATCGCAATGCGGAAGGAGAGTTTTTATTAGTAAACGTAGGTATTTATACTATTTCCGCGTGTGTGCGGGAATGCGAGCAAGATATCCTTCGTCTCGTTTCTGCATTAGCAAAACGATTAATGTCGTATGTAGGTGACAATTTATTTACGGAACTGGCGAGACAGCGTGGTGCGTTCTCGCTCTGGTATGGAATGCGGTCCGCTCCGGGCTATGGGTTGAATGGCCGGCGTGTGAACTTCGGACTTGTTTATTTAGATTTGTCGAGGAATGCAAGGGTCACTTCATCGGTCATTGACCGTGTGTATGAACGCCCACAGTGTTCCGAGTGGGCGACCGCCACATATCGTTCACTGAAATGATAACTAGTTGACCTTAAAACTGCCAATAGTAGACCCAAAACTTCAAAAAACCCAATTGGAAGACTACCTTAACACTAAATTGACAGCGTAGCGTTATTCAGATAACAGTTTGAACCTTAGGATAAACAACGATTGAGGGACATAAGGATGGAGAACGCAATATCCAACAGCAATTTATTAGTGTGTAAAGTAAAAAGAGATAAGGTAGATGTTATAATTTATTTTAAACTAGATTTTTTTTAATTTTAAACATCACCCATCAAGTGTTCTACCGCTGAAAAATGAAGAAAATAAAGGAATTCTTCCAAAAGAAAGGACGGTGTAAAACTGTAATCTAGTCATGTATATTACAATATATAGGTACATTCGTACTTGCGTCATCGTTAGCTTCAAGAATTCTCTTAATATTAATATAAAATTTAAAAAATATCACTTTTGTATGTCTCCTGTGTCACTCACTATGTCATCATCTTAGCACTTACTGTATCGTCATCAGGTGAGTTGACAAGAACTGTTGTCAACTCACCTGATGTGGAGAGTTCTTGTCAACTCACCTGACGACGATACAATAAGTGTTGAAATAAATTGTGATTTGTCAAAATTAAAATGGTATAAAACAAAGTGATAGTGTTTTAATTTTTTTATTAGTTACGAAGTTCTACAAAGTGACACCGGAGTTATTTAAACAAATCTCTTAATATTCCTTGAAAAAACAAAAACGTTTTTTTTTCTTTCAATAACTGTTTTCCAGTACAATGTGTTATCGGGCAACACATAAGCTTTACTATATATTTATTTAATAAAATAATTGCAGGAGAGACATCCTGTCATTAGACTTAGATATCCTGCATTAGGAAAAGTTAATCAAAAACAGAAACCTGTGCACAAGTATTGTTGTCTAAGGGTAGTTTATTGATCAGCAAACTTAACTAGTTAATTTGAATAGTAAACAGAATTATTAGATCTTATAAAACTCTATCTGTACTTGTTTTTAGCGGATATGGTAGGTACTGCCACGTACAAATATGGATCGAAATTAATGGTATTTTTTTATCCACTTTGCACGGACTTCCCCTGTTACACAAAGAGGGTCTCTTATTTGTTAGGGAAAGTATCAGCCAGTATTCTTCTCATACTGCTAGACGGTACCGAGAATATATCAACCGTGTCATTCAGTTGGTTCCATATCTCTATACCACGCGTGACTGAGTGTTTAGCCATGATATTCGTCCTGTAAGTTGGTATGTAGAACAGAGGGTGATTCCTTGCACGACTATATTTATTGGGTTCATATAAACTAAGTGCTTCTAGAATCGCGGGGCAATTAAAGCAACCTTGGAAACCCTTCAGTAGGAATGGATTATTGCCTTCTTGTTTCGAGGCTTCTATAGTTACACACCGTGAGAAGTTTGACATGGTGAGCATATTTTGGGTAATCACCCTTTGTTCTGTACCATAGATATATGAGGATTTTTTTTGTATTTGTTCTATATTGTTTTTATATTTGAGTTTATAAGGAACCCAAACCGTAGATACATATTCTAATTTGGTTCTAATTATATAAGTTTCGCAGGATATCGGTGCTGTTAAATTCTCTTGATATTCTCATTATAAAACCGAGTAGTCTGTAAAAGTCCGATATCAAACGTGAGGCATGGTTAACGAACGTGAGTCCGACATCCAAGGTTACGCCCAAATCTTTGAATTCAGAAACTCTGTTTAATTCCACTCCCTGTATAGTATACTGATGGTGGATTAGTGAAAACGATCGACTATAAGATACAGAAACACATTTATTAATGTTGAACAGAAGATGATTTAGCTCACTCTAGGAGACTAGGGAGTCTAGGTCCTGTTGTAACTGTGCACAGTCGGGAGGTGAATTGATCTTTTTGAAAATGTTCGAGTCGTCAATAAATATGTCGAGTAACTTGTGGAATTTTGAATGTCGTCTATTAATATGAGGAATAGCAGGGGACCTAAATTGGATCCTTGTGGTACACCAGATCTTACGATAAATTCCACAAAAGACTTGTTACGGATTGTTAAAAACACCTTCTCTCGTAGACGAAAGAACACAATCAGGATGTTATCGAAGATAACTCGTTTAATATGTAATTTTTCTGACCCCTAAATGTAAATCAACAACGATTACTCTACCACTGTCCAATTATACCTGCGCCCTGAGGTGAAATTTGATGAAATTCACAACCACTAAAACATTTTACCTTACTTCTGTTCTTTTACCTGACTTCAAAAATATCATTTGACCGTTTTCAGTTACCCTTTTTGTGTAAATATATATCTTAATGGTCAAATATGTACTTGACTTTTTGAAATTTTCCTATAAACATATATGATATTTTTTCAGTTTTTATCCATGATGATTGTAAAAATAGGTCGTCTTGATTTTGTAATTTTGCTTCGCTGTATATGTTATAGTGGAAGTGGATGACTAGGAAACGTTAATAAATAATTATCACTTATCAATAAACACCGTGTACTTGACTGTAAACTTTTCACGAATTTTCACGGATTGTAAAAAAGTATGCTTCCACTACTCGTCGTTAGTGAAAGTTCTAGAATATGAACATATATGCTCAGCTGTGATTTTCAGATTGCTTTGTGTGAAAACAAAAACAATTACACTTTATGCAATTCGAAATTTTCCTCTTAAACTTGTTTCGATGAGCGAAAACGGTTGTTTAGTAGTTTTTCATCATTTTATTTTACATTTAATTTATTCAACCCCAGTAAGCAAAGGTTAATAAACACTACAGAGGATATACAATCGGTAGTACGAGTATATATAGATGTGTTATTTTCAAACGAACGGTTTCGTCTACATTCACTTATTATTTGAATGAATATTCACTAGTAATAGCTTACATTTACTGTACCATCTATTCCTACGGTGACATATAAATATATTGGTTTTCTCTGTCATATTTTTTTAAAGCACTTTGATTTTTGACAGTAAAATCTAATGAATTTATTGAAACGATTTTTTTTCAATTTATTTAAACACTATTTTGTTATTAAATTTGTCTGATTTTTTTCTTGAAAAGAATTTCTTGAAACAATTAATCAGCTTTGATTTCTAAATTAATATAAATATCCATCAGTGTATTTAAACAAAGTGCTTTTTTATCAACTTTTTTGAACAAATTTCTTCTATTATGCAGGGAGAGTTATATTAAATATCTAAAAAGAGCCTCGAGGTAGAAGGTAAAAATCGTATCGCAGGGATTGTATTTAATATTTTTTAATTCAGCCAAAAACTTTGATAAATTAGTAAATTAAAATATTAGAGTAAAAGTAATGAAAATGTATTGAAAGAGTATGTAGAATGAATAACAAAGTCGTTAATTTTTTTGATGACCTGGGATTCGCAGTAGAAATGATTTTTTTTATCGCTGCGTATTGAATTAAATGACTGCCAGTTAAGCATTGAAAAATTACTCAATCGCTTTATTTACTAATAACAAAAAATATGCATATCAATAACACTTTTGATGGTACGAAACTCAAGAAGCTTTGAAACAATGAGGCAAGGGTCCATCTCGTTCAAGTACTGAAATATAATTTCATCTGTCTCGTAATATTAGAAGCACTTAATTTTTATGATTCTAATGATGCAAGCTATCGTCCTATATTCAATGTACTAACTTACAGAGTCAATATGATGGCTCAATACTCAGTACCGCGAGTTTATGAGATATTGACCCAATTTATTGATAAAGTGGATATATTTTTAGCTGTGTAAAATAAATGACCTTTTGTATTTTCCCATATGGCTAATTTCTTTTATAATTATTTTTAGTATTTGATTAATTATAAAAGGCACAACCCTTTTATTATTAATCTAAAACCAAAAATAAAACTCAAGTCTTAATATAACATAAAGAAAATAGAAACTGCGTTTTTCTAGCTTCCTTTGTAAAGTGAGGCAATTACACCTGCAAAGTTTATTAAAGAGTGTAATCCTAAATTTAATCACTTAGATTTGGAAGATATTGGTATAGGTAAATTCATTTAACAGAGTAATTCCGTTTGCGAGAGCTAATGCTCGTAGCCTATGGATATGGGACCGAAAACAATCTAAATTTACGATGGCGGAAATAATTTTCCAATACATTAAACAAAATAATAAACATGACGTGAGAGGAGAAATCTGTATAATGTGGATAGTAAATAAATGTATTTTGGATCTGTTGTAAAACAATCTGATGTATGTTTAAGAATTGTATATTGGTAAAATGTGATGTTTTGCATATTTAATTCAGAAGGCTCTGCTATGAAATTCAGATCGGTAACAGGAGTCTAGTGTGACCCAAAAACGCCTATAAAACTGAAAGGAAAGGTATACCAAACTATCGTTAGACCCGCAATTATGTATGGCTCAGAATGCTGGACTATGTACAGCTCCTATTCTAGGCAACTTGAAACAGCAGAAATGCGAATGCTTAGGTGGTCGGCAGGAGTATCACTGAAAGATAAAATTAAGAGCTCACGCATTCGTTGTAGCCTGGGAGTCACTGACATAAATAGTAAGCGGGAAGAGCGACAGCTGAGATGGTACGGGCACATAAGACAGAAACCACCAGACCATATTGTAAATCAGGCAATGTTTGTGGATCTTCCTCGACAGCCGTCCAGAGAAAGACCAAAGAACTCCTGGATGACTCAATGCTCCAAAATCTTACAGAGAAACGGTCTAGATGAAAACTACACTCAGAACTGAAGACTATACAGCCTGAGAACGAGAAGAGCCGACCCCAACAGCCTACCTAGGCAATGAGTTGGGACAGTGCCAGGAAGAAGAAGAAGCTCTGCGTCTGGTCCAAAGCCGATAATTGAGACCTCTAGTACAGTACAGTGCGTGGTGCTACCTAAGATACGGCTTAGTAACGAAATAAAAGACTTAAGCTGGGTAGATTAATAATAGATGATAATTGATCCTGGTTTATTTGAAAATATTTTGTCCCTATTAATTTCACTAGTTCAAGTGTCCATCAAAGGATTTTTAAATATTTTCTTAAGTATTTGAAGTTTTCAATTGTATGAAACTACACTAGATATATTTTTATTATTACGAATTGCTCTCAGGGAGATGCGACATACTGAGGTCGTCCGCATGATATATTTAAACTACTTAATAAAGGCTTATCATTAAAAAAAACTCTTAGCTATCTTGATCAGACTTTAAGAATAGCTGGTCTTATCGCATTATATCAAGTTCCTCTAAAATTACTGATAACTAAAAAAATACTTGTAGCATCTTTCAGGCAGCGCACCACGTTTTTCTCACCAGTCTATTATGTTAAGTATGTCGGTTCTATCAACATCAACTGAAAATTTCTGCTGAAATTTTTAAAATAAGATTTTTTTTTTTATCTATTTATTTAATACTTATAAAATATAATAAAAATAACTACGTCAAACCAATATATTAAAAACATACGAAACATTAAAAAAACAACTTTAAATTTAACAAAGTCGTTGATGGCAAGGAGAAGAATGAAAAACATTGAAAAAAAAACAAACGAAACACGTAACGTAACTGAAAGAAGATTTAAGAATGAAACGCTTCTTGAAACACTTTATATCGACTGGTAGCTACTTTAAATCTTTGCGTATGGACAGTAAAAAAACGATATAAAAAACATGAGGGGTGAACTCGACGTACCTTAAAATAAATTTTGTAAAATAATAAATTTCCATATCTATCTTAATTTTTTGCTCATATCATATCATACTTCATTTATCTCTCTCAAAAGGATATAAGTTTAGTCTTTCATAAATATAACGAAGCTTTTAAAAACTTGCGTCCCTGCGGGTTTTTTGTTCGTGTATCCTTATTTTCTTCCTCTTGTTATCGATTGCTGGCACGAGTTTCCTTTAGAATACTTTCAAGTGAGACCAAAAATATCTTATTTCTGAAACAAATCATAATTTAAATAAAACGGTATTAAAACTTTTTCATCTTTTAGAAGGAGCATTAAAATGTCACATTATTTAGTTACTTAAAAGAAACTCGGAGTGAATTCGGTCAATTAACGGTGTTAGAAGTAAATTGATTGATTGATTGATTGAATGCACATTTTTTTTTTAATAAAACCAATTGATCATACATATTTTCATGCTATATTAATTTAGGGATATACAGAGAGGACAGATTTTAACACTGTTCTTTCCATGCACACAACTTTCGTCTCATCTACATTAATAAATTATGTCATACATGCTCTCCTGTTTGTCATATTTCTTACCTTTACTTGAAATAGAATTCTCCAACTATTTCCTTTCTCCACTCTTTCGACATCTTTTTTCTTCCTCATTTTTTAAGTCCAATCAATGTGTTTCTATCACACATCGGAAGATCTCGTCACCTGGTGGTAAGACGCTTGTTGCGGGTTCGTTCCCCGCTAGAACCCATATTTTCTTTTAAATGGGATTCCACTCATTTTTCAATTAGGGGCCATTAAAAACATCTTTCTGGTTGGTTGGGAGAGATTGTCACATAGTAGTAAACTCGTCTTTGTAAAGATTTCTTTGTAATTCGTTTTCTGAAAATATACAAATGGGGAGAAGTACCTAATATATTATAATGACCGGGGCCACTACCTTCCTATCCATGCACTCAACTTGTATATATTTATTTTGTTATATTTTTATCTGTCTCTAGTAGTGGATTCGAATCCTGAGTTAGAATGCCCGTGAGGAGAATTACCTCTTTAAAGGAGGAGAATCACCTCTCTTGAGGAGAATTATCTCTTTAAAGGAAGAGAATTACCTCTCCTGAGGAGAATTACCTCTCTTGAGGAGAATTACCTTTCTCAAGGACGCTTAATAAATCATCCTTTTATTATTATTATTATTATTCATTTCTGACAATTTCAGTGTCTTTCGCAATTCATTCTCTCGATTTATTTGGCTTATACTTGAACGAATTCCTTTTCTCAAGTTCTATAATTATTGTTGAGAGATTTCACTCTTTTACACTTTTTTACTAAACTTTTTATAAATATATTTTTTTGTAAGATCAGTGATTGATTCACATATCTTTAGATTCAATATATGTTGATTGGTGTTTAAAAATGCCATTTATCAACAAGTACTACATGCACCACATATGACCATGCACATAAAACAATTGATATACGTGGCATAGCAATCTCAAAGTTCCTTTCCTAATTCTACACATAACATCCGCCTCTAATAAACAATTATAAAAAAAAAAACAGAACCTTATTAAAAGGTTTTGTTTTAATTTTTATATTTTCTCTCAAATAAAAAAAAGCCGATTTGGCGTTAGAAAATAACCTGAAATTTATACAATTTCATTCCTGTAAATAGTTTATGGGAAATTTTGTATTCAAATTGACTTTTTCCTTCAAAGGTAAATTGGGTAAATGGAAAAAGTTTTTATATATTATTATTCGTATATTCGTGGGAGTTAATAGTATTCCGCATTTGTAATTGAATCCTAATGTAAAAAGGTTTTGACACAAATGGAAATCCCCTAAAAAGTTTCCAGCCGTGCATGTAATTCTGTTGTGTTTATTTTTCGCAAAATAATTATCCAGTGGCGTCCTAAATGTCAAACAAATTATAAACACAAATGAAAAATATACAAACATATATACCATCACGCGTTTTCCTTGTTAGGGTGAGCAAAAAGGACAGCTCGTCTTTTTTACAGTCATACTCCTTCTCGCACAACTCCTACGATATATTTGACTTACTATGTTAGATTTAGTTTATTTTATTTTCTAGGAGTATGATTTCGCGTGATGTACACATGTGTTCATTGAGTGTCACTGTTTGTCAGGTTGTTGAGAATGTGCAACGGGGTTTTATAAATTCAAAAATCGGAAAGAAGTATCAATTTATTTTTTCACGCTACATGTCCTCAGTGAGATACAGGCCAAAGCCTAATTTACTGGGAACACGACAAAATGAAAGGCAACAAACCCAGATCCATTCAAATTGTGTGTCCAAATTAAATTACCTCTTGTTTTTTTCATATATTATGTTAAACATGTATATTTCTTTTCATGAGTAAAATAAATAAATAAATAAAATAATAATAATAATAAATAAATAAATAAAAAAAAAATTAAAAAAATAAGCAAATAAATAAATAAACAAAATAAAAAAATATGTAAAGAAATAAATAAAATATTAAATAAATAAAAAATACATAAATGAATTAAATAATCAATAAATTAATAAAATAAATGTTTTCTTCTTTCAAAATAGCGTTGACTTGATTCTACCATATTTTCATTGGTTGTACTCAACCAAGCGAACTGGAATTTGCATTGCATATTTGTTTTGTTCATCTTTCTTCAATATTTTTTTCTACACGCCCAAACCATCTCATAGCGTTTTTTTCTTCTTACGCAATACATCAATCTTAATTTCACGTTCATTCCTGATCACTTCGTTTCATATTCTATCATACATCGTCTTTCTGCGTATTTTCCTCAATGCACGCATTTCAATAGCACTAATTCAGCTCCTTTTAGTATTATTTCACTTTTATTCTCAAACATCAACCGACGTTTCATTCCCAAACACCAAGGTATTAAAATACAATTCTGGATTATCATCTTAGGAAATTGTTAATTTATTATTATTATTGTGGAAATATCAGAAGCTTAAAACGTATGCCAAGATAAAATTTAAAAATATGTCCTTTTTATCTACCTCAATAGAGAAAACACGTGATTGTTATAATGATGAAAAAAGGGTCATAGTCAATTAAAAGATTTAAGATCCCTAGATCACATAAGTTAATCCTGCGAAACCGAAAAAATATACAGTTGGTTACTCATACTTTAACGGGATATTTTCACGCAGAAGTTCTCAACATTTTTTCCATATAATCCATCTCGAGAACGGTTCTTGTATTCAAGGGACGTTGATAAGTTTGTTACCAAACTCAAACGTTTTGTTTTTTTTTTTATCTCACACTTTTAAAACTACCCCAGGTAATGTGGAACTGTGGAATGGGAAAAATGCTGTTGGAATTCTAAAATCTGAGCGTGAAAACAAAAGATGAAGTTTTTATCATAAAAAAATTTAATTAAAGCAATGTGTGTTAAAATTAAACATCGTGTGTTTTTAATTTCCCTTTCAACGAACAATAAAAATATAAAATTGTTTTTGTTACCACACTTTTGTTATAAACATTATTAGCTGGTGGGCGTTCTATTATTTATTAACGTAGTGTGAGGTGCATGGCCGCGCGGTAACGCACTGGACTTCCGTGCGGAAAATTGTCGGTTCGAACCCCGCGCTGTGCTATTACCCTCGAATGATACACGCACTTTTTCCGCCTAGTGTTCGAGGGTATAAGGATACCTATAACTTCGGTCATATCTACTTTTTTAAAAAGAAACATCTCTTCCAACCAACCAACCAAAAAGATTTTTAAGGACACATCAAAATAAAATAAAACTGAAACCCTATTTAAATAAATAATGCATTCCATCGAGAATTGAACCTATAACCCCGGATTGCAAGGCAAGCAGGCGTTTTACCAACTTGGCCAAGGAGTTAACTATTTACAAGTAACACAAAACATATGCAGCTTTATAGTTTATCTATTTTTATTTAAAGCTTTTATTGCAAATACATCTGGCGGGCTTATTGCCAGGCGACAATTTCTTCCAGCCAACCGTAGTTTAGTTATTATGACAATAATTCACCCATAAGGAAAAACTAAATCAAACACTTTGATAATTCTGTGTTTTTTATTTATTAGCTCAGTGACAGATATTTTGCTATACAATGGCCTTATTGAAATGTATGACGTATGAAGGATATACAATAGAATTATTAAAACGTTAAACTTTTATTTCACTTATTATTCTATGAATTAAAAATCAACACCAATTAAAATATTGAATTCATTATAATTTGTTACGTACAACACTGTTTATTCCATTCAAAAGAAAGGTATAACCCTACCGGGTTCAAAATTTTCACGAATCGAATCCGAAAGTTTCAGCTTTCAGTCATACATTAGATCTGTCATCGGTGCTGTAGTCGAATGTTTTAATACTGCGCGTGTTAGCTGCATCATATAAACTCTTGGAATATCGTAAGAGTTTAACCCTACCTTCCCTGTGATGTGTAACTAGTACACATTGTTTCTAAAAACTTTAATATCTCTATAAATATAATAAATACTGGGTTCAGATTTTAGGCATTCCTTCGCAATACATTTACGAATGAAAAAATAATATTAATAAAAATTAGCGCTTTTCGGTCACATCAGAAATATTTTGTGAAAATCGTGAATAAATTCACCAATACACTCAAACGTGTGCCAGTGTGTGACGTAGGTATAATCATTCTAAAAAACCGCTATGGGTGAGAAGCGACGCTATTCTCGTCTCACTCTCACTCTACTTCAGTATATGGGAACGCAAGAAATACAGGGAATCTCAGTTCGCTCGCTTCAGTAGCTCGCGGGCATTTATTTCAGGTGGTCTCTTCACCCGTTTTATGAACGTCGGACGATATTTTTGTCATGTTTTGAGCAATTAAATTTCAATTATTATCACTTTTGACTTCAAATTTTATTAATTTAAGCGATTTGCTATGAGTATTCTTATTTTTACGATTTTAAATCGCTCATTTTTACATGTGTATTGAAGTGTATTGAATGCACAGCACCGGAACGGGAGGATTTTTTTAGCATAGGAAGGGAAGTTAATAGCGTTTTATCACTAAATAATTCGCTTTAAATCAAAGTTACTGAGTTCACAATGGAATTTTTCACTCTTTTTGAAAAAATTCCCATTTCATATTCAAAAATCTTTATCTTTGATAACCGCTGACCTTAAGGGAAACTGGGTCTTCGGCTCCATCTCCCGAGATGGAGATTAAAGTGGAAAAATGGATCTCTGTGCTCCTTTTCATTTCCGAATAATATCTTCAGAAACCATCCTTCAATTTCCGCCCCGTACTGGATCAGAGATGATTTGTGCGCGTGAAATGAATGTTAAAAAGAAGCACTCAGAAATTTTGGGAAAATATAAGAATATTTGATAAGATTATAAATTGCATGCATGTTTATATTGGTTTAAAAAAAAAAAGCAGGATTAGTATATGGTCGTACATGTTTCACGTAATATACATTGCTTACAATAAAAAGAGAAATACAGTAAATATTATCTTGAGAAAAACTCATTAACTTAAGAAAGCTCATTAATTTGACTAAAGCATTGAAAAATACTAATTAACTTGAGAAAACATGGAGAACCTCTCAATATGAAAATCTCATGTTCCCCTTTCTCTCTCTTCCTCCTCGGAGCACCATAGGAAAATTTAAAGTACCCCAAGTATGATATCAAACATTCTTAGTTCTTACACTTACCACAAGTATGATATCATATATTCTTAGTTCTTACAGTTACCCGAAGTACGATATCAAATAGTCTTAGTTATTACACTTACCACAAATATGATATAAAATATTCTTAGTTCTTACACTTACCCCAAGTATGATATAAAATATTCTTAGTTCTTACACTTACCCCAAGTATGATATCAAATATTCTTAGTTCTTACACTTACCCCAAGTATGCTATCAAATAGTCTTAGTTATTACACTTACCACAAGTATGACATCGAATATTCTTAGTTCTTACACTTATCCCAAGTATGATATCAAATAGTCTTAGTTATTACACTTACCACAAGTATGATATCAAATATTCTCAGTTCTCACAATGTTAATACGGTTAAAAAAACTTACTTTATACACTAACGTGTGTACTAATATTTTGGCTTATTTGTTATTTTATAAACCATAGATTATTGTTCTTCACACATTTATTTTAGTTTCATACAAGTATGATATGTAGTATGCTTTCGATGATCATATTTTTAATAAAAAAGAAAGAATTAGTATACTGTCGAGTATATAATTGTGAAGGGTCTTTCAAATTGACCGGTTGTTTTAATTCTAATTTGTTTTAATTCATGAATAAAACACACAATTTGCTTTGATTTAAAAATCTTTGTATTGGTCATTGAAGTACATTTAAACAAAAAAAACAATACTCGCCAAATGTCTGCCTCTTGCAGCTCCACAGATGTACACTCTTTAGTAAAAACTTTCGATGACGCTGTTATTATTACGGTTCTAACTTACCAATAACGCGAATTATTTCGTCCTTCAGCTCAGGATGTGATTGGGGGTCATCCTTATAAACCGGGGTTTTCACGTAACCCCAGAGAAAATAGTCAAACAGTGTCAGATCACATCATCTTTGTGGCAAATTAACATCACCTTTTCCAGAGATTACAATACATAAAAAATTCAACAATTTGAACGCGTTGTTTATATACGACTCCATTTTTATAAATATCATACATTACACTTCTCAAATGTTACAAGACCCAAGCAAGTTCGCGACGCCATCTATGTTTAATCCAAAAATTAAAAAAAAAAACGCTCCATTTGAAAGACCTGTAGGGAATACCGACGTGATCGTCGTAAATATTGTCAACATGCACGGTCAACGACCGATGAATCAACCTTTGAATATGTACAAAGATCACATACCAGAACGTCAATACTGTTTACACGCAAATAATATTTACATCGCATTCCACGGTAGAAAGAGAGCGCATCGCGTATCTCACCGTTTCGGCAATAAATACTCTGCCCACTATATCATTGGCAACGTCTGCGACCACCTCGGAACGCACAGGAGTGAGATCAAGATATACCGCGGACGCATTTACGCGCCCCGTTCTGAAATTCTATATATACTTACTTATCGACAAATAAAGAGCACCAGTCACGGACCTGCTCTGGAGCAGTCGCCTTTACCCGCAAACATACGCGCTCTCTCCACAGTTCGTTCCGATAGATAGATACAACCGTATCAGCCCGCGTCCCGCCAATTGTGCGCTCGCAGTGTCGCTTACGCCGTTTGTCACCGTACAAGTGCTCGCGCGCAGTCGCAATCAGTGCCACCTCCACCGAAGCTTTGCATATCGCTCACGCCCATCACGCCAAAAAGTGACGTCATCAATCCGCGCATGCGCAAGAACAATCTCCTCGCAATCTCCTCACGACGGCAACAGTGTTAAAATTTTGTTCGCGTTGTTTAAGGAGCAGGCCTCCAAAACAGTTATAAGTGAATTAATTTGTTTCGAGTTCCGGTCCATGCCAGTCGTCTTCTTCTTCGTCAAGTAAGCTACTGACTGTTCTGTCCTTCTCACTCTTTTCCACTCCTCGGGCGGAGTTGCAAATCTGAATAAGGTCGGCAACTCTTCCCATCCTATCTTCATCCCATACTTCATACACTCACGTCACTCATCATATATTTATTTTAATTTTGTTTATTTTACTTAATATACTCATACACATACATTTGTCCCACAACTATATATTAAATTTTTGGTCACTTTCCTCCTTTAAACTAACCAACCATGAAACCCATCAAGTCAGACTTTTACATCAGAACTCCTCGCATCATCGCCAAAAAACTCAATAACTCATTATTGGAATCACTCGAGACGCTCGCATCCGTCCCCGCGGCCTCGCCTACACCAACCCTCGCTATGTCACCGAACCGCCCAATATCCCCTGATCCGAACATCCCCACTCTCGATGATGTCCTCGAACTCTTAAAAATAAAGTCTCCAACCAGAAAGCAATCGTTGAAACTGGGAAAAATTCTTCGTGAGCTCATCCGCAATAAAGAAGTCGAGATCATATTTACCAAAAACTCTCCATCAAACTCACCCACTGCCTCGCCAGCCGCTTCATACCCAACATCGCCGTGCCCCTCCCCCACCCTGGATCCTCCGCTCTCCCCGCCAATAATTATTATTCCAGATATTCCAGATACACAAGAAATGGACTGGCAATTAAATGCTAAAAATCGAAAAAGGGCTCTTCCTTCCCAAGAAAGCCCCCCCTTCGTTCGCCCCCAGTCAAATCCGAAACCAGCTGATGCCACATTGACCCAAACCAGCAAAAGGATGAGAGGCCCACTCAGCCCTCCTCTTGCCGCAGCCCCCGCCTCACCTCCAATTATAGACGTACGACCTCTACTCCCGGTCAAAAAAGACCGCATCCCCCCCATCGTACTTCACAATTCCGCCAAATATGGAGACCTGAGAGCTAAACTCAGGTCTCAAAACATTCACTTCTCCTCGAAGGTGCAGACCAATGGTGATCTTAAAATCACCACTGAAACCGTAGAGGCTTACCGCTCCCTAGTCCACATTACCGATTCTCTCGCCATTCCATACCACTCTTTCCATTTGGAGAGCGAGAAGCCCCTGCTAGCCGTCATTCGTGGCCTACCGACCCCTATCAGCGTCGAGGACATAATGACAGAGCTCAAATCCCTCGATTACCCGGTACAGAACGTGTACCGCATGAAAAACCGGAATCGTGTGGAACTCCCCATGGTCATCGTCAAGATGACAAGGGACTCTTCCGCAAAGCGCATCTTCACCGAACTCCACGGTGTACTCGATATTCGAGTCACAGTGGAGGAGCTAAACAAGCGCAAAGGCATGGGCCAGTGTCATCGATGCCAACAGTTCGCCCATTCCGCCGGCAACTGCCACGCCCCAGCCAACTGTGTGAAATGCGGAAGAACGCACCACACATCTGAATGCAGGAAGCCCGCGGACACTCCCGCCACCTGCTGTAACTGCGGAGGCCCACACACGGCCAACTTCAGAGGCTGCCCACGCTTCCCTAAGAGCACCCTCCCTTTAATCGCTCCCCACCACCACTTCCAGGCTCCCCAGCCCTTACGCCCCCTCATGGATGGCATCTACCAACGCCCCCTCTCGAACGCCCCCTCGGCAAACAACGCCACACGGCGATTCCCCAACGCCCCCCCGAATACTTCAAGACCGGTCACTTTTAACGTGTCATATGCGAACATCGCAACCCCTCGCACCCTATTATCGTCATCTTCACCTCAAAACCACATATTGTCCGCTCCTCCTCCAAATCACGACCTCATTATAAATAACCTGAAGTCAGCCATCGCCGAAGCTATTAACCTCCTCAACTACATACAAAATAATCCTTAAACAACCGCTCTCTCTCTTTCTCAACAAACATACATAACAATATACTTATAAAAGTCACACACGTCTCCCCATATACCTATATATAACATATTCATTCCCCATTTTATAATTTATTCACCATCATTATTTTTCATACACACCCATTCAATATAATACCGTGTGTGACGACTCAAATTCACAAATATATGTTTATTCGTATTTAATTATCTTTGTATATATCATCATATTTATATATGTAATTAATCATTTTATAATTTCTCATAATCATTCATAAAATCAAAATCAAACATTTACCACAAACCTATCCTTTCCCGATTCCTAAAAAGATCCAAAATTTCCAAAATATCTAAACAGTCAGAACTTATCCGATGAAGGAGTAAGGTGTCCTACCATCGGACCGAAACTCCAAACAAGTTATCAACCACTGCAAATAAAGAGCACTTGTTATTATTCACTTGACCATTCATCGCTGTTTACTATTTATCGATTATTCACTCTCACTTTTTCGCATTCCTGAATCTACGTATTTTATTTTAAATACAAAACAAATCAAAATCATCACGACCTATCGACACACGCTAAAGACCCTTTATAACATGCCTATTAATTTACAATTATTTTTTTCTCTATTATAATGTATGTGTTGAAGTGTGTGGACTTAATAATATACAGTGTCATCGCGCCTAAGCTTTCCCTCTATTGGTAGAGGTGTATATCGACTGAGATAAATATCGGAAAATTCATTCAACAAAGTCATTCCATTTGCAAGTGCTGATACTCATGAAGACCGCACAAAAAACCATCTTAATCGATGGCATTATTAAATGTCCGGTACATTTAACAAAAGTTTGTCAATCAAAGGGTTTGCTATATTTCCAGTTAAGATAACAATGGTCTTCTGACTCGAGGGTAGACGCCTAGTCAACTACAATCAAGGCAAATAGTAACATATTAGCCCAAATTTTAAGAAAAATGAACTTATTCAGGTAATAAGAATTTTTGAGGGCATGACCGAGGGCATGACATTTGAGGGCATGACCGAGGGGACAAACTCTAGGGGACGCCCACGCCGAGAGTACCTGGAGGACCTGTTGGTGGACGTGCGCTGCTCAACATACACAGACTTAAAAAGAGCCGCACAGGACAGGGGGGAATGGAGGAGAAGAGTTCAAATTGCTGCAAACCAGTCTTAGGACTGCAACCACGGAAAAAAAAAGAATTTTTCATAAAATACTACGAGACATAAAAAATATCCCTCACAATTCGCTCAATTTTAGCAGTTTCAGTGTTCAAATTAATACAATTAAAGTGAAAACATACAAAAGTAAGTTATAGAAGTCGGATAGAAGTTAAACAGATTTTAGTTTCATAATAATATTTTTTTTTAAATTAATATTCACGCTGTACGTACTGACGACCTCCATATTCAAGTTAAGTAGACACGTCGCAGTATCACAACAAATGAAAAATAAATTATCGGAAAAAATTACAATTTTAGGCATATAAGAATTGTATTGTATTAAAATATTAAAATTTCTTCTATTACTCGTATATTTGATAATGTTTATCATACAGCATAACTCAGTTTAATTGTATTTATCAGGGCATTGCTAACGAACAGCCAGAAAATATTAGAAAAAGTCTTAAATGTAAGAACTTGTAGATTGCGGATTTAATTCCCTTTGTTACCCACTATTTCAACTTCGGTTCTACTCTGGTTTCCACTCTTAAATGCCCCTTAAATTTATGGAATAGAGTTTAAAGCGGATACAACAAAAAGTATTCTCAGAACTAATAAAAATGAAAGCCCTTAAATAGAGACCGCAGAAATGTTGTCGAGGCCACGTGGAAAGAATGGCTAACAGTTTGCGGCTAAAAACAATAGTTAATGCTGGGTGCATTGTTTGATCATAGTATTAAACTTTTTTTGTTCTTGTTTTTTCATTCTTACTATTGCTTGTGATTTATTTTGTGATGTGGTCGATATTGACTTTTAATTGCGCTTAAACTATGAATATGTTTTTTTTAATTATTATTATGTTTGTACGCAAATATATATTTTTTCAACATGAATATCAAAAGTGACGCTTGGTGTGGTAAGGCGCAAGCTGTTCGTCATAAGGCAGTCCTTTATTGTAAAAATAACTATGTACTCGTACATACCATATATAAGTTATCATATAGTTAACGCATTAATATTATGGAGGTTTAAATATATTGTAATTTGTTTTATCAAACACTGTTTATTCCACTTTATGAAACGGCATAACCCTACCGGTTTCAAGCTTTTCTCCTCATCGTCACAAACAATAGTATCGTTTGTGCTCCCTTGAAGATGAAGTAAAAGCCTTGAAACCGACAGGGTTATACCGTAACATAAAGTGAAATAAACAATGTTTGATAAAACAAATTACAATAAGTAACTATGTACAATATATTCCAGTGCTTTTGTAAAAAAATTATACTGGCATGTTGTTTGGATTGGGTTATTGTGATAGTATTTTTTTTTGGTTTTATTATAATTATATCGAACTGTTTTTTTTTTATTATTATTGGAATGTTTGTCTTTTATAATGAATAAAATTTTCTACTAATTTTTTTAAATATTGTTGTAAGGCACACTTTGCTGATGTTCATAAGGATTTCACGCATGGCAATGCATGAAAAATTCACTGGCAAGCAGACCCCAGGAATACCTCCAAAAATAGAAGAAGATATGGGAACTATCATCTCAAGGGTGATTACAGACCACATATTCTGATTATAACAGACCACATATATTACTTAGAAGAAAGTAAAAGAAGCTTCTTGAACCACATAATATTGCATGGTTATAAAATGTGCGGTCTATATTCACTCAAACAGATTTCTAAACAGCATCAAAATGTATTTATTAACATTATACTTTTTGGCAAAACACTCATATTCTTGACCTCTATTCCGTGCATTTACGCATCAAATACTGAGAATTTATATGGGCCAAGTTCGTAAATTAAGTGGTCATTTGATTCTAACAATTTAACAAAGCACGGGCAAAGATTATAAATTGAATTATTATTTCATATAATTATCACTGAAACAACCCTTTTGAAAGAGCTTTACGTGTTAAAGTATCCTGATAGGAGAGTGTAGGTTAGTATTATGGTTGAAGGATCTGAGTTATTGAGCGTCACAGTGCATGACGCGATTATCCTTAAGATACAAAAAGTACAGAAAAATATTTAAGCTATTTTACTTTCTTTTAAAATCTAGTCCGATTAATCTGTCCACAATTTATTCAATCCACCTTTTTCACCCAAACCGTGCACTATTTTCAAACTTCCGTTGTTCATCTTATTAACAATATTTGCTTTCGCCATGCCTTTATTTCTCTTTCTTTCATCAATTGATACTCTACAAAAGTTCCTTTAAGTACCAACATTTGGAATCATATATACTCGTATGGTATGATATTGTATTGTATTTAAATTTCGTTTCGTAACCAGACTGGTGTTAAACAAAACATAAGTAAAAATCAGACTACAGCCTTTTTAATAAACAAAGATATAAAGGGTATTTCAAATTGAGTGATTTGTTTAATTCTTGGATAAAACACAAATTTTCCTGGATCTTGTGACATTTGAGATGTGCAATGTATGACATTTATAAAAATGGAGTCGTATACAATGCAACAAAGAGTTCAAATTGTTGAATTATTGTATGTATTGTGATCTCCGGAAACGGTGTAGTTAATTGGCCACCAAGATCATGTGATCTGACACTGTTTAACTTTTTTCTCCTGGGGTTACGTAAAAAGCCAGGTCTATAAGAATGACTCCAAATCAATTCCTGAGCTGAAGGATGAAATTATTCGCATTATTGGTGAGTTAGAACCGCAATTATGCCAAAATGTCATCGAAAATTTTGACAAAATAGTGAACATCTGTGGAGCTGTAAGAGTTGGACATTTGGCGGATATTGTTGTTTTGTGTTTAAAAATCATACATTATACTTCAATGACCAATAAAAAGTTTTTTAAAATCAAAGCAAATTGTGTTTTATTCAAGAATTAAAAAAAATAGAACTAAAAAACCGCTCAATGTTAAAGACCCTTTACACAGGGATTGAACTTGCAATCCCCAAGTTGGAAGACAGGGTCTTTCCAACTTAACCACGGATATTGTCAACATTGACTATATGTTTCCCAAACAAGAATTTAAGTTTAGCTCAAACCTTATAGCAGAGTTGTGAGTGAGTTTCGATCTATTTGTCTTTCTTTTGAACTTTAAAAGATATTAAGAAATTGAATATCGCTGTAACAATCTGCACGTGGGAACATGTCCTGTCATTGACACCAAATTTTAAACTCATTTGTCATAACAGTCGGAGAAAAATAATATTGTCAACACTTAGTTAAATTCATTTGTTGTCACTTGTCAAATCACTCGTCACTTGTTCTATAAATTTGTACAAAGGCAACTTAATTTTTTTTAAACATATTTCACGCGTATGGGAATTGGAAAATGGAAATAAGCTAAATATTGATCAGTAATTTTGATACTCGTATATTTTTTGCGAAGTAATGTAACTTTGGTTTCGTCATCCTGTCATGTAGCTCATGCCTGAGTATCATGACTCTCGTGATAGCTCTTAATGACTTATATTCACCCATCCCTGTATTGTACAGATCGAAGAGCAGTTGTAAAGGGTAGTCCTGTTACGTCTCTCACTTGGTCAGTCCTACTCTTTGGAGTTCTTCCTTTTGTGTGACATCATTCTATGTTTGAAGTGACCACTTCACATTGTCTCCTTGGCCACAAGCAATATGTTAAAAAAATCAAAGGATTTCGAAAATGAAAGTATTATTTAACTTTTGTATAGTTGAGGTAAAAACGAATCCTGTCAATATTATGCTTGCATTTTTTCATTTCTTTGGGGTTTGTGTGACGGGTCACCTCTCTCTCTATCGTGTTTTGTCTTAAAAGTCATCTTCGAAGTCAGATTCAAACTATTCTATGGTTGATGTTTTCACTTTTTTTGGAGGACACGTTTCCCTTATTTCAGGGACTTTATTCCTTGTGTCTGGTTGTCCACAATTTCGGCTGTTTTTTGCACATGTACACATCATCAATACCAAGTCATAATTCAACAGGTTGGAGCAACTTTGAGAACATGTATCGCATACCCATTCCTTATTTTGTCTTTCTTTCTTACTCCTGAAATTCACCAGAGCATGTGTATTTTGGTAATATGATATCCCTGTTCTTCAGATTAAGTTGTGGTCCAGCCCTCAGTTCCACGCAAGGGTACTGTTATTTTTTTTAAATTATACTTTTTTTCACGAGCATTCTTTTATCAAATAGGCATGACTGCAGTTTTCTGTCATCACTTACACTGTGCTTATTTCATCTTACTGGTTATATCACACTTCTTTCCACTCTCACTGTTTATGTGCAATATTGGAAGGCGTTTGCTATGGGTAACGGTTGGTTGTGTTAAATTGACGCCAAGTAATCACTGCTATTTTCAAATACGCACTTCATATACAACGTTTTATTGAGACTTGTTTTAGCACACTCACTTTCAAAGTAGCCCATACTTTCAGTCCATTCTCAATTAAATTATTTTGAATCAATACTAGACATCTACACAAAGTGTAGGGCACATTTTTACTAAAGATGTATCCTTTAAAAGCATTTTCTCAATCTTAGATTTTGATTGAAAAATTAATTTATCCAATCAAAATTTTATCCTTATTATTTTTTCGGTATTTTCGTTGATTGTACTAGGCGCATCCAGCAAGTAAAGAACGATTGCGCACCACGCCCTACGCCGATCTCCCACCACCACGATCGTATACGCACCAGTTCGCTCCTTCCCCCGCTTCAGTGCGAGCCGAGTTTTGTTGGTGAACGGTCGTGAACTTTTCAAAATGGCTGCGCCCTTCGACAATCCCGCCAAATGTGAACGTACATAATTTTTTAATGTTTTGTTGTGTTATATAAAAGTGATTTAATGCACTGTGTGCATTATTATAAAAACAATTTTAATGGATATTTATATTTTGTTAAGTTAATTTTGGTATGGTTTATAAAGGGCACTTGTGATAAATAAATATAGAAATGCATATCATGATACAAAAGTTAAGCGCTATCTCATTTTTGTCTTCTCTAGCAGGGAAATTACATTAGAATTTATACACATTATTTTCAATAATTGGATTATTATTTATGCTGTTTTATATAGAACATTAATTAAATATTCGCTGTTGCCGATAGCAGTACAGTGTTTTAGCACTGCACTGTATCCTTTATAAGGTGGAAGTAATTCAGATTTATGGAACTGCTCTTCAGACCTTCTGGGAGATTTAGTTACGGCGTATCACCAGCTCCTGCAATAGCAGCAGATATGTTAAGATCCCAGGAGGGTGATAAATCTCCACAATATGGGTCAGGAAACTTAAGGCGAGATGTAAAAATGAAGAAGTTAATACAGCATGTGGAACGTGTAAGGTTTATTTTCATTTATCATCTTTGTCTATTGGTTAGGGTGTACCATGGTGTAACATATTTAATTGCACATTGACGTGTTTAAAGCTCCGTAGCCCTAGTTGGTAAGAGAGGTGCCTTCCAAACTGAGTGATGTGTTTCGATTACCGTGAATACTAGTTTTTTTAAGTGAAACATTTACAGGCGCAAGAAGGGCAAATTGGCCTAAACGTCACGGAAAGTGAAACGCTTTATTTTTATTATTAAGATTATATATTGTTTATAATAATATTATATTATAATATATATTATAAAATGTATAATTATATTACATATATGAATATATTTATTTTATTTTGTATATTTACATAATTATGTTATATATTTATTAAATTAATATTGTGTTGTATTAATTATATTATTATTAATAACAATTATCCTATGTCATAATATTAAAATATAATACAATTATTATAATAAAATTGTAATAATATAATATAATTTATATAATATAATATTAATTTAACATAATTAATATAATATAATAGTATAATATAATAATATAATATAATTATATAAATAAATTATTATTTTGTTAATATTAATTAATTGATTATCAAATTATTAATATTATATTAATTAATTATTATGGTAATTATTAATTACAAATAAATTATTTTTAATTAATTATTAATAATTATAATTAATTATTATTATAATTAATCATAAATAATTGTAATTAATAATTAGGAGCTAAGAAGTTTCACTTCTACCGTGCGAGAGTCTCAAGCATCTGTTTTTTTTAAAGGGACTCAAGACTAGTTTTCTTTTAAGATCTCGTTTACACGTTTCAATGGTTGGTTGAGAGAGGTTGTCACATAACAAAAAACCCGCCAGGCTGTACAGTATACAATTATCGTTACATAATGTCATTACATTTAATTAGATGGTTCGTCACAATCTCCTATATTCATTCTATTCATATTTTCTTTGCCTGTATAATATTATGTAACCTCAAATATTTTTAAACGAGTAAAATGAAAGCTGGATTTTTTTTTTGTCGAGAGATTTGAACAAGTTAAGAAATCGTGTTATTTGTGTAGTATATTCCAAGATGAAGGAAGAGGTAGTAACCAGATTGAACAACATGTAACGATAGGAAGCGAAGCCAGCTTCCGTGACCTAGTTAAACAATGCTTGTCTTTCAAACAGAGGGTTACTGGATTAATTTGTGTTGAAACTCAATTCAATGTTTATTAAAAGGTTCCAGTCTGGTTTTCATTTAAGACTTTAAACATATTTATGGTTGGCTGGAAGAGATTACCATTTAAAAGTAAATCCTCCAGGATGTACTGTTTACAACAAAAGTATGATACAACACATTAAAAATGTTGTATTTTAGTACGTGGACATATAAAAAACTGAAAGGAGCTGATTAAATGTTGTAGAAAACGTGATCTGAGAGAATACATGGGGGGACAATGTATGACAGAATACAGAATGATGTGATCTGGGATGATGAAATAGACTAACATGAGGAATATATCGTGCAACTGTGAGTGGAAGGCGTTATAGATGAAGCCAAAAAAAAAGTATAGTTGGGTTAGTAAATGACATTTTGAAAGAAGGAAATATAAAAAGTCAGAGAAGTCTTAGGAGTTATATGAGAAGGTGGATGGATGTAGAAAAGGCGAATGATGTGCATTTTGAAAGGAGAGTCTCAGGTTTGCTCATCTCTACCAACCCCATCAGGGAGATAGCGTGATGGTACGTGTGTATAAAAATTCACATATCAGTTACGTCAGCTCGAAAAAATCTTTTATTTTCTCAAAACGTATTTTTTTCAAACATAAACCCGAAAAAAATACTTCCCAACTTTCTTCTGAGTACCCACTTATTTAATAAAGAAAACTTCCGATACTTGTGAAAGTTCGTAACAGAGACTCGTATATCACACATGTCAGCAAGTTTCCTCTAGAATTCCAGCTCGACCATTATACTATATTATTATTTGTCAATTAAACTGCCATCCAAGTCTGACTTGTGCAAAAAGACTTGGAATTTACACGCAAACGTTCTTGAATAAGAAATACTCTCTTGTTCTTGAATAAAAAATGAAATTTAGGCTATCAAGCGTGGTGCAAATTTTTATATAAACATTTCAAAAGCGAATAAAAGTGGATAAATATAAAGGCGAGTTTTTTGACCGTGGGATTTTGGTGAAATTACACAATGATAAAATAGTCATGTTTTAATTTTATTAAAGGTTTACACTTTGTTGAACTCATATTAGAATATTTACAGTATAATTTACTTTGTTGTTATACTAATCACACGAATCACCGCTGCACGTATATCTACCTCTTTTCTAATTCTAGAAACAGTAGAGGTATACAAAGCCTTAAGACACAAACAAAAATTATAAATAATCAAAGAATGGAAAAGGTTTAACACCTGTTAATTTTTTTTCTTCCGCATTTATACTATACGAAATATGTGTACAAATTAATTCTTTCACTTCTGATACAAAATGCATGACAACCAGATCGGTGCTCAATATATTTGATTAATAAAAACTAGTTTCAACCCGTGAAATATTCACGGAAGTAAAATAAATTCTACATTTATGAAAACATCCGAATGCGATGGACTCTTTCGAAGTAATGAACGAATATTGTATGCTGATGTAATACACTAACAATATTTAGGCATGGACACGCCGCGCGTGTTCTGAGCATGAAGCAGATGTTCACATGGACACGCCAGGCGTGTCCTCAGCATTGGACTAGTTAGGGTGTCCCAATAAGTGCGCTAGAATCAGTGTTAATAGTCTGCTGGTTTGAGTTCTTGGGTCGGTTGGATCTTGCAGGCATTCAAATTCAGATCTTTCAAGAGATTCTGCTGTAAGGTGCTTCTTGAAACGTCTAATTCTTGTGAACGATGACAAATGTCACTAGGGTTTCAAAAACACTTTCTCTCACTGTGGCTATGTTTTCGAGTGAACGTCCACTACGAGGATTGGGTGACTTATTTACTGTCCAGAATCGAGCCAGTTTCTTCAAATGTTTTAATTAATCTTCGTATTGATCGCAATACTATTTCGACTAAAATTTTCTTAAAGTTTACGAACTTTTCCTATTTTTATGAGTTTTAACAATAATAACGCGTTGTTCTTTCATAAAGCGTTCCATATTTACTAATCGCAAGATTGACAAATGTCACACATGAAATTTTAAGAGCTACCAACCTTTTAAAAATAATAGTGCGAAATTTAACTCCAGCGCTTTAATTGCGACATAATTTATTGATTAATTTATTAAAATTCAAATCTTTCCATAAATACACCACGAGAAAACTTTTGCCGTCGGTGTTACATAGTAAAGTAATATGACACCAGCCTGATATATAAACAACGCTTTTATAACAAAGCGAGATTATTCCGCCTGAATAGGGCCTCGGGATAGGGGTTAAGAATACGTGTAGCGGGAATCAATGTAATTAGGCGAATTATTAAGTAATTTATCGTAAAAATATATTTTTTTTAAATTTATTATAAAACAATAAATACTTGATATTTTTTTATTATTTGATATCAAGTTTTTAACGTTCTGCTCTTAAGTTATCAACCGAATGGTTAATATTCTTTATAACATGGTACTTACCATTTTGTGATATTTTTAAACATTGCTGGTGACAAGGGTTGTTGATATCAGTTCGTGATACCCTTTAATGAAAATCAATTAAGTGTTAAATGCTTCTAAAGGAAAGAAGGTTATGGGTTATGAATATTTATAACAGTTACCCAAATATGTTATACAATTTGTGTAAAATTTAATTCTATATATGTACAAATTACACAGGTTTATATTTGTATACAATTTCAAAGTATTGTATACAATTTTTGTTACATAGGTTTATATTTGTATACAATTTCAAAGTATTGTATACAATTTCAAAATACCATCATGCAATTTCTCTATTTCTGTGATTTCTCTGACTTTCTACACTTTCCACTTTCTAAAAATCATTCAAATAATTCAACTATACTATTCTTGGTTAGCCTGTAGCATGCTTTCCACTCACATTTTAACTGTTTGTTTTGTTGGTCTTTCTTTAATCAAACCACCTCAGAGTGGTCTTCTTCATCTAACATCAGCCTTAAATTATCATTCATCCCTTACCACTCCAAATTCATTTCGTATTATGTCATACATTGTCACCCCATGTATCTCTCCGTCCTTGGTATACTTTAAGAAGCGACTGAAAAAACTCTTAATTTCTAGTCAGTAAAATAATGTGTTTCATTCCTGATTTTTCTTTTCCTTTCCTCTCCACCATCCCTTCCTTTCCTTTTGATTGATGATATTTCACTGTGAAAAATAATGTTCGGGTGATTTTCCGTCTTTGTGGGGTTCGTGGGCATGTGCGCACGTATATGTTTATGGATTTCGTGAGGATGAATAGTCATTTGAATGATTTATGCGACCACGTAACTTGCTTCATTTACTTTTGTCTAGTTGGTTGGAAGAGATTTCCGCCTGGCAATACGCCCGCCAGATTGTAGTGCAATAAAAGTGTTAAAAAAATAAATATATATATTATATACACTATACATTCGAGCCTTTTCATTTTTTTATGTTTAATCCCCATATATCTAACCTCGTACTTAAATATTATTTTAGACCAAAGGGGTTCTCAAAGTGGTCGATATCGACCCTCTGGGGTCGATTTAATTTTTCTAGGGGTCCATTGTTTCAATAAAAAAAATTGGGGGCCGACGACAGCAAAAATAGACCGCCTTACTACTGCTATTTGTTTGTTATTTCAAAATATCTATGATTTCAATAGGTACCTAATTAAGAAGTAAAATAATTTAAAAAAAAAAACACTACATACTCGTACCAAACTTGTGAATAAAAGGGTAAAACGTGTCATGAAAAGTCTATTTTTTTGCTCAAATTTTCGTCAGCGCAGATTTCAATATTAAATGTTGCACAAGATAATGCCATAATCCGTAGTCCTTTTGTTTTTGCAATCCTTAATTACAAGTGATTAAAGTGAAAAGTTTGATATCTAGTGAAATATTTAATATCGAGTACTGTACAAACTTATTAATTTAAGTAAGTAAAGAATTGCATTAAATGACTAAGGCGTCGACGGTTTTTAAAAGTTTTTGGTAAAGAGGTATGCGTCCGAAAAAAATTTCGTAACTCCTGTTCTAGACTATCATTTAAACTAATTTTAATGTTTTCCCATATTGAAGTATTTCTTGCACCACACCCCATTTGCTATCCTTCGTACCTCTTCCATCATCTGAGAAAACACAATCTGAATGACAGAATTCCTCCACTTGCTCTAATCTTCCATTGCTCACCCACATGTGTTATGTGTCGCATTCACGTTACCTTTTTAGCTTTTCTATCACCATTACTGTCGAATTTTCTATCACCACGAATAACCTTTACATGACATTTTTTTATATACTCCCTCACTCTTAGTATAGAAGTACTCGCATACTTGTAATTTTTTGTTGAATAAAGTAATCTTTATTAACCCTTCCTTCCCTGTGATGTGTAACTAGTACACATTGCTTCTAAAAACTTGAATATTTCTATAAATGTAATAAATACTGGGTTCAGATTTTAGGTATGTTATTCCTCCGTAATACATTTACGCATTTAATGAAAAAAACTATTAATAATAATAAGCACTTATCGGCCACATCAGAGATGTTTTGTAAAAATCGAGAATAAATTCACCAGTACAATCAAACGTGTATAAGTGTGTGACGTAGGTATATTCATTCTAAAAAACCGCTATGGGTGAGAAAACGACGCTATTCACGTCTCACTTTACTTCGTTATATGGGAACGCAAGAAGAATAATTTCAGTTCGCTCACTTCTCTCGCTTTAGTAACTTTCGGGCAGCCATTTGAGGTGGTCGCATCGCCCATTTTGTGAACGTTGGCTGATGTTTTTTTCATGTTTTCAGCAATTAAATTTCAATTATTATCACTTTTGACTTCAAATTTAATTCATTTAAGCGATTGGCTATGAATATTCTTATTTTTCCGATTTTAAATCGCTCATTTTTACATGAGTATTGAATACACAGCACCGGAACGCGCGGTTTTTTTTAGCACAGGAAGGGAAAGTTTAAAAACATTTGCCAATGGCACCTTTAGATAATTTTATAACTTAATAACTAAACAACTCATCTAATATTATAGGTATAAGCTAACTAACTAGATTTTAATTTCCAACATGTTAATTTTAATTTTTAATAATCTTAATATTTAATTTCTTAGAGATAGTTCCGTTATATTTCATTTCTTAGAAACACCTACATTCTAACTTATAAGAAGGTAACGATTCGAAACGTGATGTATACAAATATTAAATAACTGTAACGATACAGAATTTATGTTATACATAAACAATAAACCCATACTATTTTGTTACATTTGGACAATAAACCCCCACTTTTTTGTTACATTTGGACAATAAACCCCCACTATTTTGTTACATATGGACAAAAACCCCCACTTTTTTGTTATACTCGTAAATGGACAATAAACCGCCACAATTTTAAATTATGCCATATCTGTTAGAACCAAAAACGGAATTTTAAGAAGGTCAAATCAAGTAATAAAATTTATTTGAAAAAACTATTGTACCGGACAGGTACAAAGACTGTATAATAGGTTGCTGGTTGCCGCGTAGCGCTCGAAGAATCCACGTCGCGAATTCCGTAGCGAAGATCCAGTTTGAAGAAGAAGAAGAAGAGCAGGGCGAGATTCCTCTCAGGCAGTCGATGTAGGGTAGCTGGTCTCGAGTAAAAACACGGTAAAATCGGTATTACTGAGAATATATTTCAACGAAGTGGTGAGAACATGATTTCAAAATTAGGGATCCCTCTATATTTATGGTCAGTCGGCCGTCACAAGCGCCCATTGCCCGAGAAATACGACAACTTTCGGGGTCTGGGCCCTGCTTACGCCGACTGAACCCGGACCTACTCCGATCGTACCGCTTTGCAAGTCACATATTTCCAATGCGGTCGCGAATGCGATCGGAGTCAAACAGACATACATATGACGTACAAATACAAGGGTTTTACATATTATTCAAGAACCTATAAGGTACATTTACATATACAAAACATATGATTACAAATACAGGAACATAACGGATATCATAACATACATGACAGTTATACATATAAAAGGTTCATACACAGATGAAATAGACAAATACAAGTTTACATCAATTTTATATATATACAGATCTACACCTAAATGTCATTTTCCTCATATTATATACACACACACACACACACGGGTGACGGCACACGTCCGATACAACTATTTTGAGAAGATTTAAAACTCCTGATTTAACTTAATTATTTAGACGATCAATCTATAAATGGAAAAGCTATTCGTAAAAAGAAGAAATACGTATTTGTTGGGAATGGCAAAGATATTGTAGTCAGTAAATTTATCTGTCACGTAAAAGACCGCCAAAAAAAACCAAGTCACGTCAAACAAAACACACTCACAGCCAGAATATTCTGTATGTTTTCTAGCAAAGTTTGAGGTTGACATGTGAAAGGTATTAAATTTGAAAAGCACTATAAGATGGTTCGGGAATAAAGAGCGAATTAATGAAATAAGACTAATAAAGCAAATATATAGTGCAAATGTGACTGAAATGCGTGAGAAAAGATGATCAAAGAACGTATGGTTTAATCAAGTGAATTATATTTTGAAAGAACGAAACGAAGGGGTAGTAACTTTAAAGAGCAAACTCGCCTCAAAGGCGCTTAAATTTAAGATTCGAACCCACTCACAAATTTTGATAGTACCTCACAAAAAAGATAGTCTTTAAGTACACACGCTACCCAAATATTTGATACTAGGAGGCAGTCAATTTTGCGTCACAGGACCAGGAACTGCAACCAGCTATTTTAGACTCCAGTAGGTTTTTAATGCAGCTGCTTAATTGATACATTGAAATCATAAATATTGCCCTATAGGTCGACTTCTGAAAAAGTCTACACCGATTTCAGTGTCATGAACGGATTTATTTCAAACTTTGTCTTTTTGTATACAAGTCCCTTAACGTAATATCTTTTTTTTTTTTTTTAAAGAATAGATATGATCGGAGTCATAAGTTTCCGTAATATCCTCTAGTATTAGGCGGAAAAAATGCCTGTGTCGTTCGAGGGGAGTAGCACAGCGCGGGGTTCGAACCGACGACCTTTTGCACAAAAGTCCAGCGCGTTACCTCGTGGTCATGCACCTCATTATCTCTATTGTATTTTTTCATTCTGTGCCTAGAAAAGTAGAATGATAAGGCAGATTTCTTTTGTAGGTACCAGTTACTGTGCACAGCTGGGTCCGTCGATAGGTAGATAACAAAACACAATTAAATCACCATTAAAGTTTTATTCGAGGATGCACGTTATTTACACAACAGTCACAAAGTCAATTTACAATAAGATAACGTACACTATAGATTAAAGTTAATTATCTGTTTAATTCGTAACGTAAGAGTTTACGGTAGAGAAGCGCGGGGAATACATCGAAGAATGCGCGTGCATTCGCCGTCGCATAGTAAACTCGACTGCCGGGGGGGCCGTCCGCTGCACCGAGCGGAAGCGAGTAGCGAGTTGCAGTGCGTATGCGCCGCATGCATGTTGGGTGCACGCGGACGAAGATTGCGGCGTGCGGCATACCACCACAGTACTCCCTCGCTGAGATCGTTACTACGATCGATAGTAATCTGGAAAATGTACTTTTCTTCCGCTACGTGTACGTTTTTCATTTGTGGTGGATGATGGAACTTGAATTGGTGTCGGTTCAACTTGTAAATCAGTCTCTTTTACCGTATATGCAGCTTTCAAACGATCTATGGAAACATTTATTGGTTTGCCTTTAATATTAAGCTTGAAAAATTTTGGACTGCGTTTTAAAATTCTGTATGGTCCGACATAGGGTGGTTCCAGCGATCTTCGAACGTGATCTTGTCGCACCAGCACGTGTGACGTCTCATTAAGGTCCCGTGGAATATAAAATGGTCCATTTCGGTGCCATGACGTTGGTTTAGGCGATAGTTTGGCCATGTAGCTGCTGAGTCTTGTGGAAAAGTTTAGTATATCGGCGGCTAGGTGGTCATCCGTAGGTGAAATAAATTGACCTGGTAAACGTAAAGGTTCGCCGTATACTAGCTCTGCTGGTGAAACTTGTAGATCCTCCTTCCAGGCGCTGCGTATGCCAAGTAGGACTAAGGGAAGAGACTCGGTCCACTGTGAATCAGCATGGCACATGATGGCTGCCTTCAGCTGTCGATGGAGGCGCTCTATCAAGCCATTAGCAGACGGATGGAACGATGTAGTGGCATAGTGGTGTGCGCCAACTAACTTCGTGATAGATTTGAAGAGGTGAGATTCAAATTGCCGCCCTCGATCCGTAGTGATTCTAGCTGGGCATCCAAACCTAGCTATCCACCCAGAAACCAATGCCTTCGCGCAGGTCTCGGCAGTGATGTCAGTGAGTGGGTATGCTTCAGGCCCTCGTGTAAATCTGTCGATGACGGTGAGGCAGTACCTGTAATCAGCCGAAACGGTTAGCGGCCCTATGAGGTCGAGGTGGATGTGTTCGAACCTCGAGGAAGGACTAGGAAAAGTGGAAAGTGGAGCGGATGTGTGACGCGTTACTTTGCACCGTTGACAGTGCATGCATTCCTTTGCCCACTCTCTACAGTTTCGGCGAATCCCTGGCCAAATGAAACGCTCGGTGACCAGCCGCACTGTAGCTGTACGCCCTGGGTGGCTTAAATTGTGCAGCATGTCGAAAACTTGACGTCTGTAACTAGTTGTGACAAATGGTCTTGGAAAATTGGTAGAAACATCGCAATAAACTGGTATTTTCGACATTGAAGTTGCGACTTTTTGCAATTTTAATGACGATGAGTCATTTGTCAAAAACTGTTGAAGTTCCAGGTCTGTATCTTGAGAACGAGCAAGTGCCTTGTAATCTATTCCTAAGGCTATTTCCTCGATTCTGGATAGTGTGTCTGCTACCATATTATCTTTTCCAGGGATGTAACGAATGTCAGTCGAAAATTGCGATATGTAGTCCAGATATCTGAATTGCCTTGGAGAGGATTTCTCACGTGGTGTGGAGAAAGCGAAAGTGAGTGGCTTGTGATCCGTGAAAATTATAAAATTTCTTGCTTCTACCATGTAACGAAAATGTTTGATGGTTTCGTAAACGGCTAGCAACTCCCGGTCATACGGACTGTATTTTTTTTGAGCGGAACTCAACTTTCGTGAGAAAAATCCAAGTGGTTCCCAACTGTTATTTTTTTTTTGTTGAAGAACACCGCCAATCGCAACATCTGATGCATCAGTGGTGATAGACAGCTCTGCTGTTACTTGCGGGTGTGCCAGTAGCGTTGCGGATGCCAGTGCCTTTTTACTCTCCTCAAAGGAAGCTAATAGTTCGGGTGACATGTGAACTGGCTGTGAACCCTTGACTTTTTGTCCAGCTAACAAAGAATTGAGTGGCGCTTGAATCTGCGCAGCATTGGGAATAAAGCGACGATAAAAATTCAGCATTCCCAAGAATCGACGGAGTTCTTTGACGGTTTTTGGAGTAGGAAAGTCTTCAATAACCTGAACTTTGCTGTCCAATGGCTTAGTACCAGCGGTTGAGACGTGATATCCGAGGAATGTTACCTCTGATTCACCAAAAACGCATTTGTTTGTGTTTATTAATACACCATACTCCTTGAGGCGATTAAATAGCTGGCGTAGATGGTGTTTATGGAGCTCTATTGATGGAGAAAACACGAGGATATCGTCGACGAAGGAATAGCAAAAATCCAAGCCTCTGAGCACTTCGTCGATGAAGCGTTGGAAAGTTTGACTAGCGTTTCTTAAACCATAGTTCATGAATGGGTATTCAAAGAGGCCGAAAGGCGTAGTAAGTGCGGTTTTCGGAATATCATCAGGATTAACCCTTATCTGATTATAGGCCTTGACCAGGTCCACGGTTGAGAATACCTTGGATCCATGAATCTGGAGAGAAAAATCCTGGATGTGACGGACAGGGTATCTGTCGGGGATGGTGCGAGCGTTGAGAGCTCTGTAGTCTCCGCAGGGTCGCCAGCCATCAGTTTTTTTCTTAACCATGTGTAGTGCTGATGACCAAGAACTCTCAGAAGGTCTAGCTATGCCACTGACTACTAAGTCCTCGAACTCTTTTTTCGCTAGTCGTAAGCGTTCAGGATCCAAGCGACGTGGTCTGCATTTAACAGGTGGACCAGGCGTAGTCCTAATAAAATGCATGGTATTATGCTTAGAAGGAGCTGACGTACCTGCAGGTTTGGTGATCTCTGGAAATTCTCTCAGGATCTCGTGGAATTCAGTCTCGCCTGCAATAGCCTTGATGGAAGCCACATCCTCGTTCATCTTCTGTTGAAGTGCAGTAACAAATAGCGTCGTAGTTCCATCAATAAGGCGCTGATGTCACGTATCTACAAGCAAGTTGTAAAAACTTAAAAAGTCTACGCCGATTATGGGCTTAGCAACATCAGCTATAGTGAAGCTCCAAGTGAAATTTCGCCTAAGGCCTAGATCTAGGCTTAGTCGTACGGGGCCATATGTCTGGATGATAGAGTTGTTAGCTGCGATCAACTGAAAATCCGTTTTCGTGCAGGACGCCTTCATAGCAGTGCGAGGAAAAACACATAAATCTGACCCAGTGTCAACGAGAAATGCCATTTTTGATGCACGATCGGTGATGAAAAGGCGGCCTGTTTGTGATGAGCAGTCGCTGGCCGCTACTTCCGGCTGCCCTGGGAGTTTTCCGACTCGTACGAACAAGGCTTTGTGCATCTCTTTGCTTGTGTACCAAACTTGGTATGATACCAACAATGTGAAGAGTTTGGTCGTGTTTGCCTAGAATGTGAACGGCTACGTTGGCGATGGCGCGAGTGTGATCTATAACGAGAGGTATTTTTAACTTGAGAGGAAAGTGCTTGCACCTGTTTTGTCAACTCACTTATTTGTTTTGCCATGTCGCTGATAACATTATTAGATGAGCTTGCTTCTGCGACACACACTTGAGGAGTCGTTGGCGCGATCTCATTAATTTTATCGGCTAAGTCTGCTAGCTTCTCTAACTTTAAATCGGGCTGTGACGCGATTACAGTTTGTATATTTTGCGGTAATCTACTAGACCATATGGTCTTAAGAAAGTCTTTAGGTACAGACGGGCCAGCCAAATCTTGCAAATGACGCAAGAATTGAGACGGTTTGCGATCTCCGAGCTGCTCATGCATTAGTAACTGCTTTACCTTTTTTTCCTGCGAAGCCGACAGCCGTTTGATGAGTTCACTTTTAAGCTTGTCATACTTGTCGGAATCCGGTGGTGCAGTGATAATATCTTTCACCTCGGCTGCATATTGGTGATCCAGTTGCGCAGTCACGTAGTAAAACTTTGTAGCGTCACTTGTGATATTTGACAGAACAAACTGACCTTCGACCTGAGCGAACCAAAGTGCCGGTTCTTCGGGCCAAAAGGGTGGAATACGTACGCCGACGCGAAAAACTTCTACATTTTCCGATTGCATTTCGTATTTGTCGTATTCTTGGTCGGGGTCATCAATGTAGGTACCAGTTACTGTGCACAGCTGGGTCCGTCGATAGGTAGATAACAAAACACAATTAAATCACCATTAAAGTTTTATTCGAGGATGCACGTTATTTACACAACAGTCATAAAGTCAATTTACAATAAGATAACGTACACTATAGATTAAAGTTAATTATCTGTTTAATTCGTAACGTAAGAGTTTACGGTAGAGAAGCGCGGGGAATACATCGAAGAATGCGCGTGCATTCGCCGTCGCATAGTAAACTCGACTGCCGGGGGGGCCGTCCGCTGCACCGAGCGGAAGCGAGTAGCGAGTTGCAGTGCGTATGCGCCGCATGCATGTTGGGTGCACGCGGACGAAGATTGCGGCGTGCGGCATACCACCACACTTTTTTATCTAAAAAAATGTTGTTCCTAATCAATCCGATAGATAGGGCAGGATATTATGATCGAGCATTTGCCGTTGCTTGTCCTATGGTATAGAAATATGTGTTTCCTAATATAAGAGATATGGAAGATGTGCGTAGCTTTAGGAAGCATTTAAATACAATCCTTTTTATAAGGTCTTATCAATATTTATGAGTGGGTTCGAATCCTGAGTTAGACCTAACTTGAGAAGAGTTGGCTGTCTAAACGGCGCTATATAAGTTGTATTATTTTTATTATAAGGTTATAGGTATTTTTCGCTTAACAAAAATGTTGTCAAACTTTTTGACAAAACTTTGTTTCACGAAACAGGACTGTTACTTTAATTCCAGTTTATTCTTTTTTTTTTTTTGACATACAGTATATGTGTTAACCCATTATATTTAAAATATATTTATCTAGTACAATATAAAAATCAACTCAATGAATGTTTTTTTTTTATTAAAATAAACTAACAATGCTGTTACCTTTCAACCAACAATTAGCACAAATGTAACTCATGTCTAATTGGTTGGAAAATATTGCTGTAGTGCAATGAATACCAAATAAATAAATAGAATCAAACTTTATGTATGTCCACAAGCGATGAATCGTGTTAGAGAGAGAGTCAGGTCAATAAATTTTATATTTTTTTTCTATGAACGTTGAAAAGCACCGTTTCTCGGTATAATTTATTTAGATGAGTAAATAATGTTCCCCTATATGAGATGAGACGAGACATCACATACTATATCAAGAAGCTCCTCTTGTCTCCTTTTCCCATCTTCCATTTGCCGGTTCTATGGAACTTCCAGTTCACCAATATATTAAACATTTTCATTTTTCTATTAAATATACCACTTGTTGAAATTCACACGTCATTTTCACACGCCATTTCGAAATGATGTGTATAAAAATAAATACTTCAATACAAGCAGTTCTCGGTTTAAATGTTTTCTACTAAAGCAAAATTTTGGTAACAATTATTTGAGATTTCATTTCAGATTTTGTCACTGTGTATTCAAGTTGCTTAACCGGTTAGGTGCCTTAAGCGAGTTTACTCGCTTTCTATTGCCGTGCCCGTGGGGACGGCCATACAAAATTAGCGAGTTAAATCACTCAACTTTATGTCTGTTTCTAGCCAATGTTTTGTACTAATTCGAATAATCTAAAATATGGAACATATAGAGACATCTACTGAGATAATGCATAAATACTATAATATTACAGTTTACATATATTATCGAATTTACAGAGATTTATCTAAATGCTTCACATGACAGTCGAAACGTGTCTCTAATACAGGGTTGTCAGTTTTGCGTTTAACTTATTTAACCGTTGAAATTTGTAATGATTTTATAGTTACATTATTTACTTTAAGTGCGTTATTAAAATAATTAATATTTTCGTGTTACATATACTTTTAATTCTATCAAATATTTTATAAATGTATGTTTCCGTATTTTCTGTGATAATCTGTGACAAACCTGAAATGTTGTTAAATTTTTATTTGTGTTTTTCTAAGTGAATGGTGGCACAAACGACACATTTTTTACATACTTGGTAAATCTTCATAATATCTTTTGAATTTATATATTGGGTGTACAAATTATTTCGGGCCGTTTTTTTGTGTTCAAAAATGCATTTATTTCTAAACAAAATGAATGACCAGATCAATTAAAGTTTTGTCCATCGATGGCTACTACTTTTTCACATCTCTCAGGCAATTTTCGAATTCCATCTCGAAAAAATGACTCGTCTTTTGAGGCAATCCAAGTTTGGAGCAAATTTTCGGTTTCTACGAAAGAAGTGATCCGGTGACCTGCCAAATCGTGCTGCATCCTTCGGAACAACCAGTAATCAGAAGGAGCAATGTCCAGAGAATACAGCGGGGGCGGTAAAACATCCCATTTGAGCGTTTCCAAATATTTTTTTATGACTTTTGCGACATGAGGCCGAGCGTTGTCATGAAGAAGAATAACAAAATCATGTCTTTGCTCATATTCCGGCCGTTTTTCTCGCAATGCACGGCTCAAACTAATTAATTGTAGCCGATAGCGATCGCCCGTAATGGAATCGCCAGGTTTCAGCACCTCATAGTAAACAACACCCCTTTGGTCCCACCAGATACAGAGCATGATCTTCGAACCATGTATGTTCGGTTTTGGTGTTGATGTTGAGGTCGATGGCAACGATTGACCGGGCTTAGGGTAGTATTTTTTCTTCTTGGGGTTGTCGTAGAATATTCACTTCTCATCTTGTTACAATCCGATGCAAAAAATCTTTTCTTTGTTGCATTTGAATCAGCTGCTCGCAAGGGAAAAATCGCCTTTCAACGTCTCTCGCTTTCAGTTCATAAGGCACCCAATTTCCTTGTTTTTGAATCGTTCCCATGGCTCTCAATCGTACGGAAACGGCTTGTTGAGTCACTCCCAATGATTCTGCAAGCTCCTCTTGCGTTTGACTCTGATCTTCTTCGAGTAATGCCTCTAATTCTTTGTCCTCGAATTTTTTGGCTGTCCAGAGCGATGCGTGTCTTCGACGCTGAAATCTCCATCCTTGAAACGTCAAAACCATTCCCTACATGATTTATCAGTTGGAACAGAGTCACCATAAACTTCGACAAGCATTCAATGGGCTTCAGCTACACTTTTCTTCCAATTAAAGCAGAAAATTAAAACCTCCCGCAAATGCTGCCTGGTAAACACAAAATTCGACATTTTCAACACTGTACAAAACAAGGTTTTTGCATGAAACTCAAAGCGATATAAACTGAATATTATTGGCAAATGTCTAACCTCTCTGAAACCGCCAAAATCGGCTGTCACTATGAACCATTCATAACTGCCAGAGCCAACTTTTGGAAACGGACCGAAATAATTTTTACCCCTAATACATAAAAGATTTGGTTTTATTTTTGCTACAAAAATCACGGCCCTCCGGGATCAGCCATGCTAATACCTTGCGGCACTTATAGGGATAATAGGATTTCTCTATTATATATTTCGAACCTAGGTTTGAGAGATGTTCCTTCAGATAGGAATTGATCTTTGGGTTATATTTCATCCTTATCTAATAAATCGATTGTTCCGAATTAATCTAATAGTGTGGGTATTATGATAAAGTTTCCACCGTTGCCGGTTTCGTGGTATAGAATGGTCTCACTCTAAGTGTACGACATATGGTTCTGTGGTATAAAATGGTTTCACTCTAAGTGTAAGACATGTGGTTGGCTTGTACAGCTTTTGGAAGCTGTTGAAGACTGCCCTTTTTGAGAATCTATCAAAATATATGGTAATATATGAACACTACACACATACACAACACAACACGTAAAGTCGAATGAGGTACATTTAGATGTCGAAAGATCTACGATATTTTTTAGTAGTCCCTCTTCTCTTGGTAAGATTTATACGGTTTTCTTACCAAATATATTTTTCTTAACATGTGTTAATGTGAACAAGTACCTAATATTTTGTTCACAGCCACCACTTTTCAATCATTACATATTTATATATTTTCTAAAATTTTGATTCTGTTAATAATTAAAGGTTCGACCCTGAGTAAGTGAGCTCTTGATAAGAGTGTTTTATCTAAACGGTCCCTATAAAGGTTCGACCCGTGAGTAAGTGAGCTCTTAATAAGAGTGTTTTATCTAAACGGTCCCTATAAAGGTTCGACCCTGAGTAAGTGAGCTCTTGATAAGAGTGTTTTATCTAAACGGTCCCTATAAAGGTTCGACCCTGAGTAAGTGAGCTCTTGATAAGAGTGTTTTATCTAAACGGTCCCTATAAAGGTTCGACCCGTGAGTAAGTGAGCTCTTGATAAGAGTGTTTTATCTAAACGGTCCCTATAAAGGTTCGAGCTTGAGTAAGTGAGCTCTTGATAAGAGTGTTTTATCTAAACGGTCCCTATAAAGGTTCGACCCTGAGTAAGTGAGCTCTTGATAAGAGTGTTTTATCTAAATGGTACCTATAAAGGTTCGAGCCTGAGTAAGTGAGCTCTTGATAAGAGTGTTTTATCTAAGCGGTCCCTATAAAAGATGTAATATTTTTTTAGACCGCTTAGCAGACATGGATATTTTCAAACATCATTTCAAGGTTTTTATAAGTAGCTTAATTGAATATACCATTATTCGTTATTATAATGATGATTTTTATCTAAACGGTCCCTATAAAGGTTCGAGCCTGAGTAAGTGAGCTCTTGATAAGAGTGTTTTATCTAAACGGTCCCTATAAAGGTTCGAGCCTGAGTAAGTGAGCTCTTGATAAGAGTGTTTTATCTAAGCGGTCCCTATAAAAGATGTAATATTTTTTAGACCGCTTAGCAGACATGGAGATTTTCAAACATCATTTCAAGGTTTTTATAAGCAGCTTAATTGAATGTATCATTATTCGTTATTATAATGATGATTTTTATCTAAACGGTCCCTATAAAGGTTCGAGCCTGAGTAAGTGAGCTCTTGATAAGAGTGTTTTATCTAAACGGTCCCTATAAAGGTTCGAGCCTGAGTAAGTGAGCTCTTGATAAGAGTGTTTTATCTAAGCGGTCCCTATAAAAGATGTTATACTTTTTTAGACCGCTTAGCAGACATGGAGATTTTCAAACATCATTTCAAGGTTTTTATAAGCAGCTTAATTGAATATCCCATTATTCGTTATTATAATGATGATTTTTATCTAAACGGTCCCTATAAAGGTTCGAGCCTGAGTAAGTGAGCTCTTGATAAGAGTGTTTTATCTAAACGGTCCCTATAAAGGTTCGACCCTGAGTAAGTGAGCTCTTGATAAGAGTGTTTTATCTAAGCGGTCCCTATAAAAGATGTAATATTTTTTTAGACCGCTTAGCAGACATGGAGATTTTCAAACATCATTTCAAGGTTTTTATAAGCAGCTTAATTGAATATACCATTATTCGTTATTATAATGATGATTTTTAAACCCAATTATCAGGAGCAGCATTCATCAAAAAAATAATCACGTTAACAGTGCTTTCAAACATTTCACTTGAATATATTGAGTAGCGATCAAAACTTTCCGTTTATTAATCACTCATAAGAGAATATTTTACTAGAAATAACGATGTTAACATTATTAAAAAAATATAAACATTTCCATAACGCTTGGAAATATTTGCATAATATTTCGGTGGTGGGAATACAAAACAATGCCTTTTTTTCGCAAGACAGTAAAAAAATCAATGGGTGAATATATACTGCATCCATGATGGTTTGGAAAAAAAAATACTGTGTCAGAAGTAAATAAACCTTCTATAGTAGAGTTACAAAAGTGATTCTATGTCGAGATGACGAAAAAGCTTTCATGACGGGGTGACAATTTTTTTTTTGACGGATGGCTTAAAAGCTTTGACATTTCATTTTCTCAATCTCGACCACACACTTCCGATTTAACATGACACCAGTCTGACCAAAGCACTGTTCTCGTACTAAACCGGAATCATTCCGCTTGAAGAGAGCCTTAAGAAGAATAGCAGGAATACGTGTAGCGTGGGTAAACTTAATTAGTCTTATAACAAAGCTTTTTTATGTAATTTGTTTTATCAAACACTGTTTATTCCCTTTTTTGTAACGGTATAACCCCACCAGTTTCCAGGCTTTCACCTTTTAGGGATATGTATCCTGGAGGGAGAGATGATGATGATTTGTTGATAAATAAAACACGTTTTCGATCGCAATGCGGAAAAAGAGTGTAATTTTATTAGTAACGTAGGTATTTATATCTTTTTAGAATGTGCGCGGGAATGCGCTCGCGATATGCCTACGTCTCGTTTCTGCGAATGCAAAACGATAAATTGTTGTATGTAGGTATCATTCAAATACGGAACTGGCGAGACAAGCGTGGTGCGTTTTCTCTCTAGTATGGAATGCGGTCCGCTCGGCTATGGATTGAATGGCCGGCGGGTGAATTTCGGACTTGCTTATTTAGATTGTCGAGGAATGCGAAGGTCATCTCATCGGTCATTGACCGTATGTATGAACGCCCACAGTGTTCCGAGTGGGCGACCGCCACAACCTCATCATCAGGGGAGCACAAATAAGACAAGAGCCTTGTTTGTGCTCCTCTGATGATGAAGTGAAAGCCTTAAAACCGGTAGGGTTATACCGTTACAAACAAGTGGAATAAACAGTGTTTGATAAAACAAATTACCGTGTTTTTAAACCTCCACAATGTTAATGCCTTAACTATAAATAATATAAAAAGTTATTACTTGTAAATGATTCTTATAACCTTCAGTTCATTCAGAACCTTTATGTAAACCTTCTATGATGGTAAATAACAGTGACAGCTTTTGCAAATGTTTGTTATGAATTATATAGTTCATTGGATTAGTTAAAATTACAATTTCTTAATAACTTGGCGGACTATAAAAATAATGTAACATAAAAGCATTTCAAGACCTCTAGAGTTCAATTGGAATTATTCTACAATCTCACAATTCCCTAAATATTTGTTCAAACATCAAATACAGGAAGGCGATTACAAACGTCTGGTGAATAGTGGCATTGTTATTTATTATTTAACTTTCTTTCAAACGTCATTTCAATTGTTTTTTTTAACAGCTACCATGTAAAAAGCGCTCCTGAAAAAACACATTTAACATTTTTTCAGGATTTTTATTTGAAGCAATAAATAAATTAATACGTTAAAACGTTTGAAATTAATTTGCCAAATTATCCTCGAAATCTAGTCCAGAATGCATATCTTCTAAGGAAACATACTCAGTTACCACACGGCGCTGACAAAGTAGAAAATCATTTTAGATTAAATTATAGTCGCGCAAAGCTAGTCTGTTCCATTTTTCGATTATTTTGTTCGGTTGAATATAATCCGGATTTAGTAAAATAAAGTTGATCTTTACTTTTCTACACCGAAACAAATAATGCTAGAACTTTGGTTTTATCCAGAGTTTTTAGTTCAGTTTGATCCGATCACAACCAACGTTGTTATGAGGGATCAAATGAGTCCATATCCATCGCGATCTACACTAGAGGATCAAAATTTTCTCTATTTTTGTAGTGACGAAATAGGGACTACCCAATTGTACTGGCGTCGACACGTCAAAGAGTAAAATAATAGAAGTGACTTAATATCCGACGTCACGGGATAAGAAAAATTACTCACAGGGTAATAAATATACTTAGAAATCGGTGTAATGCGTGCAATTCAAACAGCCTTGCAATTTGCCAGTACAATCACTGAAAAAATCAAATCCAAGAATACTATCTTTTGACGCCATGAAATCGGAGTAGCCAATTGGTCCGAAGATATACCCATATAAGTCTGAATGGAGATCCCTCGACGAAATTTACTTGATTATCATCGCAATACCACAAAATGTGATCTGCAGATTGATCCAGATTACCTCAAAAAGTACAACAGGACGAAGGGACAAGATGGAAGCTAAATAGTTGGCCTCTTAAGCTCCCATAGCAAGAAAAAAGTCGATTAGTTCAATAGCTTATATATGTACATACACGGGGATACACCCATGATTTTCTTCAAAGAAGTTTGTGGAGGGGAGCCATGTATGCTGAGAAAAATGCAAAGAGAATGCTGGATGTTATCATAACGAGTAAGAGACGTAGTGTAAGCGCCGAAGTAACATGTAAGTACACGAGTAACGAGTAATAGACGTGGTGTAAGCGCCAAAGTAACATGTAAGTACACGAGTAACGAGTAAGAGACGTAGTGTAAGCGCCCAAGGAACGTGTAAGTACATGAGTAACGAGTAAAATACGTAGTGTAAGCACCGAAGTAACGTTTAAGTACACGAGTAACGAGTAAGAGACGTAGTGTAAGTGCCGAGTAAGATGCGTAGTGGAAGCGCCGAGTAAGCTTACGAGTAAGAGACGTAGTGTAAGAGCCGAAAACTTTGCAGCTCACAAATTGTAAAATACTCCAGTGCGTCCATCCTTCAGGATCTGAAGGTCAAAGAAAGCAACATATAGGAAGAAAATAATTTCATACAATAGTTAAGACTAGAATGCAAAAAGAGATGAGAATGGTTTAGAGAAGCTGGTATTGATTGAAATTGTAGAGAGGTGACATACAAAAGAACGATGCCCAGCAAGGTGGATTCACTCCATCAAAAAGATGACTAGGACCGGGAGGAGTGCACACAAAGCATCCGCTTAGTTCAAGAACATCAGCGAACCCAACTCTCAACCATGAACCACGCGACTAAGGAGGAAACTACTTCTGTAAAATTCGCATAGTCTAAAATGTGGTGTACTAAAGTCAAAATCATCCTGTATTTGTGTCGCGTGTATGCAAACACTTTCTTTAAAATAAGCTTGTGTGAGTGTTTTATGACGAATAAAATTTATGCTGCCTTTGAAAACCTTCGCCAGTATTATTTTATGGAGCGTTATATCATTATTGGTTCATGTACAACAGATAAAAGTGTATTTTGAGTCGGTGTTCTGTCAAAAGTAATGGTTAATAGGAAAAGTCAATGGATTGTTAAGAAATTCGTTTGCGGTGTCGAGTTATTTGAGCTGAAATAATAACGCGACTCTCGTATGTTAAAATTACTAGAACTTGAACAAGAACTTTTTTTGACAATAAATAAGGAGTTATGCATTTATAGAATAGGAAAAATTATACTTCTGTGTTATCGTTATCTTGTCAAAAAAAAAAGATTTTTTACAAGGTATCATATATGATAGTTATATGTTTTTACAAGATGTACGATAGTTAAGTATTTTTACAAGATATACGATAGTTAAGTGTTTTTACAATATATACGATAGTTAAGTTTTTTTACAAGATATACGAAAGTTAAGTGTTTTTACAAGATATATGATAGTTAAGTGGTTTTACAAGATATATGATAGTTAAGTGGTTTTACAAGATATATGATAGTTCAGTGTTTTTTACAAGATATACGATAGTTAAGTACAAGATATACGATAGTTAAGTATTTTTACAAGATATACGATAGTTAAGTATTTTTACAAGATATACGAGAGTTAAGTGTTTTTACAAGATATGCGAGTACGATAGTTAAGTGGTTTTACAAGATATATAATAGTTCAGTGTTTTTACAGGATATACTATAGTTAAGTACATGATATACGATAGTTAAGTGTTTTTACAAGATATACGATAGTTAAGTGTTTTTACTAGATATACGATAGTTAAGTATTTTTACAAGATATACGAAAGTTAAATGTTTTTACAAGATAAACGATAGTTAAGAGGTTTTACAAGATATATGATAGTTACGTGGTTTTACAAGATATACTATAGTTCAGTGTTTTTACAAGATATACGATACTTAAGTACAAGATATACGATAGTTAAGTGTTTTTACAAGATATACGATAGTTAACTTTTTTTACAAGATAAACGATAGTTAAGTATTTTTACAAGATATGTATACGATAGTTAAGTGGTTTTACAAGATATACGATAGTTCAGTGTTTTTACAAGATATACGATAGTTAAGTACAAGAAATACGATAGTTAAGTGTTTTTACAAGATATACGATAGTTAAGTATTTTTACAAGATATACGATAGTTAAGTATTTTTACAAGATATACGAAAGTTAAAGTGAAATAGTGAAAGTTAAGTCAAATACACAGAGAGAATTGTTCACAACAATCAAGCTCCGTAAGACTTCATATTTTGGCCACATAATGAGAGATGAAAAGTATGCAATCCTACAACTTGTCATAAAGGGGAAGATTGAGGGTCGTAGAGGAGTTGGAAGAAGGCAGCACTCCTGGCTTCGGAACATTAGAGAATGGACCGGGATGAGAGGTGTGGAGGAGCTGTTCCGTGCTGCCCAGGACAGACAAGGTTTCTCCCAAGTGATCGTCAACGTCGGGGGGACCCGGCAGGACACATGAAGAAGAAGATACGAAAGTTAAGTGTTTTTACAATATATACGATAGTTAAGTGTTTTTTTTTTACTAATAATAAATAATAAAAGTACAATTTATATTGCGAGAATTTATTCCAAGAGAAAAATTTTCTCATTGGAAGTTTAACTTAAGATTCGTGCCCACTTTAAATGATAGATTAAAAAAATACAAAATACACAATTAAAGATACGTGTAAGGATAGGGAAATTGTGAACACGGCAATTTATTTGGGTACTTTCCCGAATCTGCACATGTTTAGAGAAAAAAAACAACACAATTCAGAATACGTACGGTGCATATATTTACTAATATATAATATAATCGAAGGTAGTAAATAATTGATTTACTTGTTTATTGACAAAATAAATAACATTTAAGTTTCGTTTATATCTATCACAGTAATAAGTAATTCTAAAACTGAAGATAATGTATCAACATTTTCCACAAAACTCTTACAATTTCGGGTGCATACTATATATCTTTCGAAATAATAGGCTAAAATATTAATGAATTATACAGCACTAGAAAAAAATCAATAACAGAAAAAATACTCAACTTCCAGTATGAGTAACATTGTTTCTGTTGTCATTGTGATATAGTTAGACTTGATGTATTTGGGTTAGACCTGTATCAAATGTAATATAAACGTATTTGATACAAATAAAGATAGTATATATCTTTTATCTACCCTTTTCATCTCCCTCCTCCCCAAATACCTTACATGGTATGTCGCTAATTGTATTGTTTTTATTTTCTTTCAATTTCGCAGAATGTTGACGTTTCAAATCAAAATATGAAACTTTGTTATTTATTGATTAACGGTAAAATATTATAACATATAGGGTGTTTGTGGGTGTGATACAATTTGTTTTTGAAAAAAAAAAAGCACATATAAATTATTTAAATGGCCGTGTATTTGAATTCAATTGATAGGTTGTTTAATGACAATTATTGTTTGAAGATAATCTCATTCATATGTTGACCGTGGCTGGCACTTATGTACCTTAACCGATCATAAGATGGGTTTCCCATTAAGAACGATAGAACTTTAAAACAAAATAAAACAACTAATAAACCAAAAATATATCTGGAGGTTTAATTCGAAAGCATATTTCATGCCGTTTATGATTTAAACAAGATATCGTTCAAATGGCTTCCACGGCTTCTTTTGCACGAGCCAAATCGATCACGCCAGTTTTCGATGACTCGGTGGAGTATTTCCGGCTGTATGGCGCCAATAACATAATAAATGTTGGCCTCAAGTTCATCAAGAGTCTTGGGTGTTATGGTGTAAATATGTGATTTAACATAGCCCCAAAGAAAATACTTCAGAGGTGCTAAATTGCACGATCTTCGCAGCCAATTCAAAATCCTATCACACCCAAAATCACCCTTTACCTTACTCATGCGTTGTAAAGTACTCTTGCTCCAAGCTCCTGAATCACCATTTACCTTACTCATGCGTTGTATAGTACTCTTGCTCCAAGCTCCTGAATCACCATTTACCTTACTCATGCGTTGTATAGTACTCTTGCTACAAGCTCCTGAATCACAATTTACCTTACTCATGCGTTGTATAGTACTCTTGCTCCAAGCTCCTGAATCAAAAATAAAAATAGTGTTTTATTTAAAATTAAGGCAATAACATTGTGGAGGTTTTAAGATATTGTAATTTGTTTTATCAAACACTATTTATTCCACTTTTTATAACGGTATAACTCTACCGGTTTCAAGGCTTTCGCCTCATCAACAGGGGAGCAAAAACAACACTTGTTTGTGCTTCTCTGATGATGAGGGGAAAGCCTTGAAACCGATAGGGTTACACCGTTACAAAAAGTGGAACAAACAGTATTTGATAGAACAAACTACAAAAATAAAAATTACTTTTTGAATAAACCAAAAGGAAAATATTTCTTTATCCTCCACATAATAACAAAATATATTACATACATACAAAATAATACAATAGATATCCACGTGCATAACATAATAATGTTCACACCATCCCCCAGCGACTACCCTCTGAATCATCCCTTATCTCCAGCACTCTTCTAGCCTAAACCATTCAAACCCCCTGACCTCGCCCTTAGCCCTACTCAACTTATTCAATTTTTTTCCCATCACCCGCATCCTTTATGACCCGTCAGTATTCCGACATCAATACATTGTTTTACACAAATATTATCGCTCCAAACAAACCTTCAGATGGTATTATGGTACAAAGCATAAAACCTTAACAATTTTCAAATTCTAACCGATTATTTTTTACATAGACTTGTAAACAACGATTTTCGAATAAAATAAGATTATTATAGTTCGGAAATTCTAGAATGAGTCCTGTGACAGCTCACAAATTTGCCCCAATACAACCTTGTAACGATGTTCAGTAATTTTAATTATTTTATCAACTTTAATATAAGCCTCAATTCTAATCAATAGCAAGTTATTTAGGTAAATACATTACATGAGGTTGTATTGGGGCAAATTTGTGAGCTGTCACAGGACTCATCCTAGAATTTCCGAACTATAATAGTGAATAAAGTTTGAGCCTGTGTTATTACTGAGAATTTCTTGGGGAGGGATATTCAGAGTGGTTTCCCCTTGCCTTCTCTGGAGGATTTTCTGTTGGGGTTACCTTACCTTAGCTGGGTGGATCCAGTTTTATGGCGCTGGAAACTCGCCATTCGTCCACTCTCTATCTGCTATGACATTGATGGGAATGTCAGTGGTCACATTGCCAGGGGTTTGCGGGGCCTGAGAGACCACTCGTGGACGCTAGAGAGTTGGACTTGGTAGTAGTGTTACTGGTGACATTGCAACGTGGCGCATTACGACATTTTGTAGAAGTATACTTTCCAGTCAAGCATACTTCATCATAGCCTTACTACCCATTGGAATCTCCTGTCTCCGCAATATACGTGATTGGACTGGCATAAGGGGCGTTGGGGAACTTTTTCGGGCTGGCGGTGACAAAGATGTCTACTCTCAGGTGATATTCAACGTTGGGGGACCTGACAAGACACTGGAAAGAAGAAGAAGAAGATCGTATCCAATTATTAAATATTTATTTATTATTTTGTAAACATGGCTTTATATGGTATTTATACACATCTGACGTGCTGATACAGTAATTTCTTCTAAAAAATACAGCAAATGCTGGTAACGTAAAGTTTATTTTATCACATAATGTATTTTACAAAAAAAAATGTTTATTTATATTCCTGTCAAAAAAATACTGTTTATTCTTTAAGCCATACTAGGAGAACTAAAATAAAGAAATTCATTCAAGGATAAGTAAGGGTAACCAAACCAAAGAACATTAGAACAAAAGGGTTTACTGAGTAAAGCATATTTTTTTAATTCTCAATTTAACGTTTATATATATGTTTGATTATTCATGTGATTATATGTTTGATTATTCATGTGATTATATGTTTGATTATTCATATGATGATTCTTGGAAGATTAGTTATTATTATACATATGATTATTCTTGGAAGTTTTTCCACTGTCTTATTTTTTCTTTTCAAAGGAGATATTGTATAGTCTCATAAATTGCCTTAAATATACTGCCTCTAAAATGTGAATTTCCTTCGTTATTTCCTCATACTTCTATGTTCAAACCGGCCACGCTGCCAATTTCAATTACTAAACAATTTATCTTATTATCCATAGGAATGCTCTCATTTGAGAGATAATAAACGGGATGGATTGCCTCACCCGTTCTAGGGAGGACGAAAAAGCATTTTGACATTTTAATTTCCGGGGTATATATTTTTTCTAAATAATTAAAAAAAAATCGTAAGAAATTCTTTAGCTCGACACAAATTTTAAAAGCTTTAAATGATTATAATTATAATTGAAGATAAAAACATATTATATTTGTACTATTATTGATCCCAAGAGGTACATAAATACAAGTACCAGGCGGTAAGTAATACACATCGGGCTTAAGAAAGATACTGTCGGCCATAATCGGCTAACTTCGGCTTTGTAGAGTGTCGTCTCTGTCGCAACTCTGTCTTGACAATGACTGACAAATCTCGACGGAACACATGTGTGGCGGTCGCACACTCGGAATACTGTGGGCATTCATACACACGGTCAATGACCGATGAAGTGACCCTTGCATTCCTCGACAAATTTAAATAAACAAGTCCAAAGTTCACACGCCGGCCATTCAACCCGCAGCCCGGAGCGGACCGCATTACACGCCGGAGCGAGAACGCACCACGGCTGTCTCGCCAGTTCCGTATTTGAATGATACCTACATACAACATTAATCGTTTCGCTAATGCAGAAACGAGACGAAGGATATCTTGCTCGCATTCCTGCACACACGCGGAAATAGTATAAATACCTACGTTTACTAATAAAAACTCTTCTTCCGCATTGCGATCCAAAACGTGTTTTATTTATCAACAAATCATCATCATCTCGTCCCGAAAGGACCGAACTCCTAAACATGTATGAATGACAGAGACAACGCTCTACAAAGCCGAAATTAGCCGATTATAGCCGACAGTCTCTTTCTTAATCCCGATGTGTATCACTTACCGCCGGGTACTGACAATATTATCAAGTCATGTCTTTTGCAGGGTAATCTCAAACTTTTCTGTTCAAGCACACAACTTTAGCCTCCTCCACATTTATACATCTCGCGATGTACAATATTCTGTGACAGCATTCATAATTATCACTATATCTTCTTTCAAAACCAAGTCCATTTGGTCCAGTCACAGTTTCCTCCATCTACCTCTTCTAAGCATTACTTGAATTCCTGGCTTGTATACTCGCTTAGTCATTCTTTCATAATTTATTATCTTGATATACCCAAATGATTTTAATGCTCCTATTTTCATCGTATTTAAAATATTCAATTTATTTCTGATGTTTTCATTATGTATCGGACGTATGCATCACATAAAACATATGATGAATTATTTGTTTTCCTGTTTGTTATTTGGTACTTTTTATGATTTGATATTTTGATGTTATTTGGTATTTTTTATGTTTGTTGAGGTCCTTGCTGTGTCACGACCGTAACTGAAATGTGCCTTATGTGCGGTCATCGCAAGGCAATATCAAAAATCGGCCGGCCCATGCATGCAACAAATTGCGAGCATTGTGATATTTCGCAGCAGGTTATGACGGCATGCACGGGCGAAAACGCGCTCTTGCGATGAGCGATTGGCCGCACATAAGGAGGGCCAAAAGTAAAAAAATACAACGTACCCGCCACTCTGAACGCCCCCCAACTGCAAATCACCCCGTCACTCTGAACGCCCCCCCCCCCCACGTACTCTACACCATCACTGACACCTCCACCGGCAGACGACAGCTTCCCTCCGTAGGAAACCGCGTATCTCCCATATTTATTGTATATATATATATATATATATATATATATATATATATATATATATATATATATATATATATATATATATATATATATATATATATATATATATATATATATATATATATATATATATATATATATATATATATATATATATATATATATATATATATATATATATATATATATATATATATATATATATATATATATATATATATATATATATATATATATATATATTATATATATATATATATATATATATATATATATATATATATATATATATATATATATATATATATATATATATATATATATATATATATATATATATATATATATATATATATATATATATATATATATATATATATATATATATATATATATATATATATATATATATATATATATATATATATATATATATATATATATATATATATATATATATATATATATATATATATATATATATATATATATATATATATATATATATATATATATATATATATATATATATATATATATATATATATATATATATATATATATATATATATATATATATATATATATATATATATATATATATATATATATATATATATATATATATATATATGTATTAATATTTAAAAAAAAGTCACAGACGTCTCCCCACATACCTATATATATCCATCATTTTATGCTTTACTCACCATCATCTCACCTCCATTATTTTCACCCACACCCATCTAATATATATAACCGTGTGTGACATCGCACATCCACAAATAAATGTATATTCGTATGTTATATTATTTATATATCATCACATGTATACAAGTATTTAACGTTCTTATTATTTCTCATAATCATTCATCAAAAATTCATAAAAACTATCCTTCCCCGTCTCCTAATATGAACCAAAATATCCAATTAAATATCATATCAATCAGAACTTATCCGATGAAGGAGTAAGGCGTCCTACCATTGGACCGAGACTCCGAACGAGATATTCATCACTTGGTTAAAAAAATACATTCTCAGTTCACTCCACTCTACTGCCTTTTACTTGCGACCATTTACTACCTGCAAAAGAGGAATCTCTTCACCCTGCTACTTTTCCCTGAACTTTTCACCGTGAGCCGAAATCTCCGAACATTGAGCAGCAGCCATCCAAATATTTCTATAGTCTTTGTACTTTGTACCGGTGCCAAACACATTGAGCAGCAGCCATCCACCTATTTCTACAGTCTTTGTACCGGTGCCGTACACATTGAGCAGCAGCCATCCACCTATTTCTACAGTCTTTGTACCCGTGCCAAACACATTGAGCAGCAGCCATCCACCTATTTCTACAGTCTTTGTACCGGTGCCGTACACATTGAACAGCAACCATCCACCTATTTCCGCAGTCTTTGTACCGGTGCCAAACACATTGAGCAGCAGCCATCCACCTATTTCTACAGTCTTTGTACCGGTGCCGTACACATTGAACAGCAACCATCCACCTATTTCCGCAGTCTTTGTACCGGTGCCAAACACATTGAGCAGCAGCCATCCACCTATTTCTACAGTCCTTTGTACCGGTGCCATACACATTCCACTTATTTCAAACATTGACGCTCTATAAATTTTCCTTAGGGCACGTATCTCCCAATCATTAATCTTACTCTTATCCTTTTTCTGCTAACTCCTTGTTTCACTTCCATACATCAAGGTAGGCACCAACACACAATTATGTTAAGTAATAATGTTTTTGCTACTGTAGATAAAACGCTATTGTACATAGCATTAAGTGTTCCGTTTACCTTATTCACTGTCGCTACCCTTCATTCAATATTCTTTTCAGCTCGCCTATTCCACCAAGAGGTGAATAGAAATGTATTTGACAATAACGTATTCATTTATTTACTCGCAATAACAGTAATAATAGTAATTTAATTGTTTTTCAGAAAAGAAGATATTATATTTAATTTTTGTGAATTCATTCGGTCTGTTTTGCTTCCTTGAGTAAAGTTTTTAATTTAAAATATGTTACGCATTGAATTGAAAAAACTCCAGTCTTTTTGCGCAATTCATATTACCTGGAATATATTTTCATAAAAAGTCTTCTTAATTTTATAATGATTTTCTATTTGAAATCTTTTTTCTAAATATAATTTTTTAGATATTTTTTCTTTTACCTAGAAAAATTATTTCTACAAAATATCTAAACTTGAATCGGGAGATGGTCTGGAACAGAGTAATGGAAAGAGACAACACGGTTATGACGATGATAAAAGTAATAATATGTAAAGGATAATTTATATATCGCTGCTTAGAGAGCAAACTCTCCTCAAGGGCGCTCTAACTTGTTACTCGGACCCACTATTATTGACAGATCAAATATATTACAAAATTAATATACGAGTATATTGGTTGAGCAAAGAATAGAAAGATTCTGGCTGTGACTATAAGATTTGGTACATATTTGGTAAGAAAACCGCAGAAAACGAATCAAAAGAAGATAAAGTACAAAGAAACCTTTGCAGATCTTTTAAAGAGATAGACCGAGGAAAACATGACTTGACTAAATCTACCAAATTTTGAAAGAAAGTTTTGTAAGGAGAATGAATAATAGAAGATGGTGCATGAGAAAATGCATGGATGTGGAGTAAATGAAGGTGGCGTGCTTGAATTGAAAAAGTTTGATGGTCTGTTATTTCTGCCTACTCCGTAAGGGACGCGATGTGATGATGTATATGTTTGTATGTAGGAAGAAGCAATCTAGATTTTTCAAGTTGTCGAGTGGATTTTTGTTTTTCACTTGGAAAGGGCTCGCAACCATTATATACCATATAAAAAATTAACTCTCTCCGTAATGGGAGAAAATCATTAACTTGCCAATAAAGAAAAAAAATTGTGCCATAAATTACTATTTTAATAAAAATTGCACCTTTTTTTACACTTTTATAAAATTTGGGCCACCATTCATTTTTCAATTGTAACAGTTGCGACATCTCCGATATCTGTATTTATATTAACGTAGTTAAGAATTTTCTATTGCCAAATAGGTTCATCCTTGATACTTCCTCAAGTTATGGAGATGGAATTAGTATTTCATAAAGTTCATACGAGACAGTATGAGCAAACTCCCACCGGAGAAGCTCATCATATTAATCATGTTCGACATGTCTGAATAATTATTCAAGGATCATTTATACAACTCTGTCTTGAAAGTATTTCCTCAAGGGCGCTCTAACCAAAGATACGAACCCACTCTTCTTCTTCTTCTTCCTGGCACTGTCCTAACTCATTGCCTAGGTAGGCTGTTGGGGTCGGCTCTTCTCGTTCTCAGGATGTATGTTCTTCGATTCTGGGTATCGCTTTTATCTAGGCCGTTTCTCTGCAGGATTTCGGAGCATTGAGTTATCCAGGAGTTCTTTGGTCTTCCTGTAGACGGCTGTCGAGGAAGATCCATAGACATCGCCTGATTTACCGTGTGGTCTCCGTCTTATGTTCCCGTACCATCTCAGCTGTCGCTCTTCCAGCTTACTGTTTATGTCAGTGACTCCCAGGCTACCACGAATGCGTGAGCTCTTAATTCTATATTTTAGTGATACTCCTGCCGACCACCTAAGCATTCGCATTTCTGCTGTTTCAAGTTGCCTAGAGTAGGAGCTGTACATAGTCCAGCATTCTGAGCCATACATAATTGCGGGTCTAACGATAGTCTGGTATACCTTATATTTTAGTTTTATGGGCATTTTTAGGTCACACAAGACTCCTGTTACGGACGAACGATACAAACGAAAGATACGAACCCACTTTTATTTTTTAATTGAAAATATTCTTTATTATTTATGATTAAGGCATTAACACTGTGGAGGTTTAAATACATTGTAAGTTGTTTAGTCAAACACTATTTATTTCACTTTGCGTTTGCTATTGTTACAAAATATTGTAAATACTATAAAAAAAATTCGACTCATGTTCCTTCTCCGGTGACCTCGGACCTTAAGTATAATATATCATCTTTACCGTTATTTTGATACTAAGGTTCCTTCTCTAGTGACGTCGGACCTTAAGTATAATATAACATCCTTACCATTATTTTGATACTAAGGTTCCTTCTCTAGTGACGTCGGACCTTAAGTATAATATGTCATCTACCATTATTTTGGTACTAAGGTTCGTTCTCTAGTGACGTCGGACCTTAAGTATAATATATCATCTTTACCATTATTTTGATACTAAGGTTCCTTCTTTAGTGACGTCGGTCCTTATATATAATATGTCATCTTAACCATTATTTTGGTACTAAGGTTCCTTCTCTAGTGACGTCGGACCTTAAGTATAATATGTCATCTACCATTATTTTGGTACTAAGGTTCGTTCTCTAGTGACGTCGGACCTTAAGTTTAATATATCATCTTTACCATTATTTTGATACTAAGGTTCCTTCTCTAGTGACATTGGACCTTTAGTATAATAAATCATCTTTACCATTATTTTGATACTAAGGTTCCTTCTCTTGTGACGTCGGACCTTAAGTATAATATATCATCTTTACCATTATTTTGATACTAAGGTTTCTTCTCTAGTGACGTTGGACCTTAAGTATAATATATCATCTTTACCATTATTTTGATACTGACGTTCCTTCTCTAGTGACGTCGGACCTTAAGTATAATATATCATATTTACCGTTATTTTGATACTAAGGTTTCTTCTCTAGTGACGTTGGACCTTAAGTATAATATATCATCTTTACCATTATTTTGATACTGACGTTCCTTCTCTAGTAACGTCGGACCTTAAGTATAATATATCATATTTACCGTTATTTTGATACTAAGGTTTCTTCTCTAGTGACATTGGACCTTTAGTATAATAAATCATCTTTACCATTATTTTGATACTAAGGTTCCTTCTCTTGTGACGTCGGACCTTAAGTATAATATATCATCTTTACCATTATTTTGATACTAAGGTTTCTTCTCTAGTGACGTTGGACCTTAAGTATAATATATCATCTTTACCATTATTTTGATACTGACGTTCCTTCTCTAGTGACGTCGGACCTTAAGTATAATATATCATATTTACCGTTATTTTGATACTAAGGTTCCTTCTCTAGTGACATTGGACATTTAGTATAATAAATCATCTTTACCATTATTTTGATACTAAGGTTCCTTCTCTTGTGACGTCGGACCTTAAGTATAATATATCATCTTTACCATTATTTTGATACTAAGGTTTCTTCTCTAGTGACGTTGGACCTTAAGTATAATATATCATCTTTACCATTATTTTGATACTGACGTTCCTTCTCTAGTGACGTCGGACCTTAAGTATAATATGTCACCTTCACAATTATTTTGATACTAAGGTGTAAGGCCTTTGAACAGTTCCTGCTTCTTCATTAAGTGACATCCTCTTCATTATAAATAGAGATAATTTCGATCATCTAGTGTAAGTTGCGCTTAGGGGTTGCAATTATATTGCCATTTCTAATAAGCCGAATTTCTGAAATATATTTTATCTGTATTACCGGTTATGAGAATAATATCCTAAAACATCACGATGCTGTCGACAAATAGAGACCACTCAATAAAACAGAAACGGCCCGATAAAACAGAGACGGTAAATGGTTGATCGAATGAGAGGTGTTATATTCGATATAACCGGTAATTGTTTTACCGTCATGACGGTCAATAAAAGGTCGGAAACGTGTGCGTAAATCTAAATTGTAAAAATGTAAGACATTAAAAAATACAAAGTTGGTTTGCCAAAAATAAACGAAGTATATTTAATGGATACGAAGAAAACCGAAAAAAAAGCCATATGTTAAAAATTGTTTTAGAAAAACTGCTTTTTATCCAGTGTACGTAAGGCAATCCTTTGTGGGCAATTCTCCTCTACTCTCAAAATCTTCTCCCATAATGTATTCCTTATTAATCCACCCCTCCCGGAGTTAAGATCCCGATAAATAATTCAGCAGTGGAAATAATATATTTATTTGGAATCTTGTGTAACATCTGCGCCTCTCTCCAAGTTTAGTTTGCCTTCTTCGCTCTACGTCGAGTCGATATCCTGGGTCTGAGGAGAAACGTTGAGATGTCTATTTACGCACAGTGTGTTGTGTTTGTATTGTAAAAAAAGAGATGTTAAATATTGTAATTTGTTTTATCAAACACTGTTTATTCCACTTTTTTGTAACGGTATAAACCTACCGGTTTTAAGGCTTTCACCTCATCATCAGAGAAGTACAAACAAGCCTGAATCTGTTCGAACTGGTACCGAGATACATGCTTCTAACGATAAACATTCTGGTTGAGAACTGGGGTTGGAGGGAGGGGTGAGACAATCTCGGCGAACAGCGGAGAGATTCTTGACATATATAGTACGAGTATGTGTTCGCCGTATGTTCACCTCGATGTAATGACTTAGAAATTTCTAGGGCCTCTAATCTATCCAATTTATTTATGTTACTAATGATATGTAAAAATTTCCAATCATCGATAGAAAATGTATGGTTTTAACGGTGACAATGATTATCCATTTCAGAATTAATTAGAGGATTCGTTAAGGCGGATTTGTGTTCACGAAATCTCTTTTCAAAAGATCTTCCTGTCTTTCCTATATAATTAAGACACTTTATTTTCTTGTTTGTTTTCAACACGAATTCATTTATTGAATTCACTACATATGTCAAAGATATCTGTCTTCTTCTTCAGATAATTTTCTTATTTTTCTTTAAAATTCCTCTCCTTCTCGTAGGTGACGTACAGTTCAGTTCAGTTCGATCCCACCACCCGCCTCGCTATTATAGGGTACAAAGTAAGCCCCCTCCATCTTGGTCTACACTAGATTGAAATCAAGTAAAAAAAAATATATGAGCGCGATGTCACGTAATGATGAAGAAAGAACTACTAAAAAGAGACTCCTTCTCCGGTGGCGACACAACTGAATGTGAAAATAATAGAAGTGACGACAGAATTAAGGTTTGACATCACAAGACAAGGAAAATGACTCGCGGTGCAGTAATTTTTTTCTTGTAAAGTGGCTTACGGCCTGGAGTTTAAATAGCCCAGCAAGCTGCCAGTACTTTAATTGGAAATTTCAAATGCAACAAAACTATCCTTTGACGCCACTAGACTGGAGTATCCAATTGATTTGAAAATGAACCGATGTAATGCAACAAAACTATCCTTTGACGCCACCAGATTGGAGTATCCAGTTTATTTGAAAACGAACCGATGTAATGCAACAAAACTATCCTTTGACGCCACCAGATTGGAGTATCCAATTGATTTGAAAATGAACCGATGTAATGCAACAAAACTATCCTTTGACGCCACCAGATTGGAGTATCCAGTTGATTTGAAAACGAACCGATGTAATGCAACAAAACTTTCCTTTGACGCCACCAGATTGGAGTATCCAATTGATTTGAAAATGAACCGATGTAATGCAACAAAACTATCCTTTGACGCCACCAGATTGGAGTATCCAGTTGATTTGAAAACGAACCGATGTAATGCAACAAAACTTTCCTTTGACGCCACCAGATTGGAGTATCCAATTGATTTGAAAATGAACCGATGTAATGCAACAAAACTATCCTTTGACGCCACCAGATTGGAGTATCCAATTGATTTGAAAATAAACCGATGTAATGCAACAAAACTATCCTTTGACGCCACTAAATTGGAGTATCCAGTTGATTTGAAAACGAACCGATGTAATGCAACAAAACTATCCTTTGACGCCACTAAATTGGAGTATCCAATTGATTTGAAAATGAACCTATGTTAGACTAAGTGGAGTTCTCCTTGGAAAAAAGGTTAACGAACATCATAGCTATTTGACAGTAGACTGTTATCTTAGTAGATTGTGATAATATCCGATTTGAATATATATCTAGTGCCCCATTAATTGTGTGCCTGTCGCTACACGTCATAACTCTGTCATTATCTTAGAAAATACTTACACGTATCCTCAAGAAGTACAGTGTTATCAGCATAAAAAATATTAATAATTATTTTTTATTTATTTATTTATTTAATTAACGACGCAACAGTGTCTTTATATACAAATGAACATGTGACATGTTATACACGTACTTAAAATTATTGACAAATAATACAAAACTTTATCTTAAACTAACATGAATATATAAAAAGCAGTAGTAATAATAAATTACAGTCATTGTTTTAAAATTATTAAATAATTATATGTATATTTAAGTGCAATATATGTTATGTATGTATACCACAAAATATTACCAAACTTCACCAAGCAGACTTACGTAATTGTCGAAGACTTATTTTAAAAGGGTAAAGAACTCAGATTGGTTTTTAGTGGAATAACGCATACTTCCATAGAAAAAATATTGGTTTTTTGTGAATTTTGTAGGAATTTTATGAATCGATATTGAAATATAGAAAACACATGACCTCATTATTAGAACGAGATGCAAGTTGCTTTGCAGAATTAAAACCTTCCTACATGTTGATGCAGGGTTACTCAACTCCAGAGGCAAAGTATTGTCCTTAATGTTTTGTTTATATTACGTTATTTATATTAATAAAGGAGAACACAAAACTAGTAGCTATTTCTAAATATTGTTGTGATATTCTGGCGAATACTATATATACTTATATTAAAAATATCTAAATTGTTGCAAAACTCGTCTCCAAGTCTTTGCATACGAATTATGGAGGAGTTGATTTTATAATTAGTATAGCAATTTTCGGTATAAAAGGGATTGATCTGTCTTGTGGATCTAGTGGGAATACGAAATGAAATGCTTGCGAGTAAATGAAGTGCATCACTCACTAAGTGAATGATTTTGTATATCAGTACTATATCGGTTGTTTTTCTTCTGTCACACAGCTTCAAGAGCTTCATTGCATTTAATAAGTTGGGATAATTTCTTTGTTCATTCCAAGTAATGACTATTCCATCATTTACTTGATCCAATATTTTCAAAAAAAAATTGTGACTTAGAACGTAAAAAGTTTTATAGTAAATTTATTAGTGGTTATTGGTCTAAAACTCAGGTCACCCTCCCTTAGCCCCCGGCTAAGGGAGGGTGACCCCTACAGAAACACCTATCAGGGAAGGCAACGGGAAACTACCCTGATTATCATTCCCAGGATATCACTATGGAGAAGAGGGCAGACGTCTTGGCTGCGAGGTGTGGGAGACTGGACCGGAGTGAGACGTGTGGAAGAGCTGTTCCGGATCGCGCAAGACAGAGAAGCCTTCGCCAGAGTGATTGCCAACGTCGGGGGGACCTGACAGGGCACATCAAGAAGAATTGGTCTAAAAAGGGTTGTACTGGTGGGTTGTGAGGGAAAGTAGTGTGTAGGTGGAATCAAGAAGCTGGTGCTCAAATAAAAAAAACAAGCTGCGGAGAGGACTATCACTTAAATTTATCTAAATATATGTTTTACAAGAAACCTTACGTAATACTATTGTATTTCTGATGTCAATAATCTCATCGTTGTCCAGCTGTAATTATTTCCGGTTAATAAATAGAGTCTGAAAATTATTTTTGAAATGCAAATACGAGTACATGCATACAAACATGCTATTATGACGACAAAGCGTCTGAATCTCTATATCATATACTCTTCTACATCCATACACCTTCTCCCACAACTTTTAAGATTTATCTGATATTCTGCGTTTCTTTCTTACAGTATATTACCTACTTGATCCAACAAGTCTTTCTTTGGTCCTCCTCTTATATGATTTGCATTCACATATTTTTATTTTTTTTTTATTTTACACGTATATAAAAATATACGTAATTTGCGAAAAAACAAAAGGTAATTTAATTTGGACATACAATTTGAATGGATCTAGGTTTGTTACCTTTCATTTGTCGTGTCCCCAGTAAACTAGACTTTTGCCTGTATCTCACTGAGGGCATATAGCATGAAAAAATAAATCGATACTTCTTTCCGATTTTTGATTAAATAAAACCCTGTTGCACATTTTCATCAACCTGACAAACAGTGACACTCAATTACACATGTATACATCACGCGAAATCAAATTCCTTCATCATTCCAGACAGACTTAAATAATTAATCTTACAATATACCGCACATAATCATTAAAAAATATAAAAATATAAATACGAAACAATAAAAAACACCACACTCAAGAGCTAACACAAACCTATTCCACAAGTCATTCTTCTTGCAAGCCCAAGTACCCAAACTCTTGTCGCAATAACAACCACGCTCCGATCGACTGTCTAAATTATTTTCCTCCCCTTGCCTTTATTTAATTCGGCACCCCATCGTATGGCATATTGCTTTTTGGCTAAAGATGTTTTAACTCTAGAGATGATGAACATTTGATCAGTTGTCATGCGTATCATGTGTCTCTGCTAAGTCTGGATCTTCCATATATGCATTATATATTTATTTTGTTAGCCTTTCTATATTTTTTCATTCCACATGCATCAAACAAATGATTTTTTTTATCAACAAGTGAGAGAATTCTGAAGTTATAATATAATTTAAACATCTCAAGTCTTTTTTTATTCTTGTTTTGATTTATTTTTAGTTTTTTTTGCCTAAAAATACAAACATTAACTGTATTTAAGTTTATAAATAAAAAAATAAAAGGTAAATAATAATCTTTTTCAATCTGATTTTTTTTCTGAATACAAAGTGTTATTTTTGTAATTCTTTCAAAATCAAGCTATAAAATTTTCATAGCTTTTAAATTTCCATGAAAATAATTAGAGTTAATAATAGTTTATGTTAACCAAATACCTAGAATGAAATGAGAGAATTCTTATTTAGACGCCAACACGTGTGTATTTTATTTTCGTTAAAAAATGTGTAGGGGTTTTAGTTATCCCTTAGACTAATGAAAAACGTGAGATAAAACTCATGCAATATATTCTATGAATTTATATATTGAACTTAACTTACGTTAATAAATCATTTAAGAAATGTACGAGACGCAATGAGAAAGATGTTGCGAAATTGAATGTGGCGAGAATGAATGTTGCGAAATTCAAAAGCATGGGGATGGAAAGGTGTGATACAGAAAGTTAATTTCGTATATTTGTTAGTGCACTGATAAGAATACATAAGGTGAAAATATATGACAGAATAATGAATGAAGTTATTAGAGATGCATGTTAACTTAAGGCTGGTGTTTAAAGTAGGATCAAGAAGATCAGATTATGATGGAGAAAGGTCAAGAAGATCACATAATGATGTTTTTGGACATGTAGAACAAATGAATGGCGAAAGATAAATAAGATCACATTATGATGTTTTGGCCATCTAGAACAAATGAATAGAGAAAGATTAAGAAGATCACATTCTGCTGTTCTGCCCATGTATAACAAATGAATGGAGAAAGATCAAGAAGATCACATTATGATGTTTTGGCCACGTAGAACAAATGAATGGAGAAAGATCACATTCTGCTGTTCTGGCCATGTATAACAAATGAATGGAGAAAGATCACATTCTGCTGTTCTGGCCATGTATAACAAATGAATGGAGAAAGATCCCATTCTGCTGTTCTGGCCATGTATAACAAATGAATGGAGAAAGATCAAGAAGATCACATTATGATGTTTTGGCCACGTAGAACAAATGAATGGAGAATGATGAAGAAGATCACATTCTGCTGTTCTGCCCATGTATAACAAATGAATGGAGAAAGATCAAGAAGATCACATTATGATGTTTTGGCCACGTAGAACAAATGAATGGAGAAAGATCACATTCTGCTGTTCTGGCCATGTATAACAAATGAATGGAGAAAGATCAAGAAGATCACATTATGATGTTTTGGCCACGTAGAACAAATTAATGGAGAATGATAAAGAAGATCACATTCTGCTGTTCTGCCCATGTATAACAAATGAATGGAGAAAGATCAAGAAGATCAGATTATGATGTTTTGTCACGTGGAACAAATGAATGGAGAAAGATAAACAATATCACATTATGATGTTTTGGCCATGTAGAAAAAATGAATGGAGAAAGATCAAGAAGATCACATTGTGATGTTTTGGCCATGTAGAACAAATGAATTGAGAAAGATTAAGAATATCACATTATGATGTTTTGGCCATGTAGAACTAATGAATGGAGAAAGATCAAGAAGATCACATAATTATGTTTTGGACATGAATAACAAATGAATGGAGAAAGATCAAGAAGATCACATTGTGATGTTTTGGCCATGTAAAACAAGTGAATGGAGAAAGATTAAGAAGATCACATTCTGCTGTTTTGGCCATGTATAACAAATGAATGGAGAAAGATAAGGAGATCACATTATGATGTTTTGGCCACGTGGAACAAATGAATGGAGAATGATGAAGAAGATCACATTCTGCTGTTCTGGCCATGTATAACAAATGAATGGAGAAATATCAAGAAGATCACATTGTGATGTTTTGGCCATGTAGAACAAATGAATTGAGAAAGATTAAGAATATCACATTATGATGTTTTGGCCATGTAGAACTAATTAATAGAGAAAGATCAAGAAGATCACATTCTGCTGTTCTGGCCATGTATAACAAATTAATGGAGAAAGATCAAGAAGATCACATTCTGCTGTTCTGGCCATGTATAACAAATGAATAGAGAAAGATCAAGAAGATCACATTATGATGTTTTGGCCATGTAAAACAAGTGAATGGAAAAAGATTAAGAAGATCACATTCTGCTATTCTGGCCATGTATAACAAATGAATGGAGAAAGATCAAGAAGATCACATTATGATGTTTTGGCCATGTAGAACAAATGAATGGAGAAAGACAAAATAAATTAACGAATACGTGGTAAAATAAGACCAAGGAAAGTATGATTGGGACAAGTAAATTATATTTTGAATGAAGGAATTTATCTGTGATAGAAGATGTATGGATTTGGTAGATGAGACAAATATTGTATATCGAGATAGGTAAGTTAGGCACTTTTTCCCCTCTGCCTACCATATCATGGAAATAGTGTGACGTATACACATACGTTAAATATACTATCATAAATATCAATAATAACTATATAAATAAAAGATGGTTCAACGGAAGAAATATAGTAGCTGAAAAACAATAAATCCACCACATTCAACTTATTGTATTGAACCATAATTTGTTTTTATCTGTTTGACATTTTCATTATTATGATTGAAGCAGTGAACGTTACATGAATTCATTTTCTTGTGTTAGACAATGTTTATTAACATTTATTTTTTCTACTTAATTCTTATTCCTTTTTTTTGTATCACAGCAATGTTCCAAATATATCACAGTGTCTTACTTATAAGCCACTGGTATGAATTCTAGCAAATTATTTACCGCGTGGTAATGAATAACGAATTCAAAATGAATGTTATTGACCCAGTTCAGGCCCTCGTGAGAACCTTAGATAGAGAACGCAAATACCTCTATCAGTTATTTACACATCACAACTACAACAAATATTACAGCTGGTTCGTACCTCATGAACAGGTGTATTTCAATGATTTGCGGTAGATGGTTATCTACATTCAAACTGGAAAAAAACCGTTTTCGTTACGAAACTTAAAAATTGAAACATTTGCTGGAAAAAATAGCATTGCCTGCTGTTGGTACAAAACTATAAAATCTTCATACAAAACATCACAATCAACGGAGATGGTGACGGTTACGGTTATGGTGAAGTTAACGGCGATGGTTACAGTTACGATTACGGTTACGCATACGGTGTCGGAGACTGTTACGGTTACGGTGACGGTTAAAGTGACAGTGACGGGGACGGTACTATCTTCATAAAGAACATCACAATCAACGGTGATGGTGATGGATACGGTTACGGTGAGGGTAAACGGGGACGGTTACAATTACGGTTATGGGTACGGTGACGGTGACGATGATGATGATGATGACGATGACGACGACGATGACGTTCACGGTGACGGTGACGGTAACGGTGACTGTGACGGTGACGGTGACTGTGACGGTGACGGTGACTGTAACGGTGATGGTGACGGTGGCGGTGACGGTGACGGTGACGGAGCATCGCAATCAACGGTGATGGTGATGGATACGGTTACGGTGAGGGTTAACGGGGACGGTTATGGGTACGGTGACGGTGACGATGATGATGATGATGACGATGATGACGACGATGACGTTCACGGTGACGGTGACGGTGACGGTGACGGTGACGGTGACGGTGACTGCAACGGTGATGGTGACGGTGGCGGTGACGGTGACTCTAACGGTGACGGTGATATTAATGATGAGAGTGGTGGTGACGGTGATGGTTACGATTATATTTAAATAATCATTTAGATCCATTATTTTTGACGGTTTATGATATTTTATATATTTTCTAAAACCTGTCTGCTTTAGGACGGTCAACCGCCTAGGAAGGTTTGAAAATGTTCATTAAAAACAAATTAAATTAACCAATGTATGAAATAAAAAAACTTTTCACCAATAATAAACCAATAGCTAATCAATGTAACTACGTGTATAATTATATTTTTTGTTCCGAATATTTCTACAAATTGGTTGAGTATTTAACAAGCCAATTTGTTTGATTACAATTCAATTTTAATAACTGTTATTCATTGCTACTTTATGATAATACTTGAACATTTAAAAAAAATAATTTTCTGAAATTTGTTAGCGCGTACTTTTATATTATAAAACGTTTCAAATTCTGATTAAACTTTTAATTGAATGCCATTCAATGTTGTAAAGGTCGTTTTATAAATTAAAGTGGATGTAAAGTTTTTTTTTGAAATTAATGAATATTTTAAAGTTGTCATTTTACTTTTTACACATTAAATATTTGCTGTATTTATTTACATATATTTATACTCCAACAGTAATCAGCCAGTAGGCTGATTCAGGGTTTTACTAATTATCCCTTTCGGATTTATAATCTTAATTATCAACCTAGCCAGGATTTTTCACCCCCTTTCGGATCAACACCCCCCCTTGGAACAAGTTAGTATAAGTCAAAACCGACATCGTGTCAAATTGGGCAATTTATTTCTTACACTCAGTTTTAGTAAAGTTATGATTTATTTAAAACTGAGAGGAGCCTGAAATGCTGTAGAAATACATGATCTTAGAATAGCATATATGGTAGCAATACTATATATTACAGAATTAAGTAATAAGGAATGAACGAGAAGTTGACCCTGATGTATAAAGTAAGTTTTAGACATGTAGAACAGAAATGTAGAGATTGTTTAGACATGGAGAACATACATGTAGATGGTTTAGACATGTTGAGATGGTTTAGACATGTAGAACAGATATGTTGAGATGGTTTAGATATGTAGAGGTGGTTAAGACACGTAGAACAGACATGTAGAGATGGTTTAGACATGCAGAACATACATGTTGATGGTTTAGACATGTAGAACAGATATGTAGAGATGGTTTAGATATGTAGAGATGGTTAAGACATGTAGAACAGACATGTAGATATGGTTTAGACATATAAAACAGACATGTAGAGATGGTTTAGACATGTAGAACAGACATGTAGAGATGGTTTAGACATGTAGAACAGACATGTAGAGATGGTTTAGACATGTAGAACAGATATGTAGAAATGGTTTAGATATGTAGAGATTGTTAAGACATGTAGAACAGACATGTAGATATGGTTTAGACATTTAAAACAGACATGTAGAAATGGTTTAGACATGTAGAACAGACATGTAGAGATGGTTCAGACATGTAGAACAGATATGTAGAGATGGTTTAGATATGTAGAGATGGTTAAGACATGTAGAACAGATATATAGATATGGTTAAGACATATAAAACAGACATAAAGAGATGGTTTAGACATGTAGAACAGACATGTAGAGATGGTTTAGACATGTAGAACAGATATGTAGAGATGGTTTAGATATGTAGAGATGGTTAAGACATGTAGATATGGTTTAGACATATAAAACAGACATGTAGAGATGGTTTAGACATGTAGAACAGACATGTAGAGATGGTTTAGACATGTAGAACAGACGTGCAAAGATGGTTTAGACATGTAGAAATGGTTTAGATATGAAGAACAGACATGAAGAGATGGTTTAGACATATATAACAGATATGTAGAGATGGTATGCCGGCAGCTGAACGGTTTGAAACCACTAATCTAGACCATGAGAGCTATTATACAAAAACACTCACTAAACATTCAAAATGATTCAATAAAATCATTTTGAAATGATAATTAATTGCTGGAAGAAACAAACGTAGTTATGAGTCACAATGAACAAGTAAATTCCAAAATACCTCTAAAATGAAAAGATACATTAATTAAACCAATTTCAAGTTGGAAAAATACCCAAAGCAGCTCCGGGCAGACTTTCACAGAGAAACATTAAAAAGTTGTTGCAAAAGGAAATGATAATACGCATTATTTTGACTTTAATGGAAGGGATGAACTCATCTGACCAGGATCGGTGCTAGAAATAGTACCGCACCCTTGCTTTAAATTATTTATATCATTTCTTTAAATTATTAACAACTGACAATGACAACCACAGTGGTATCATTGGTGAAACACCTGTCTTGCGAACCGGGGTTGATTCCCGTTGTTATGCACATTTTTAAAAAGAGTTCTGTTCTTGTTTTAATTTATAACATATTTTACATATTTCTGACCGGTTGGAAGAGATTGCTGTATGACAATATACCCGTCAGGTTATTATCTATACAACGAAAGTGTTATATGTACAACACATATGTGACTTGTATAGCGCCTGAGTTTAAGATAGATTAAAAACATTAAAGCCTCAAGGGGCTTCTTATAATCACTTGTTTGATGGACGACCTACGTAGCTTAGTTGGTAAGACGCCGGTCTCCCAACCCGGAGGTAACGGATTTTAATCCCATTGGAACCAAGATAAAAAAAAAACGGATTTCAGACTGGTTGTCACTTAAGACCACTTTCACATTTTTCTGGTTGGTTGGTAGAGATTTCTACATGACAATAAGCCCACCAGGTTGCACTGTATACAACAAAAGTGTAATATAATACATTAAGACGTATGACTTTCAGCACGGGGGTTACGGGTTCGGTTCTTTTTGTAAACTAGAGTTTTTTTTTTAAAACATACTCTTGATTTTCTTTAAGGCATTTTTAACATATTTTTAATCAAAGAAAGTATTGTTTATCTAATAAATGTTTGTTTCACTATGTGGTGTCATGTTAACACAATTTAAATTAAACATTTATTTTTTATTTTCTATTGACCACTATTTTATCTGAGTTCACTAATCGTTTTAAAGACCTCCGTCTTCCTCGTCAGGTGAAGATGAACTTAATTAGGTCTTAAATATATTTGTTCTAATTGTAATAGATGGAGGATAGGGGAAAAAGAGTAGTGCATAATAAGGAGAGGGAAGTACGTAGGCGTTAAAAGGATATTTTTGAACAAAAAACATGTTTAACACACAAGCCGGAGATTGCAGCTGGACAACAAAATTATCAAGATAAAAAAACGTTAAATTTTGTCTCAATTTTGTAAACCATCAAGTTACTTTCAATACGCCAAAAATTTTCAGCGTCTTTCCAATAATGGATTAGCGCGACGCTCAAACAGAGATTGCCTATTGGCCTTTCCAGTCCAATGCTCCTCATTTTTTACGTCGTCCTTTACTGTCTATGCAGTGAGACTCTGGAATCAGTAACAAACCAATATAAGACTCGTTCCGTCCTTGGCATACTTTAAGAAGCGACTAAAAAAAACTCTTAATTTCTAGTCAGTAAAATAACGTGTTTCATTTCTGATTTTTCTTTTCCTTTCCTCTCCACATCTCTTCCTTTCCTTTTGATTGATGACATCTCACTTTATATGAAAAAGAATGTTCTGGTGATTGTCCGTCTTTGTGGGGTTCGTGGGCATATGTTCATGTACGTGTTCATGGATTTCGTGGGGATGGATAGTCATTTGAATGATTTATGCGACCACGTTATTTGCTTCATTTATGTTGTTTATAGTTAAGGCATTAACGTTGTGGAGGTTTAAAGACATTGTAATTTATTTTTATCAAACACTGTTTATTCCACTTTCAGTTCGAACAGCATTTAGTCTTGTTTGCGCTCCCCTGAAGATGAGGTGAAAGCCTTCAAACCAGTAGGGTTATACCGTCACAAAAAAATGGAATAAGCAGTGTTTGATAAAAATAAATTACAATGCTTCATTTACTTCTGTCTGGTTGGCTGGAAGAGGTTGCTGCCTGACCCGCAAGATTGTATTTGCAATAAAAATGTTTAAGAAATAGTCTCGATCTTAGAATAAATGAATATTAAATTATCAAAGAATGGAAAAATCATCTCCCTTTAAAACATTTACTTTGGGTCGATAATCGTAATAAGTGGAGTGGCAAATTTATTTTTTGTTTAATTTTTTAAAACTTTGAAAACCCGAAGATTAAAATTATAACTTTTGGAATGTATCTTTACTGTGGCACATTAGGTAAGGGCGACTCTGCCTGAAGCCTGAAGCGACTGACTTAACTTTCTCTCAGAAAGATGGAAAAAAGTTCAACTCTCAACTTCTCCCTTGAAACGCGATAGACATACATCATCCTTTTATGGACCTCTAAGAATTGTTTTTTTAATCGCACCTGTTTCACGGTTTTTTTTTTGTTATTCAGTTTAAATAACGACTCTTTAAAACGCTTTCAGGCAATATGTTTTGAGTACATTTTAAATGGTTATATTTTTTCTAATTATCATTGTGTTTTTGATAATTTGATTTTACGTAAATATTTAAAAAAATATTCAAATGATTTGATCGTATTCAGCAAAATATGTTTTATTATTTAAATTGTTGTTTTTTTTTTTAGACGTTTGTAGGACGTGATGTTAAACTCGTAATGTTCGATTATTACGTGCTATGGGCAATTTCATATGCAAGTTTTTTTCTTAAAAAAAAAAAAAGATTTAATTTCTTTTTTTAATAGGCAATCCACCCAAACTAGAATGATTTGTGCCACCAAATTTAAGACATTATGAAAGTATACGAGAGAATATAGTAAAACTAATTCTAAAAAAGGACAATTCTAAATAATTGAAAGTTTCAATTGATTAAGCTTAAAAAAATTAACAATCGATCTATACATGGAAAAGTTCCTCGAAGAAAGTAGAAACGCAATATTCATTAGACGCGGCGAAAAAATGGCTTTTAATAAATCAAGCTTATCTTGCTAAGGACAACCGAAAAATACGTGGTATATAGTTTCGTCATCCAGACCACACTCGCAGCCGGGGTTCTCCATAATACACAGTATCTAAAGGTGACTAGCCACCACGCAGTGGCCCGTCCGCCTAAAAATTACAGACACTTGTACCTTATTCATTCTTATATTAATTAACCATGATTTCAAAGGGATATATTGTTGGATTTTATATCTAGAGCCCTTATTTATTAGTGCTAGTAAATAAATTGTAACACTTTTCGTTTGTTCTTGTTTTCAGGTAAGCAGTCAAATTGACACGGAAAATACGCCGTAAGTTTTTTAACATAATTAATGATTGAATGATAATATCACAATATGTTGCAAAGGGGGTTATCAAGGCATCTGACGTTATTAGACAATTTGTTATAGCCATGTACTGTTTGTATATGGATCAAGGAGCTTTGGGACTTATAACGTGTCTGCATCATCTTCTCCATTGAGGCTCTAATAACTAGCAACAGTTCTCGCTATTTGACTCTATCTGTTGCTATTTGCCTCCAATTGTGCTGAACATTAATATTTTTAAGCGTCTTGTATCGTACGTTCTTATATCTCTTGCGTTACTCACCGTGCTTTCTTCTGCCTTCCGTCAGCTTACCAAAGAGGATATTTTTTTGGAGTCTTCATTCAGACATACTTAAAGTTAGCTAAGTAAAAAATAAATTACCGTTTTTCTTAGTGTTCGTACTGTTTTTCTTAAAGTAGTGTTCGTACTGTTTTTCTTAGAGGAATGTGTTCGTACTGTTTTTTTCTTAAAGCAGTGCTCGTACTGTTTTTCTTAAAGGAGTGTGTTCGTACTGTTTTTTTCTAAAAGCAGTGTTCGTATTGTTTTTTCTTAAAGTAGTGTTCGTACTGTTTTTTCTTAAAGCAGTGTTCGTACTGTTTTTCTTAAAGGAGTGTGTTCGTACTGTTTTTCTTAAAGCAGTGTTCGTACTGTTTTTCTTAAAGTAATGTTCGTGTTGTTTTTCTAAAAGTAGTGTTCATACTGTTTTTAAATAGATAAAATAAAACTTTTGCTTTATTACTTTGATTTAAAATATTATACGAGAATATATGATGATACATTCTCGTATAGTATTTTAAATCAAAGTTAGATGAAATGTAAAAAGTCAAATAACTAGTAGCAATTCTATGAGAATGGTAACAGGAAGAAAATACATAAGTACACGTTGTTCATTAAGAATATCTGGTCTTCCGTCTTCTCTCCTACCCCGACAAGTAGACAGTTTGATGCCAATAATGATTTGGCCCAAACTGTGTCCAAAACAATCCCCAAAGATAACCAACCAGCATGTTATACGTCCAATAAATTAAAAAATAAAATTATGAACAATAGAGACACGGAAAGTAAACTAACTTAATCCGAAGTTTACAAATTACAATGCAATGATTGTTCATATTTTTATATTGGCAAGACGAAAAGAAATTTCGAAAAACAAGTTAAGGAACATTTTAGATGCCTGAACAACAATAACTTTTCAGAATTCGCTAACCACTTATGTTAATTGAAAATAACCTTTCGTTCGATATCGATCATGGTTTACGGATTCTACACATAAGCCGAGGGGTATTGCAGCTTGACAATTGAGAAATTCTCAAGATTAAAAAATGTATAAAATTAAGTCTAAATATCATCAATAACCAAACCAATTTTAATAATATACCTCTGCTCAATATGTTTCCTATTTAAAATCCCCCCCATGGATATTCAGACCCTGGCCTGCCCGAAAGATTCATTTTCACTTTTCCCCGCCCCATTTCCCATTGAATCACATCTCTCCCCACTTTTCACCCCCTACCTCATTCCTCTTATATTATTTACACTTGTACAAGAAATGTATATTTAGCAATTTAGTTTATCTCCACCTGGCGATGAAGACGGTGGTCTTCGAAACCGGAAGTAAACCCATAAATAAACCAGGGGTGAACACAAAAGTATAAAATAAGTGTTTTATTTACTTATTTTTTCTTTTGCATAAAACATGGCACCTCAAAGTGAAACTATAGTATTTTCGAAGATTCAAAAAATGATGTTAATCTGTTTGTATGTATGATGCTGGAAATATACAAGAGCAGATGTATCTGGGGAAGATTAAATACAAAATTCCTTACACTTATTTCCCACAGATATTATGCAATTGAAACGATTATATCTTATTGAATTTCTTTTTTTATTTTAGTTGGACTAAACAAGAGCGTTAGACTAATTAGTTAATTAAGGGTGTAGCGACCGTGCGTGCGGTCACTGAACCCATTGAGGCGACCTTTGCCCGCGTGGTCATTGAACTCGCAAGTGGCGAGTGCGAGGCGGCGCCGAGCGAAGGTCGCCCGCGCGGTCATTGAATTCACTAGTAGCGAAGAGCGAGGCACCGATATATCTCTTGCCTCTACTGCAGACCGTAGTATGAAATGTATATAGAACGCGCAACAATAAACATGTGTCCAGCGGAAACGATACAGCGACATGTTCTGCGCCGTTCTATACATTATAAAAACAGACGCTTACAATAAACTTTCTCTTTACTTATTCCGATCTCGACGACTTTTATTCAAACAACCAACATCCTTCTATGCGAAACAGAAGTCCCTAAAAGGGTTAACACACAGATTAGCTACAATTCAAGCCTCATTTAAATTTCGATACTCAAACTATGTCATAACAAGAACTACTTTTATATTCCTTCCCTTAATTCATCGCACCTCTTTGTTCTAATTGAATTCGGTACTTTATTGAATGTCATAGGCGCCAAAAAGGCGTATTGACTTTGAGCAAGGGATGTTCTGACTCAAGGGAGGGTGAATATTAAGTTAACGATGTTCTGTGTTTAGTGAGTTCGTATTTTATTGGTTTATCAATGCTAGTACCAGGTAATAGACTAGATTTATAAGTTGTTTATGTATTTTTCTAATAGATTATGACCTAATTCTTTTGTAAAAAAATCATTTCTTTTTTGTTGTCAACTTCATGGCAGATTCACCATTATTGCTAAGATTAAACTTTATTAATAAAAGTATTTATTCATTCAAGATAAACCTTCAGCATTTATGAATTTTTAAATCAGATATATTGAAGATTGTGACCAGGAGACAACAACTTAGTTCCCGTTAATCGAGTCTTCGTTGTTAGAAAATCGAGAGGACGTCACGCCTCATTGTATGGAAATATTTTTAAGGTTGAATTGAACGTAGAAATGCCCCATTTAACTGACTTGTTATTTTTCAACATAAACGAGACTGGTTTATGGTTATTTGATAATAGTAATATTAATCAAATAATATTTTTTATAGAATCAATCAGGATTCAAACAATTTTTTTTAACCTGGCGATTTTATTGCCATGTAACAATCTCTTCCAACCAACCAGAATGATGTTTTTATAGGCCCTAAGTGTTAACCAGACATGAATCCTATTTAAAAAAAACTGGGTTCCAGCGGGGATCGAACCCGCAACCTCCGGATTATGGATAGGTTAAAAATATTTTAAAATTAACATGTATAATATGAGTGTAAGGATAGGTAGATGGAGACTGCGACCATTAGATTAAGTTATTCGCCGTAACTGCACATGTTAAGAAAAATATAAAGGGTCTTACAAATTGAGCGATTTTTTAAATTCAATTTTCTTAAATTCTTGAATAAAACACACAATTTGCTTTGATTTCAAAAAACTTTTGATTGGTCAATGAAGGACAATATATGACATTTAAACATAAAAAAATAATATTCGCCAAATGTCCATACCAAATGACATTTTGGCATAATTGCGGTTCTAACTCACCAATAACGTGAATAATTTCGTCTTTCAGCTCAGGAATTGATCGGGGGTCATTCTTATAGACCTGGTTTTTCACGTAACCCCAGAGAAAATAGTCCAACGGTGTCAGATCACATGATCTTGGTGGCCAATTAACATCACCGTTTCCGGAGATTACAATACATAAAATAAATCAACAATTTGGACGCTTTGTTGTATTGCATATGACTCTTTTTTTATAAATGTCGTACATTACACTTCTCAAATGTCACAAGACCCAGGCAAGTTCGCGACGCTATCTGTGTTTTATCCAAGAATTAAAAAAACCGCTCAATTTGAAAGACCTTTTATGTGGTTACAAAATCGCAAAAAGCTTACCACAGAAAGACGAACTACAAAGACGCCGTTCTAGATTTTTCTGATATATGAAAGTTACACATTCAATGTTTCAAATAAACCAATAAAAAATTACGTCTGTGTGGATCGGTTCATTTTTATATATTATGCATACTATATATTCAAATATTTACCAATATTGCTAGAGAATTACTTTCTTAGGATATATTCAGGTCACTTAAACCTATGTGTATAAATATATTGCTGTAAAGGTCCGTTGTTTCTCTCTACCCCATTAAAAACAGCGAGTGGGTGTGCATTTTTCTACTTTTACAAAGATAAGATATCTTCATTTATCAATTTGCAAATTTAATAAAATTTATAGCTTTTAATTACAAATATTTAAAATATACAACCCTTAGACTGGCGGATAGCCACACTTTTACCATCCGATTGGGTCCTGTCAATCCGATATAAGGAATGGGACTCCAATTAAAAGGTTTAATGAATCGAGAAGGGCTACCCGGTACAGCGTTAAGGTAATTCCGCCCAAAATACTGTACAACACCGCTTCATATAAAGTTGAGGAAAGACACAAGAGCAGTGTAATTTTCAGAATCCAGAAGAAGAGTAGAGTGAGACGTAAATAGCGTCGCTCCTCACCGATAGCGGTGTTTTAGAATTAATATACCTACGTCACACACTGGCACACGTTTGATTGTATTGGTGAATTTATTCCCGATTTTCACAAAATATCTCTGATGTGGCCGATAAGTGCTAATTATTATTAATATTATTTTTTCATTCAACGCGTAAATGTATAACGGAGAAATACCTTCAATCTGAACTCTGTATTTATTAATATTTATAGAGATATTAAAGCTTTTAGAAGTAATGTGTACTAGTTACACGTCACAGGGAAGGATTGGTTAATAACTCCTTCAAACTTTATTCTTTCTGGTAACATTCCCTTAGAATGTAAAGATTGTTATGCAACATGTTGTTGAAAGTCTTTCGATTATTTCTATGAGGTACGAAGCATTTGCATCTAATATCAGATCATGAGGCATTAAATATGTTTCGTCCCTTCCTTATATATGATAAGTATAACTACACAATTGTGGAAAAGAATAAATGGCCTGATGGGCCTGCAAGAAACATGTACCCAGATATAATCTGAATTAATTTCGAACTATTGAAATATTAGCTAAATATGTTTTCAAATCTTACATAAAATGTTTTTCTTTTTCTCTCCTCTGGGTACTGAAGAGCCAAAGAAAAAGAGTACTCTAAGAATACAGTCTAGAACCTCAAGTTGTTGTATGATGAATACATTGTTGTGTCACGCCATTTGAAGTTGTGCTTAGAGATTACTTTAGTCGGGAATATTAAAAAAATCGCTTTAATTACAATAATATTTCTGACTAAATTAATTAACAAATTTGACCTCCTGATTTTATCAAGAGAAAAAGAGTCGGGTCTGTAAACAGGATGTGCTTCGAGTTTTGTATTTTATACCAAATCACAAATACCCCTAGAATTGGGAGACGATCGATTACATGAAGTTATTTGACCGGGGCTGGGCGCGTAACACTCATATCTATTTAGGGACTTTTAGGTTAATTTTAATCCATTTTCGATCCAATAAGGGTGGTCACGCAAATGAAATTAATCCCGTTACTTATTTCAGTTGTTTTTCTAAATGTTTTATTCTGAACATTATATTTATTATTTAAAAAGATAAACGCTAAAGCGTCTTTTACAATTAATAACAAAATTTACTTATCAAAACATTTTATTTTAAAACAACAAACATACGCCCTTTTGTGTCAGAGTAAGCTGAAAGGACAGAGCGCCAGACTTTCCTATCTCAACACACATTCTTAGTCTCTTCCACTTCCATAGACATCATACAACTCCTACGATTTCTCTCACTTTCTACGTTTCCTTCCATCAAAATATTATTTACTTGATCCAACCATACTTCCTTGGTCTTCCTCTCTCACGACTTCTACTCACGTTTGAACATTTTATTTTATTTTGAGTTACTTATATTAAAACAAATTTAACAAAATATTAATGTATCTCCTACATATTTTTATTTATAATTTTAAAGTAACGTCATTGTTTTAAAAGTTTTTGACTCCATTTTGTTTTTCGGATCTTTGCTTCCAATGTTTTGTTTTTAGATTTACACAATACATTATAAGTATTTTGTGAGTCTTTCTTCTTCATAAAACTATCTCATCTTACTCAATACATCAACCTTTAGTTCACATTCTTCCCTTATTCATTCATTTCGTATTCTATCATAGATTATCAGCTCATTTATTATTCTTCTTCTTCTTCTTAAACTTTCTATAGACTCAAGAGTCTGTTACTGCAGGATTGTCCTCCTGTGATGCTGAGCTCCAGCTATCTCTCCAGCGTTTCGGGGGTCTCCCTAGTGGACGCCGTCCATCCGGCACCCTATGCAGAACTATGTATGGAATTCTTGTGGAATTCATTCTCTGTACATGTTGGTACCAGTATCGTCGACGCTGTCGTCCCAATCTGAACACATCTTGGACCTCACAGACTTCTCGGATTGTGGTGTTCCTTACACGATCACGCAAAGTCTTCCTAGCAATAGCGCGTAGAGTTCTCATTTCCGTTGTCCTTAGCTTACTTTTGTCCTGACAGTGTCCGCCCTCGCTTCGATGCCATATGTGATGATAGGTCGCACACATGTATTATAAATGCGTACCTTGCTATCCGTTCTCATATCTTTATTCCTCCATATGACATATCTCAGACAGCCCGCCACAACTGCAGCTTAACCTACCTGAGGCCTTACTTCTCTGGGGAGGTCATGAGAGCTGAGCAATTTATTCTTCTATGGTACTAAAATACTGTTTTGAACTTTCATCTTATCAGATTTTGATAATATCCGATTCGAGTGCATGCGTTTTTAGGACGCGTTGACTTAGTTTCCTATCCCTGTACGCCACTCGGTATCCCTCGCAATTCTTCCGACATCTGAAAACGTAGCTCTGTAAAAGGTTGAATGTTATATAGCTTGTTACAATAGCTTGATAAAGTAACTAAACTGCTGCCCTGACGATACATTTGTGTGAATAAACTTTACAAACTAAATAATAAATCACGTCTTAACAGAGGAAGACCAAAGTTCAAATCCTGTTGAAAACCAGATATTTTCAAAGAAAATTGCAGTCTTAATTTCCCTTAAGGCATGTAAAACATATTTCTAGTTAGTTGAAAGAGATTGCGTCATTGTAATAAACCTGCCACGTTGTACTAATTACAACTAGAGTTTAAAATAATACAATAAAAAACAATATACTTAATTGGAGATCCGTTGGAACCAATATATTTTTTTTTAAACAATTTCTGTCTGATTTTAATTCTAGGCCTGTTGATATATTCTCGGTACCGCCTAGCAGTATGAGAAGAATTCTGGCTGATATTCTGTCTGGTTTTAACTCTAGGCCTGTTGATATATTCTCGATACCGCCTAGCAGTATGAGAAGAATTCTGGCTGATATTCTTCCTAACGAATGATACTGTTGATATATTCTCGGTACCGCCTAGCAGTGTGAGAAGAATCCTGGCTGATATTCGTCCTAACGAATAAGCTAACACTAGAAGCAGACCCTCTTTGTGTAATAGGAGAAATCCGTGCAAAGTGGATAAAAAATAAAAAATAAAAAAAAAAGCCTCTTCAACATTTTCTGGAGACAGAGATTGCCACATGGCAAAAAAATCTGCCAGATTATACTGCGTACCAACAAAAAATATAATACATTTGAAGGAGCAATATACATAGATGTACATAGATGTTGATGGGGCGAAATACTCGTATGTCGGTCACGTCCAAATGATCTGCCGTTTTGAGTTCTCTGCGTAACCCGACATGGAAACAAAGTAAATTTTGATTAATATACGACCACAATTCACCTTATTTAAGCTCTTTTTGGCCTAGTTTATAAGATACTTGACTTCCACTCGTGGATTTCTGGTTCGAATTCCGACAAAACACAAAATAAATAATAAAAAACGTACTAAGTCTGGTAAAACAGTTCATCAAGTAACAATACTCACTTGCGTCGAGTGTTGTTGCCTTTTTACGAGAAGCAGTGTTACAGCATGTGCAATGTTAACATAATTTTCTTACCCTTACACTCTTCTTCTTCCTCTTGGTCTAGGTCGTATAACCTGTTTGTGACGGTGGGCTGTCCTGGGATGATGACGTCCACCTGTCCTTCCACCTTTTCGGCGGCCTTCCTGGTAATCTCCTGCTGCTAGGGTTTTCAGTCTTAGCAATTTTCGCAAGTCTCGTATCCTCCATGCGGTCTACATGATCCCTCCAGAAGCGCCTTCTACTTCTTGCCCACCTCACTATGTCTTCTACACCACATGCAGACTTTATCCTTACACTCTGCTTATATAAATTGATTTTGTAATATTTTTAAACTGTCAATAAAAGTGGGTTTGATTTCCGAATCGAAGCGTGCTTGAGGAGAGTTTGTTTTCTAAACGGCGCTATATAAATTATCCTTTTAATATTAATAATAAAAAACCGCGAGTTCCATGATGCTAAAATTAAAGGAAAGATTATTCCGGTTTAAAACTCGAAGAAAAATTATCTCCTATCCACGCTTTTCAATATATTCAAATCATCAATCCAGATATTTTGAAGGACACCCTACTAAAGAAAAAAAAATAGGAAACCTCATTTACCTGTTTTTTTACTTTCCTTACATTTTTATTTATCTCTCAGACAATAACATCTGATACCACATTTATAGCGAAAAATTAAAATATTTAAATTCCCTCTTGGATTACAAGAAAATATTTATATTAGAAAGATAAAAAAAACAACCGAAACAGGGTAAAAGTTTGGGTATCGAGCAAATTTAATACGGCGCGATGAACATTTATTTTACTTTATATTCTCTTTTTTGTATAAAATATGTAAATATCTCTTTGGATATCTCATTTTCTTGTAATTTTATACCCTTCAACACTTTGGTGTTAAATTATACAGGCAACCCCCGACTAACACCTCTTGTTTCTTTATATATTTTTTAACTATGATTTTTTTAATCTCTCTTTCCGAATTCATATAATTTGTATTCCTAGTCTTATTATCTACTTTGTCTCTTTACCTACTTCTGATTGTAAAGGCGAAATTGCGGTGGACCGGGCATGTGATACGCATGGGTGATCACAGACTCCCAAATTGCTTTTTGTACGGGGAAGTGGCGGGCAAGCGAAGAATTGGTGGGCAGAGGAAGTGCTATGAGGACAGTATGCGAGAATCGCTTACTTTGTGCCGGGCGCCTGAGGACTGGGTGCGGGTGGCTCAGGACCGTGAGGGGTGGAGATCTATATGTTCTCGGGCTGATGGCGTCTCAGCGGCTAGACGTGTGAGAAACAGTCAGCGCGTTACGAACATGCGTCAGCATGGCCAGGCGGCTCAGCAGGGTCCACTTGCATGCGGGAGGGAGTGCGTGTCTAGCATCGGGCTGTTTTCTCACAAAAGATCACACGATCGACGTGAGAGAACGATTCAAGGTTGACGTTGGAGTGGCGAGGGGATCCTCGACTGCGAGGCCCGGCAACGACGACGACCTACTTTGTATTCCTAGTCTTATTACCTACTTTGTATTCCTAGTCAGTGAGTAATGACGAGTTGATAAAACCTTGGCGTGCTTAAAGAAGCGACTGAGTAAACTCTTGATTTCTAGTCAGTAATATAACGTGTTTTATTTCTATTTTTTTTCGTTTCCTCTCCACCATCCCTTCCTTTTCCGTTGATTGATATCTCACTTTGTATGAAAACAAATGATCGAGTAATTGTCTGTCTTTGTGGGGTTTGAAGGCATATGCTGACGTAGGTATTAATGGATTTCGTGGTTCATAGATTTTTTGCTGCGATGTAACATACTTCATTTACTTTTGTCATCACTTAAAAGTAGATATATTTGTCCCCGGTATCCCGAAAAAGATCCCCAACGCCCCTTGTGCCAGTCCAATCACGTATATTGCGGAGCCAGGAGATTTGCCTCCTGCCAACACCTCTTCGGCCTTCTATTTTGCCTTGGATGATCAGGTGCAGTAATTTGTACTTTGGTCCTCTAAGTACATGACCCAAGTAGGACACCTTTTGGATTTTAATATTAGTCAGCAACTCTCTATCACCTTTGGCTCTTTGAAGAACCCTTGTGTTGCTGACCATATCCATCCAGGGTATCCGTAGCATTCTCCGGTGCATCCACATTTTGAATGCTTCCAGTCGGTTCATACTACTTACTTTGAGGGTTCATAATTCCACTCCATGCAATAACACTGACCAAACGTAACATTTGACTAACCGTTGTTGATGTTTCAAGTTTAGATTATTATCTAAACCTTCTACTTTGGAAGGTATTAATTTAAAATGATGATGATAATCTAAAAATCTAAACCTTATACTTTGGAAGGTACTAATTTAAAAGTTCCCTCTCTTGCTCTCTTAGAAGACCTTCTTTGTTATGCGTAGAAACATTTAGAAGGACCATCGACTTCTATAACCCAGTAGTAAGAATTTGTCGATGCGGTAGCTGATTTGAGTATGGAGATACTTATTTTTAAACTGTCAAAACTTAAGAGGATGGTGATCGAATGAACTGTGGAATGAGTGTTTTATTTTTTTGTAATTTGTTTTATTAAACACTGTTTATTCCACTTTTTTGTAACGGAGCCTTGAAACCGGTAGGGTTATACCATTACAAAAAAAGTGGAATAAACAGTATTTGATAAAAACAAATTACAATGTCCTTAAACCTCCACAATGTTAATGCCTTAACTATGTCAGAAATAAAATATTGTTTTATTTGTTTCCATATATTTTAAATAATCAGCAATATTTTGAACTGTTTGAGATGAACACATGTAATTGGGATGACATGAACTGTTTGAGATGAACACATGTAATTGGGATTGTGTTCTTAGTATTATTTATAAATGGTTTGTTTCGTGTGAAAATCTTGAATAATTTCCAGGAATTTTAGATAAGTGTTCCCTGAAACAGAAATAAAAATTGAATAAATGTAAAATAACATAAGAATATTAATTTTATATCTCTATTTTATCAAACTACAATAATAAAGCGACAGCTTTGGCTGACTGCTTGCAGGACACTATATGGAGAAGCAAACACATGCTAACCGAAAGTAAGGTCAGGATATATACGGTAAGACATGCGTCCGCCCCATCATGACATACGGGATAGAAGTGAGAGCCGATACCAACAGGACAAAAAACCTTCTTAGAGTGGCGGAAATGAGAACCCTACGCTCCATTGCAGGCAGAACTCTTAGAAATGGGATCAGAAATGAGACGATAAGGTGGTTTTGAAGACATAGTGAGGTGAGGAAGAAGCAGAAGGCGCTTCTGGAGGGTTCATGTGGACCGCATGGAGGATACAAGACTGGTAAAAATCGTTAAGACTGAAAACCCTAACAGTAGGAGATTACCAGGAAGGTCGTCGAAAAGGTGGAAGGACAGCTGGACATCATCATCCCAGGACAGTCCACCGTCACAAACAGGTCATAAGACCTAGACCAAGAGGAAGAAGAAGAATCTCTATTTTATTAGAAAACGTTGACCTCTGTAACTTTGTCGATAAGAAGCTTGAATTCCACTCGAGGACTAACGGTTCAATTCTTGATGGGTTTCTTGTTTTTTTTATTTTACTTTCAAGTTGTATTCTACCTGAATTTACATAGTGAAAAATCACCGTTTTTAAGGTTCTTTACTCAAACGTGCACTGCATATTTGTTTTGTTTGCTACCCGAACCATCACAGTGGGATATTTTTCATCTTACTCAATATATCAGCTTTAAGTTTACATATATCTTAAATTACTTCACATTGTCATACGTTGTCACTCAATCAATATATTCTTTTAAGTTTCCATATATCTTAAATTACTTCATATTTTCTTCTGTCATACATTGTCACTCAATCAATATATCCTTTTAAGTTTCCATATATCTTAAATTACTTCATATTGTATTCTGTCATACATTGTCACTCAATCAATATATTCTTTTAGTTTAAATAGTTTCTACAATATATATCTTAAATTACTTCATATTGTATTTTGTCGTACATTGTCACTCAATCAATAAATTCTTTTAAGTTTACATATATCTTAAATTACTTCATATTGTTTATGTCATACATTATCGCTCAATCAATATATTCTTTTAAGTTTCCATATATCTTAAATTACTTCATATTTTCTTCTGTCATACATTGTCACTCAATCAATATATTCTTTAAAGTTTGCATATATCTTATATTACTTCATATTGTATTCTGTCGTACATTGTCACTCAATCAATATATTATTTTAAGTGCACGCATTTTGCCCTTCATTTATTTTGCTCTTTTCAGTATATTTCTAAGTATACGTTCTAAGTTCACTCACATAAATCACTACTATTGCGGAATATCACGTTACAGATTTTGATACTGTCCGTTTTGAGCATATTTTTTTAGTTCCTTATCAAATTTGTTTCTCACCTCTACGCACCATTTGAAATCCCGCTAAACTCTTTAATCATATGAAACAACACTTCAAAATACTTTAACTTGCTCTAATATTTCATAGTTCATCCATTTATCTTATAATCTTTTCTTTTGACATTTTCTGTTGCTATGACTTGGCACTATGAATTTTTAATAATTTATTCAGTATGATGTGTTAAGAAAGATGAAAAAGAACACGTTGAGATGATTTGAGCATGTGGAACGAATGAATGAAGAAAGGCTAACAAAGCAGATATATGTGAAAGGAAGGCCAAGCATGTATGATTGAATCGAGTGAATGATATTCTGAGAGAAGGATACGTAAAAAGTCAGATAAGTTTTAGAAGTTGTACGGGAAGGTGTATGGATGTGAAAGAGGCTTCGGATGTATGTCGAGGTAGGAAAGTATGTTGATCTGTCATATATGCCTACCCCGATAGAGAAATTGTATAATGGTAGGAATATATGTATGTATTTAATAATTTTAAAACTTCATGGTACAATGAACGATTTGGTTTACTGTTTACAATGAACTCACCCATATATAGTATCACATTAACTTTGGCACTGCCTAATTGTATGGTATATTATACTTTGAACTCTAAGGCAATGGTGATTTTTTTGTTTCATATATTTGTTTTTCACAGTTATACGTATTTTCGAGTTACGACGCCCTTCTCGAAGTCGAATGTGACGTAACTCGGGGAGCGAGTGATTTCGCAAAATAGCTTTGTGAGTGAATTACCCAAATAATTTGCAAAACAACGCAACAAGAGCCTTTCCAAGGAAATGAAATATTATGAAGAGAGTTCCAAAAACCGGATGCCGCTAAAGTAATATGTCGTAACGTGTTTCAGCTGGAGGGATAAGGAAAATTTAATATCTTTCTCTCTTGGCGCGAATTCGTTATTTTCGTTTTAAAGGATAGATGGATTCAATTCGTTTTCTATTACACAATTTGCATATCTCACTATTTTTAAAATAAATTGATCTTAATCCTTGGCCTGTTTTCGTTACGCCCTGGCTTTTTGCGTTTGATTCTAGACCTCATCCAAAAAACAGTAAGAATCTAAGTTTTCTTATCACTTACCTTACTGTGCTAAAAAATACGCCAGCCATGGTGCTGGACGCTAAGCGTCCAGTGAAAAATGTATGTTTTAAATTAAAATTATGCAAAATCTGCTAGGTTATTTTTTTGTAATTAGCTATAAAAATCATTTAATTGTGTATTAAAACGTCGAATAATATAAGATAAGTAAAGAAATGAAAATATAAGTCCTGGTCACTCGCTATTTATCACAGGGCGGCAAGTCTTAACACTTTTTCTCCCGATCATGTGTTTTAAAATGACAAACTAGATTTGCTTTGAGCCCCAGTTCCGTTTTTTTTTTTCAATTCATTTTACCTGTTCCAAAAAACGTACTAACTAACATAACTAGTTTATATTTTTTTAAATATGTACTTTATAATATACATAATAGTTTTCTGCTTTCAAGTAACAAAAATATGTATAAATTGTAATTTATTTTTAACAAACGCTGTTTATTCCACTTTTTTGGGACGGTAAAACCCTACCGGTTTCAAGGCTTTCACCTCATCTTCAGGGGAGCGCAAACAAGACTAAATGCTGTTCGAACTGGTACCGACATAGACGCTTCAACGGTTGGAGGCTGGGGGGTGAGGAAGGCTAGGGATAATTTCGGCCAAGAGCGGGGAGATTTTGGGGAAATAACTGTTCAACAGATGTTCCGATCCGTATACTGACTTAGAAATTTCTAGGGCCTCTAATCTGTCCAATTTATTTCCGTTGCCACTAATATGTAAGAATTTGGCATCATCGATAGAAAAAGTATGATTCTCACGGTGACAATGATTAGCCATTTCAGAATAAATTAGAGGATTTGTTAAGGCGGATTTGTGTTCACGAAATCTCTTTTCAAAAGATCTTCCTGTCTTTCTTATATAGAAATTATCACAGTCAGCACATAAAAGTTTATACACACCACTGTTGCTAAGTATTCCATTTTTGCCTTTCCCATTAAATAAGAGTTTCCGAAGATTAAAGTTAGTGTAAAAAGCTGGCTTTATCTTCGGAAACTCTTATTTAATGGGAAAGGCAAAAATGGAATACTTAGCAACAGTGGTGTGTATAAACTTTTATGTGCTGACTGTGATAATTTCTATATAGGAAAGACAAGAAGATCTTTTGAAAAGAGATTTCGTGAACACAAATCCGCCTTAACAAATCCTCTAATTTATTCTGAAATGGCTAATCATTGTCACCGTGAGAATCATACTTTTTCTATCGATGATGCCAAATTCTTACATATTGGTGGCAACGGAAATAAATTGGACAGATTAGAGGCCCTAGAAATTTCTAAGTCAGTATACCGATCGGAACATCTGTTGAACAGTTATTTCCCCAAAATCTCCCCGCTCTTGGCCGAAATTATCCCTCGCATTCCTCACCCCCCAGCCTCCAACCGTTGAAGCGTCTATATCGGTATCAGTTCGAACAGCATTTAGTCTTGTTTGCGCTTCCCTGAAGATGAGGTGAAAGCCTTGAAACCGGTAGGGTTATACCGTCACAAAAAAGTGGAATAAACAGTGTTTGTTAAAAATAAATTACAATGTCTTTAAACCTCCACAACGTTAATGCCTTAACTATAAACAACATATGTATAAATTCTGATATCGCATCATCAATATGCAATCAAGTGTAAGACTTTTAAGATGTTGACATCTGAATTTGGAGACTAGCAGTCGCGAGTCCAAATATAATAAGAAAATCAGGATCTTTCAAACAAGTTGTCAGAGAGCATGTCTAAACCTGCTTTGATATATATTTCATCAACGGACAAAAAAAACCTGCAAACTTGAAAGGTACATATGTGTAAAACAAAATAAGAAAAAAATTGTAATACGGTATATGTGTAGGGGATATGATGTGGCTCACCTCAAACGAAAATGTAAGCAGAATTGCTAAAGTAAATTTAATTGTTTACACAATTTACATAGCGCTGTTCAGAGAGCAAACTCTTTTCAAGAACGCTCTAATTAAGGATTCAAACCCACTCATAAATTTTGACAAGGCCTCCCAAAAATAATTGTTTTTAAGTGCTTTCTAAAGCTATATATGCCACCCATTTCTCTAACAATAGGAGCTAGACAATTGCACGTCACATAATCAAAAACGATAAAAGCTATATCAAAATACTTCACCCTATTGAATATATTTGAAATAACCAATTTATTAAATTAAGAAGGGTCCAATAACTGAGATCAACCTCTTTCCGAAGGAACATACCTCAGACACAGGAGATATCTCATTAAGGGACTTGAATACAAAGAGACAAAGTATTACATTCTCTGGCACTATCATCGAGATGCAGGGAAGATGCAGACTCACCGGAGACACATGACACGTATGGCAACTGATCAAATGTTCACCATCCCTAGAGTTAAAACAAATTATGCCCAAAGGTTATATGCGTATTTAGCTCCCATGACATACAATGGGGTGCCGAATTCAATAAAGGCAAAGAGAGGAAAACAATTTTGGCAGTTGATCGGAGCGTGGTTGTTATTACGACAGGAGTTTGAATACTTGGACTTGCAAGATGAATGACTTGTAAGAAAGGTTTGTGTGAGCAAAGTTATGATTATGTGCGGTATATTGAGGGATGAACGTTTTGGTATGTCTAGATTGATGAAGTGTGAGGGGTTTGATTTGCGTGATGTATACATACGTAATTGAGTGTCACTGTTTTTCAGGTTGATGAGAATATGCTACGGGGTTTTATATAATCAAAAATCGAAAAGAAGTATCGATTTATTTTTTCATGCTATATGTCCTCAGTGAGATACAGGCTAAAGCCTAGTTTACTGGGGATACGACAAATGAAAGCTAAAAACCCAGATTCATTAAAATTGTGTGTTCAAATTAAATTACCTGTTGTTTTTTTCTTAAATTGTGTATATTTCTTATCATGTGTAAAATAAATAAAAATAATAATAAAAAAAATAAATCCGTTCACGATACTTTAGCCAATGAAGACTTTTTAGAAGCGGACCAATATGTAAACTTTCACTTCTCCTATATATTAACCCAGCTGTATTGAAAACAGACTGGATTCCAGAAATGTATAATGATTTAAATTAGAATTAATTGAGTTACACTAATCCAGACGCGACACAACAAATAAATTAATAAGAGTTTTTATTTCCCTTGTTAGGTGACATCAACGTACAAACCCAAATTCTCTAAGACTTGAAACCTGAAGAAACCGTTTAACCAATTCATCTATCGAATAAGTGGTTACTATCAAGAGAAATTATGAAATTTGATACAATATATCTCTTGGAAAGATACTAACACCCATATCCGATAAAACATCCCCCTCAAGAAGAAGTTGTCATCGCGGTGAAGCGACCCAGAGAAATTCCGATTTACGAGGATTGAGTTTCAATTTATTTGTTGACATCCAATTCGAAACATAGAGAATGCAATTTATAGTATCCTACTTTAATGTACATTGGATCATAACATTAAAACTTATTAAAATAATATTTAGTATTAAGATGTACATTAAAAGTTTGATTCTGATATAAATGACGATTTAATAAATATTAGATCGGTTAAATTTCAATTCAACTAAGTTTTTTTACAGAAAATCGAAGCATAAAAAGTTTTCATACGTTTTAACCTGTCCTTTCCTATGCTAAAAACATCCGCGCGTTCCGGTGCTCTGTATTCAATACACATGTAAAAATGAGCGATTTAAAATCGGATAAATAAGAATATCAATAGCCAATCGCTTAAATTGATTCAATTTGAAGTCAAAAGTGATAATAATTGAAAATGAATTGCTCAAAACATGAAAAAAGCATCGGCCGACGTTCACAAAACTGGTGAAAAGACCACGTCAAATGGATGCCCGCGAGCTACTGAAGCGAGAGAAGCGAGTGAACTGAAATTATATTTCTTGCATTCCCATATACCGAAGAAGAGTGAGAGTGAGACGTGAATAGAGTCGCTTTCTCACCCATAGCGGTTTTTTTAGAATAAATATACCTACGTCACACACTGGCACACGTTTAATTGTATTGGTGAATTTATTCCCGATTTTCACAAAATATCTCTGATGTGGCCGATAAGTGCTAATTATTATTAATATAATTTTTTTCATTTAATGCGTAAATGTATTACGGAGGAATACCTAAAATCTGCACCCAGTATTTATTATATTTATAGTGATATTAAAGTTTTTAGAAGCAATGTGTACTAGTTACACATCACAGGGAAGGAAGGGTTAACAACGCAAAGAAATTAAATGCTAATTTTTACTTTTAAATTGCAAACACACACAATATCACAAAATGTATCGATCGGGGCAGACAGAGATGACGTAGTGTCAGACTTTTCGATCTCGACACATCCCTTGCCTCTTTAACATCCATACAACTTCTATGATTTCTCTGATTTTTACATTTCTTTTTTCAAAATATAAACTTAAAACAACCATGTTTTCCTTGGTCTTCATCTACCACGCTTCCTACTCACATTTGCACAGTTTATTGATTTTGGTAGTCTTTCTTCAGTCATTCTTTCTATATGCTTAAGCCATATGGTTGGCTGAAAAACATCCAATGTCCTCGCAGCCGGGCTCGCCTTCTATTAGTACGGGTGAATCTTGACTTGGAGGATATTACAAAATGAGTCAAGGCCTATTGATAATTTCTCTTTCAAATTCATGTTTTCGCCATTATATTAAAATACTCGTATCTATGCAATTAACGGATATATGAATATGGTAACATATATGTGCAAAATACTGTTGTTATCAATAAACCTATTTTATTTATTATTTATTCTCAACACGTCAGCCGTATGTTCATTAATATCCCTAATCATATCCGTACTCAGTCATACATTGGCACCCCATGTATTGTTCTAAGTGTATACATTTCTACAACACTTATTACACTCCCTGAATCAAAAGATTAAAAAAAATCGTATTCGAAAAAGTGAAAACACTATTCAAGGATTATTTTTAACTATTGGAAGTGAAACAAGCTTAAAAATTCTCGCATCAACACAAAAACTCTTGTCAGTATGCAGGAGATGTTCTGAAATAGGCTACAGTTTTCTTCTTATATCCCCGAGGGGTCATCTGATCCAGCAGCTCGACGTGGAATTCTAAAATTATACTCCCGCTAGGATAGCGAAGGATGTCTGTACATACTAATTTATCTAGACCACAGCTTCTTCAATGCCCAGAAAAGAGGAGAATAACTAACTAGCTCTAATCTAGGGGTGTGAAGGATATATAAAGAATATAAAGTCTTCAAATACTCGTATATCTTGATATATTCTTTCACCCTTATTTCCATACTTTTTATCGTCAATTTTGTATATATTTTTATTGAAATTCTCTGGCTAATTTGCATTTTTACGCAAAGTGGATCTGTTACTATTGAGGTTATTCTTAAAGAAAACTATCAATCAGGATTCTTCTCATACGGCTTGATAAAGCTGAGATTTATACCCATAGTGTCATTTAATTTACTCAATAGCTCAATAACAAATAAATAGAGCAATAAGCGCTATATGCAAACACGTTTTATCACATAAATCAAAATACGTACACGTTCGTTGGTACTAACATCGAAGAATTGGAGTGAAACATGGACTTGAATTAAAAAACAGATGCGTGAGACTCTCGCGCGGTAGAAGGGAAACTTCTTAGCTCTTAGGAAAAGTTGATTTTATGTATTGCTTTTCCATTTGTTAACGATTTTTTTTTAGGATTACGATATGGTTATTAATAATTAATAATTAATTATTAAAAATAATTAATAATTATTTATTATTAATTATTAGGTAATAAATTATAAATTATAATTAATAGTTAAATAATAATTATTAATTAATATATATAACTATTAATTAAAAATTATTTAGTTATTAATTAATTGATAATGATTAATTAATTAATAACTAATAATTAATTATAATTATTAATTAATAATAAATAAATATTAATAATAATTATAATTAATTAAAATGTATTAATAATTAAAATATTTATATTATATTCCTAATTAATATCAATATTATAATTATTAAATTAATTATGAATAATAATTTAATAATTTACTAATTATTATTAATAATAATTCACATTAATAATTAATAATCATAATTAATATTAATTAATATTACAATATTATTAATTAATATTATTATTATTAATAAGTATTATCATTAATCATTATTATCAATTAATATTAACTATTTATCATATTAATTATATCACATTTTTTTAAGTTATATTTAGGTTTTAATTATAATTAATTAATTATTATTAATTTATCAATAATAAATATTATTTAATTAAATCAATTAACAATAAATATTTATTAAAATAATATATTTTTTATATTTAATTTTATATTTAATAAATAAATAGATTTATTAATCGTTCATTTATCAAATTATATTATTTATATTATTAATAATTATAAATTTATATTTAATACTTATTAAATTTATTTATTTTTATTAATATAAATTAATATTAAAGATCATTTGAAATATTACATTAAAGTCGGAGAAGGGGAAATGTTTTTTTTTGGAATGACTCAACAAAAGAGTTCTTCAAAGGAACTCAAAAATGATTCCCTCATTTTATTTTCAATAATTCTGTAATTTTGGGATCAACACGAGTTATTTAGCATTTAATATTGCCCGAACCGCACTTACAAAAAATTCAAATAAAAACCACCTGGTGTGGTTCTACTGCAAACGACCGTATGTTAAACATTAAAGAAGAAATTTATTCGTTATTTTTAAAAACTGCTTTATTCTCATTTTACATATATTCAATTTTTAAGTAAAACCCAAAAAAATACTTAATTTTTTTGTTGTGTCCTGTACACATTTCTTTGGTTCTGAAATGGTCTTGAAATATTTTATGCCTTGAGTTCCGCCTAATGCAAATGATCAAATTGAATTGAAAAAAACTACAACTTTAATATTTGATAAAGATATTTGATTGATTTATGACAATTATATAATTTTAAAATTTACTCACTTTCAATTTCTACGTTGAACTCTTGGAAATTATCTATATTTAACATAATATATTAATACATGCACATAAGTTAAAAAAACAGTTCTTCAAAATATTTCCGTTATTGGTTGCATTAGAAAATAGCCAACGTTTTGAATACATAAATTTAGTAAATGAAAATGCCCATTGAGATAAACGCACTCTTAACCGCAATGGGAAAAGGTGCATGACCAGCTTAGCTACCCTCACTCACTACCGTAACGTAAACATGCATAAATACTCAGTGTAGGTTTTGGCAAGTACACAGCTAATCCAACCTGATATGACAATACTCAAAAACTTTCATTAAGTTTCAAACATATTTAAAAATCCCTATTGTTTTTTTTTATTGATGCTATGTTATGTACGAATTTTATTGAGTGAGAATACATTAAAATTTACGCAACCAAAAATGATTCGACTGCTTGAAACGCGGTCGAGAATAAAATTCACCAAAAAAATACAAATTCTCTGCTCTATAAAAAAATACAGATAAAAGCGTAACGAGTGTTTTAAACGTTCATTCTTACGGTAATAAAAAGTTCACATTAAAAGAACATAGACAACCCTCTAAAGTTAAACTTAAATAAACAAAAGACATGTGAAATTTGGTTTTAGTTTGTGACTCATATCACTGTTTTAAATAAGTTTATTCTTTTAGTGGTTTATCATTTTATGTTTTACAAAAGTTATAAAACAAATGATTGGCCAAACTACCAAATAATTTGTCTGCGTTGGCTATTGCTACTGCAAAGAATATTGAACATTTTTTTATGAAGAAAAACTATGAAGAAATTAATTAAATTCGAATATAAAATAGAAATTTCATATACGGAATCAACGAGTACATTCTTATTAAAATAGAGATAACTGTATGATGTAAAGTTTTTTTAATTGTTTATTAACTGAATACTTCTAGTGCGTTTTTTGAATACATAAATAATTTATGTATTCAAAGTTCACCTTTAAAATTAACCTGAGGTCTGTATTTCAGGAATACAAATAGTTGCAAAACTTCAAACTGACAAATAAGTAATTGATGACTTGTACCTCTTTACCAAAACGCCATACACTTTTCGTTACTTATTCTTACATCACTGTTTAACGGATATTCAGACTGATATTTTATTTCATTTTACATCACTGTTTAACGGATATTTCGACTGATATTTTATTTCTTTTTACATCCCTATTTAACGGATATTCCGACTGATACTAACTTCTTACATCACTGTTTAACGGATATTTCGACTGATACTAACTTCTTACATCACTGTTTAACGGATATTTCGACTGATATTTACTTCTTACATCACTGTTTAACGGATATTTCGACTGATATTTACTTCTTACATCACTGTTTAACGGATATTTCGACTGATATTTACTTCTTACATCACTGTTTAACGGATATTTCGACTGATATTTACTTCTTCTTAGATCCCTGTTTAACGAATATTCCGACTGATACTAACTTCTTACATCACTGTTTAACGGATATTTCGACTGATATTTACTTCTAACATCACTGTTTAACGGATATTTTGTCTGATATTTACTTCTTACATCACTGTTAAACGGATATTTTGACTGATAATTACTTCTTACATCACTGTTTAACGGATATTTCGACTGATATTTATTTCTTACATCACTGTTTAACGGATATTCCGACTGATATTTAAAATGGAGACAATATATTTCTTAGGTAAGGCTATAATTGTAAAAAAAGTAAGGGTGTATCCAATGTTCGCGAAAATGGAAAGTCGCTATTTTTTCGGAATTTATGATTGAAATTTGAAAGATCTTAAAACTTCCAAAAACAAGGAATGTTCATTCCTGTTAATATAGTTTATTCCTATCAATTGTGCGACACGCAGGGCGCTAGACTCAAAGGTAAACTTGTTTGCTCACCGGAAGAAAGACAGGAGGTGAACCAAATGACAACACACTCCGAGGACAAACAGGTGCCGACTGCTTTGACAAGTGCATGCGCATAATGATATTTAGCAATATTGCACGCCATATTGTAAGTTACGAAAAAGGATGCGATGAACTCCTGTTATACATAGTTTATTTCACTGTGAATACCAGAATGCTAAATAAGCTATAAATGGTTTATTTAATTGTGAAGACCAGAATGCTTAATAAGCTATAAATGGTTTATTTAACTGTGAAGACCAGAATGCTTAATAAGCTATAAATGGTTTATTTAACTGTGAAGACCAGAATGCTTAATAAGCTATAAATGGTTTATTCAACTGTGAAGACCAGAATGCTAAATAAACTATAAATGGTTTATTTAACTGTGAAGACCAGAATGCTAAATAAGCTATAAATGGTTTATTTGACTGTGAAGACCAGAATGCTAAATAAACTATAAATGGTTTATTTGACTGTGAAGACCAGAATGCTAAATAAACTATAAATGGTGTATTTAACTGTGAAGACCAGAATGCTAAATAAGCTATAAATTGTTTATTTAACTGTGAAGACTAGAATGCTTAATAAGCTATAAATGGTTTATTTAACTGTGAATACCAGAATGCTAAATAAGCTATAAATGGTTTATTTGACTGTGAAGACCAGAATGTTAAATAAGCTATAAATGGTTTATTTAACTGTGAAGACCAGAATGCTAAATAAGCTGGAAAATCATTTGAAATATTAAGTAATTGGAGAATGCTTAAAATGTCTTGGTTTCATTGTGAATTAACCACCGAGATGCTGCTTCGAGCAGGTGTAGAACAAAAGATCTTAAATATCATTTAATGCCGAAATATTGCCTATCTGGGTCGTATAATGAAAGAAGAAAAAATTCACTTTCTAGAATTAATATTGAGGGAATAAAATTGAGAGTTGACATGAAATTGGTATGTCTTGGTTACGCAACATTTGCGAATAGACAGGAATCCAAAAAGTTAAGGAGCAGTTTGCCAACATCAGAGGGAACGGACATGGCGCTTTAAGGATAAAAGCAAACTCCTATCAGTAGTCCTACCGATCGAGCTACTTACGATAGATATTTTCAGTAATAATATTCTTTTTAAATAATTCTTTTAAATTAATTTTCAATTTAATATTTAATCAAACGGTAATATTTATCAAGATCTTAAATATATTTTCATAATTGTTTCTGTAAGTGCTGAAACTCCACCAACTTTCAGAGATTATCATATTTAAACACTTCTCATAACCTAATCCCCATGAAATTATATAGCCTGAGACGATACAGCACCGAGATATGCAGATTAACACCTAGTTTTTATCTGCTCTCTTTGCAAAACTGAAGATGTTAAAATACTTCTATCCAAAATTTTATCTTATCCCATCAACGTTTTATTCAAGTCAGGACCTTTGCAAGACAAAGCTTGTGTTGGGCGCCGAAATATAAAGTAAAAATCCCTCTAGGCTGCAATTTACTCAAGTTTATAAGGATCAATGTCATTGAGGGTAGATCAAATATAAACAAGATTTTAAGTTTTATTTTTTTTATTTGCATCAAGAAAAATACCAAGTACACATCATTTTTCTACATAATCTCTTGCTTTAGAAATGCATTTTCCCAGTGGATCGGTAGTTTTTTCTATCCCGTCATCGCAAAAAGAAGTGGGTTGTGTCAGCGCACAAACCCGTCTACTCCATCGTCGTCGTTGAATCGTTGGCCTATCAGAGCTTCTTTCCGTGGCCCAAAGAGATGAAAGTCGCAAGGCGATAGATCAGGGCTATATAAAAGATGTCTCAGTCGTGTCCAACATATTTCCTACAACTGTTCATATGTTACAGCTGTAGTATGGGGTTTCGTATTGTCATGGAGAAAAATCATTTTTCATATCGGTTCGTCACAACTTTTGCATCCATAAGCAAGTTTAACTTCATTCAAAAGCTTGCAGTAGTACACCGCATCGATAGCGCAAAATTCTAACAAAAAATCCATGTTCAAAATCGCCAGTCCCAAAAAACGGTTGCAAGTACCTTAGTAGCTGACCACCGAGTCTAGACTTTCACAGGGGCTGCCTCACTTTTCTTTCCCCACTCTATGCTGGCTTGTTTCGACTCGGACGAGTAGTGGTGTACCTAAGTTTCATTGCAGGTAACGATGCGACTCAAAAATGCGTTCCTTTCTTGTGCGAACTGCGTCAAGAGCCACTCACAGACGTGCAAACGTGCCAACTTTTTTTCTGCAGTCAAAAAATGTGGGATGCATCGAACAGACACTTTATGGAATCCTAGGTCCTTTGTGATTATGGATTGAGTGCTCTCATAACTTATTATCTCAGAACAAATTTCAGAAACCGTCAAACGTCAATCGCCTTCCAGAAGATCACGAATGGCGTTATTGTCCTGTTCGGTAATGCTCATACGTGAGTTACGATCATGGCTCTCTTTTTGGACACCTTTAAGGCCTTTTATGAACTGCTTATACCAGGCAAACACACGGGGCTTTGACAATGTTTAATTTCCAAACTGTGCGGTCAGTCTCCGCAGAATTTTCGAGAAACTTGATAATTATGCGTTGTGCAATCGACGGGTGCACCTTTTTCTCAGACATCGTGTGCCAAACAAATGATGGAATCTGTCGAAGCCGGCCGACCGCTATTTCCACTCCTGATATCCCCACCCAACACTCGTCGAAGCGGCCGCGCACTCCGTTTAAAATTACGCGCTCTAAAACAAAAGTCTCGTTTATATTTGATCCATCCTCGTATATATACCAAAATAGATTTCCACACTCCTGCTAGAAATGCACAAAACCTTTAACAGTTTAAATATATCAAGAGCAACTCGCTAACGATAATTGCACGTTATCACTCGTCAATCATGAAAATGCAACAATTGGATAACTCCATACATGGTTTGGGGAATATTTTTTTTGTAGATGTTGTTGAGTTCACGAGGATATTTTTCTAGTATTTTCTCAATATCAGGTGTTCACTGTCTTACTGATTATTTCATAACCATTTTTTTCTAAATTGTTATTGAACTATTTTCGGTGACTGATTTTGTAAGGGTTTATTTTTCTTTCAGTGTTATATTGTTTCTTTCATTGATAATTTCATATACCGTGTGTGTTTTGAATTTTGAAAATATTGATATTTTATTTTCTAAGATTTGTAAAGGACGTTTAATTGTCACATGTATTTTAAATAACCATTGACTTATAACATGTTCTAATCGAACTCATAGCTTATAACTTGTTGACTACCTACATTTTTGCGGAGATAAGCTTATTAAATATTGTATAAAAAACACCTGCGTGCACCATTTATGTTGCGCATAAAGAAGCTCCGGCCCTTGACTAAACACCCCTCAAGACATCTTTTGTGTTTCACAGTATTTATAAAGGAGGTAATCTCTGGCGTACATCCCCTGTTAATCAGTTATTTAATTTTTCTTCGTACCTTTTGAAACACGTTTCTTCTTTTGATTAAGATTCCTTTTTATATTTGCCTTGAGCGATCTGTGATAACAATTCTTTGTTTTTTTTTTCGTCCTTAAACAAAGATATTTTAATTAAAAAAAAAACAAAGTTTGATAAATAAATTATTTATGTGATGTGGAGAAAAAGCTTTAAGATGTAATGTTGTGAAATCCAAAGTCATGGTTGTAGAAAAAATTGCTAGGAAAAATAAACGCACGTTAAACGGTTGGACACTGAAAGATTCAAACGAGCTGAAGAATTCTATTATTTGGGAAGTAGTTTCATAGATGATGAAAGAACAGCGAAGGATATCGAATGGCGTGTTGTGAAAGGAGAGTAAGTGGGGCACTGAAACACATATACTTAAACCGGATTGTATCTGCTAAATTGATAATATACAACTGTATTTTAGTACCCGCTTTGATGTTTAGCGAATGTCCTTGAAGGACGCGATGATGATTTTGATTGTTTGGTATTTAAATAAAATACGTCAATTAGCGATGCGGAAAGAGAGAGTGAATGAATCAATGAATAATAAATTATGATTAATGATGCTTTATTTATCGGTAAGAAGGTATTTATACATTTCAGAATGGGCGCGGGAGTGCGCCCGCAATATATTTTTATCTCGCTTCTGTGCGTGCAGAAATGGTCGATTGAAATATTGCAGACATCGCAAATAATATTGTGGGTAGACAATTTGTTGGCGAAAACGGCGAGACAGCGCGATGCGTTCTCTTTCTACTGTGGAATGTATCGTAAATAGTATTGGTGGGTAAACAATTTTAATGTTTTGGTATGCGACCTTTGGACATATCCGAAGGTCGTTTCGTCGGTCGTTGACCGTGTGTGACGACAATATTCAGCGACGACAGTAGTTCCTACAGATGTATGGGAATAAAACGTAGACCTTGAAGAAAAATAAAGAGTAGAATAAATACTGTACAAATGCGTATACTGAGAAGAAACCATGGGGTGACAGTGAAAGATAAATGAAGGGATTAGAGATGAATGACAATTGAAGGGTGTCGAGTAAGATGATGTAGAGCACTCTAAGATCGTAAGAGCTTAAACATCTAATGTGTGAAGAAACAAATTTATTTTACAAATGTTAGTGAAACACGTGGTAAAGGTAACCAAAGAAAGTATAATCGGATCAAGTGAATGATATTAAATAAAACGAAGAAAGTCTGAGAAATCCTAGGAGTTTAACGAAAAGTAATATGGATAAAGAAGAGGTGAAATATGTGTGTCGAGATTTGGAAGTCTGATGCTCTGTCATCTCCACCTACCCCGACAGAAAAAAGACGTGATAGTATATGTGTAAAATTTCAACTGAATTTTTTTTTTCACTATTTTCCTTAAACAAAAAAAAAACATTACGAATATCGTGTGAGAATCGTTTAAAATAATATTTTGCTACGACTTTTTTCCAGGATTCTCTTCAAAATAAAAACGAGGGTCGTAATCTCAACAGGCTGAAACATTCGGGTTTCCTGAAATGGTCATGTCGTTAGGATAAATATACCAAAAAAAGAGATATTTTGAGATTTTATGCTATGTACGCGAATGGAGTGTGATGTGATCAAGATACTGTGACATTCAAATATGTATGAAGATGAAAATTTTATTACAAGAAAAATGAAAGACATTTTCTTTTATTTTTTTATTTTTTTTTATCCACTTTGCACGGATTTCTCCTGTTACACAAAGAGGGTCTGCTTCTAGCGTTAGCTTATTCGTTAGGAATAATGTCAGCCAGGATTCTTCTCATACTGCTAGACGGTACCGAGAATATATCAACCGTGTCATTCAGTTGGTTCAATATCTCTATACCAAGCGTGACTGAGTGTTTAGCCATGATATTCGTCCTATAAGTTGGTATGTTGAACAGAGGGTGATTCCTTGCACGGCTATATTTATTGGGTACATATAAACTTAGTGCTTCTAGAATCGCGGGACAGTTAAATGAACCTTGGAAAACCTTTGTACCTACCTGTATACCTACCTAAATGAATTGTCAAAATAACGAGCGAATTGTTAAAACACAAATAAATTAAATTAATTATTGTCAATGGTAAACATACAGGGGCAATGACCGATGAAGAATTCAATGATTGTTACATGTCACAAACAACGACAATATTTACTATTTACAGCGTGCAAATTGGCTAGCCATCTCCAAATATAAATAATTATTCTACCGCCAGTGCATGTGATAGAGCAAGGCAGATATATATCGCCCATGTATTCATTCACTGGTATAAATTGTCCGCACTCTGCGAAATAAACATACATTTTATTGTCGTCCATTCAGCTGTCAAAACTTGTATTATTTATTTACCCGCTGTCCACTTATCAAGATTTATCGGCATTCCTGAGTCTATAAGTAAACAAATATCAATCAAAATCATCACGACAACTAAACATAAGCAATCCGCTATATTGATGATTCTGTACGAGAAGTAACGCAGAATCAACTAAAACGAAGATAACGATGTCGATATCAAGATCGTCAGCACGTCCTAATAGGACACATGCTACACTGATAGCGACCATCGTTACTCCTTTATTAGGAATATCGCAATGGATTCTTGCCTTCTTGTTTCGAGGCTTCTATAGTTACACACCGTGAGAAGTTCGGCATGGTGAGCATATTTTGGTTAATCGCCCTTTGTTCTGTACCATAGACATCTGAGGAATCTTGGACTTCAGATCTTGGACTTGTTTTTTTTTTAATAAAGTTTGACAAAATCATAGGAAGACAAAATAAATATATTGAATAGAATTCAAAACATCTCACTTATAAAGAATACTGTAATTTTGTACGAGGGTAGTTGATTATATTTTGATTTGGATTATAGTTATGCGTTTAAAACTTATACTAGAGGATATATCTCAGATGAACGTTATGGAGATGCGCGCACTGAGGAAAACTTTAACAGTTTCAATATATAAAATACTGTGAAATGAAGACATGATAAATTGATGCATGGATAAAATTGATGTTTTAAGAAGATGAATAATGGAACTTAGAGATGGTTTGGGCATGTGAAGAGTATGAATGATGAAAGAATGACTAAGCGAGTACAAGTGAATTACAAGTAAGATGGGCAAGATGTACGTGGAATAAGTAGACCGAGGAAAACGTGGCTGGACCGAAGGGGCCAGATTTTGATACAAGATAAAGGAGAGACGTATGAATTATAGAAAATTGTATGAATGAATGTCGAGGGGGTGAAAGTTGTGTACTTGGATATTACACACAAGTACAAAACAAATATCTTGTGATAAAATATTGAATAATGCTTCCAAATGTAACAAAACTATTTCACATGACAAAAAAACAGATGCGTGAGACTCTCGCGCTGTAGAGTGAAACTTTTTTTTTAACCTGGCGAGTTTATTGCCATGTGGCAATCTCTTCCAAGCAACCAGAAAGAAACTTCTTAGCTCTTTGGAAAAGTTGATTTAATACATTGTTTTCTTTTTTCATTTGTAAACGATTTTTTTTAGGATTAGGAAATGGTTATGTAGAATTTAATTCAAGAAAATATCTCAAAACTAAATAAAAAAATATAATTTTTAATAATAAATTGTAATAATAAATAATACAAATATAATACATTAAATAATATTGAATTTATATTTTTTAATATTAAATATATTGTATTAATATTTTTACGTTATAAATTATTATTAAATTAATTATTTTTGAATTATTATTTATTTATTATTATGCTACTTTTATTACAATATTAATAATATATTATTAAAAGTATTATTATATTATTAATTAATTATATTATAATCAATCATAGTATATTAATAACATGATATAATTATTAATATTATTATAATAAATATTAGAATTATCATAATTATACATTAAACATATATAATATATTAAATAAATGTAAAATAAACATTAAATAAAATACTTTAATATAAAATAAAATTAATAATAATTAAAATAATATGTAATAAAATATATTATTTTTTGTATTTTTAATAAAAAATAATTATAATTTTAATAATAAATAATAATTTTTATTATAATATAATACATTTAATAATATTAAAACAATATTAAGTATTATTAGTAATAAATATTAAAATAATTGATAATAATTTATCAATAATTAAAATATTTAACAATAATAAATAATAATTTGATAATAATAATATAATACACCGTTTCACTTTTCGTGACGTTCAGGCCAACTTGCCCTGCCGTGCCTATGGAAGTTTCACTTCAAAAAATCAAATGAAAGGTTGAAACTATTTCAAATACATGAAAAACCAATTAACAGGCTAACACTGAAAGAAAAAAATGCGAGACAATTATTTATTTTCGGTCAATAGTTTAAACTATAAAAAAATACTTGAACTCAAAACTTTCCTTAATTATTTCGGTTTCATCCAATTTCGGAAAGTTTCTAGTGAAAAAGTAATTTGAAATAAAAATCAACATTTGCTTTTCCTGTGTTTGACGTTGTCTTTGTTAGGGTTGAAAAATATGAACAATGGACAAAAAGTGTTTTGATCGATAGCGAACTACAAGTTTTTCCCATAAATTTTGCACAAAATCAAAAAAATGTTCTATTTGTATAGTCGCGAAATAAAAACTTTATGAAATATATTTTCATCATGAATGGGAAAGAATTACGAAATTTTTTTTTGTGTAAATTAATAATGCACATATACGAGTGATATGTCATCATCATCATTGTCAACCAGGGTCGATCCACTGCTGGATGAAGGTCTCCCCAAGTTGACTCCAAACAGTTCGGTCCTTTGCTCGCCTATGCCACGTGATGCTGCCATGCTTCCTGATTTCGTCCATCCAGCGTACCTTCGGTCTTCTTCTAGGCCTCTTTATGCCTCTTGGATACCATTGGATTATTTCGGATGTCCATCGGGAGTCTGACATTCTGGCTACATGTCCGGCCCATTGCCACTTCATTCTTTTGCACACCTTTATAACGTCTTCTACCTTTGTTATATTGCGAATCCAGGTGTTTCGTTTACGGTCTCTTTTAGTATATCCCAACATGCATCTCTCCATGCCCCTTTGTGCGGTCTGGAGCTTTTGTGTGTTCTTTACTGTGAGCGTCCATGTCTCGCAGCCATACGTAAGTACTGGAAGAATGCACTGGTTGCATACATTCAGTTGTTCATGAGCATACATTCAGTTGTTCAATAACATCTATAAGCATGCAACAGCTAAAATACATCTCCACAAATCCTCGGAAACCTTCCGAATCGATAAGGGAGTTCGTCAAGGAGACACTATTTCCCCAAAATTATTCACAGCTACACTGGAATACATATTTAAAAAACTAGAATGGGAAAATAAAGGGCTGGCGATTGATGGAAAATACCTGAGCCATTTGAGATTTGCAGACGATATCGTTATATTCTCACAAAACCCGAATGATCTTCAGCACCAACTACAAGAATTGGCATACGAGTAATATGTATGAGTACATATATACAATCACGTCATTTCTTATCGGGATAGACATATATAATAGAACACCAGACATTCTTATATCGAAATACGTGATTTGCCTCTTCCACGTTAGTACACCATTTTATAGAACTCCTACGAACTCCTCCTCTGACTTTCAAAGTATCATCATTTAAAAAATATAATTTACTTGACTAAACCACACTTTCCTCGATCTTTCTCTACCGCACATTTCATACCCGTATTTACACTATACTCATATAAGTATTTGTTTTATATAATTTACATGAAAGCTGAGAATGAATGTTGCTTTATCAAAATAAATGTCGATATAAAAGTTTGAAAGGATAAGTAAGTATAACATATTGGTTAATAATCTAAGATTGGAGCAAGTTGAGGTATTCTGTTATTTAGGTAAAGTCTTATCAGATGATGGAAGAGTTAAGAGGGATATCGAACGGCGTGTAGCGATAGGAAACAAAATCAATTGGGCACGAAAACATTTATTCTCGTACCAGACAGTATCATAATCTACTAAAATGATAGGTAACAATTGTGTTTTGGGACCCACTTTGATGTTTTAAAGTTAAACGTAGATATGAAAAAATACTGATATGAACCGAATATTAAATACTGTAGAAATGCGTGCATTGAGAAGAATACGTGTGATCATGTATGACAGAATACGGAACGAAGTGATAAGTAATGAATGTGAGCTTAAGCTGATGTGTTGAGTAAGATAAAGAAGAGCAAGATATGTTTAAACCTTTCCCTTCCTGTGCTAAAAAAAGTACGCGCGTTCCGGTGCTTTGTACTCAATACACATGTAAAAATAAGCGATTTACAATCGGAAAAATAAGAATATTCATTACCAATCGCTAAAATTAATTGAATTTGAAGTCAAAAGTGATAATAATTGAAATTTAATTGTTAAAAACATGAAAAAAAAAAAACGGCCGACGTTCACAAAATGGGTGAAGAGACCACCTCAAATGGATGCACGAGAGCTACTGAGACCTGGTACGGACTAGCACTGTGTATTGTATACCTCGAAGGAAGAAACACAATTGTGAACTGAGATTCTATTTCTTGCGTTCCCATATATCGACGTAGAGTGAGAGGGAGACGTAAATAGCGTCGCTTCTCACCCATAGCGTTTTTTTTAGAATGAATATACCTACGTCACACACTGGCACATGTTTGATTGTATTGGTGAATTTATTCCCGATTTTCACAAAATATCTCTGATGTGACCGATAAGTGCTAATTATTATTAATATTATTTTTTCATTCAATGCGTAAATATATTACGGAGGAAAACCTAAAATCTGAACCCAGTGTTTATTATATTTATAGAGATATTAAAGTTTTTAGAAGCAACGTGTGCAAGTTACACATCACAGGGAAGGAAGGGTTAAGCGTGTGAAAGAAATAAATGAAGGAAGTGTAACAAAATATGTATATAGTACAAATGTGTGTATGAGTGGAAGACGTGTGTAAGAAAGTCCAAGGAATGGTTGGATCAAGGGAATAACATTCTGAAAGGAAACGTTGTAAGACAGATAAATTGTACATTTTGTACGAGAAGGTCTATAGATGTGGAAGAGGCGAAGGGTGTGTATTAAGAAAAGAAAATCTGGCACTTAATCCTCTCTCCCAACACCGACAGCAAAAAGGCGTAATGGTGTGTATTTTAAAATAATTTTAACATAATATTAATTCCTTCTGTGTAATTTCTTATTTATTAATTATAAATTAAGTCTTTGTCTTCAAAGCTTGTAAAGGTTCTATTGTGTTTTTTGGACTTTTGATTCCAATATTTTGCTTTTGAAAAGCGAAGTATTATACAAAAATATTAAGCCTCTTAACTTCAATAAATAAACTCCTTTTTCCCAATCAAGTATAAAATAAATACGTATATATTGTGTTTTTAATGCTGACATTGCCAGCCTGCGGATCTCAAGGATGTGGGTACGCCACTGTTTATTTTATTTCTGGGTACATTTCTGGAACATATTAATATTCATCTTAGCGTCCCGTCTGACATGACTTCCATATTTTATCGAGTTTCTTGAATATTTGATGTTTATAAGGTAATTCACAATTTCATGATAACCTCAATATATCAGCTATAATTAATTTCCTCACTTTCACTAGAAAAACACGAAACATTTTACAATTACAATTAGTCAATAGTAATTTGCTAATGACAGTGGCACAATAAATTTATAGCATGAATGCAACAATTGGGAAAATACATGTCAATAGCAATTCGCTAACGATTTGTCAATAGCAATTTGCTAACGAAAGTGGCACAGTAAATCATTAGCAGGAATGCAACAATTGGGTAAATGCATGTCAATGGCAATTTGCTAATGATTTGTTAATTGCAATTTGTCAATAGCAATTTGTTAACGACAGTGGCACAATAAATAATTAGCAGGAATCCAAAAATTGTGTAAATTCATGTCTAGTTTGTTAGGTATTTTAATTTTAGACGTTGTTCGAATCCAGGAGGGTTTTTCTCCAACCTTTTGTTAACCTTTGTTCTCTAAGGCTTTTATTTTTTTTTTCTTTTTGTAATATTTTTAATAAATGTGTGTTTTTTAAGAGGTATTGATTTTTCGAAGACATTAACGTTTCCCTTCCAGTGCTAAAAAAATCCGCGCGTTCCGGTGTTGTGTATTCAGTACACATCAATACACATGTAAAAACTGGCGATTTGAAATCGAAAAAATTAGAATATTTATAGTTAATCGCTTAAATTAATTAAATTTGAAGTCAAAAGTGATAATAATTGAAATTTTATTGCTGAAAAAATTAAAAAAACATCGGCCGACGTTCACAAAACGGGCGAAGATACCATCTTAAATGGATGCCCCAGATCTACTGGGAACTGATACGGTACTCGGTCTCGGACTGTTAAACCTCGAAGGAAGGAACACAATTGCGAACTGAGATTCTATTTCTTGCGTTCCCATACACCGAAGTAGAGTGAGAGTGAGACGTGAATAGCGTCGCGTCCCGCGATTTTAGAATGAATATACACACGTCACACACTGGCACACGTTTGATTGTATTGGTGAATTTATTCCCGATTTCCACAAAATATCTCTGATGTGGCCGCTAAGTGCTAATTATTATTAATATTATTTTTTTCATTCAATGCGTAAATGTATTACGGAAGAATACCTAAAATTTGAACCCAGTATTTATTATATTTATAGAGATATTAAAGGTTTTAGAAGCAATGTGTACTAGTAACACATCACAGGGAGGGATGGGTTAATATTTGGTCTTTTGTTTTATAAATATCGCTTTGATTTGTAAAATATAATTTTGTGTCATATATATTTTGGACGATTAAACAATACGTTAGCCGAGGGCAACTTTGGACCAATTGCGCCGCCAAGAACCACAATAATCTCGCCAAACACCACAAAAATATTCACACTTTACAACGCCTCGTACTGAATAACTTAACGCAGGCATTAAAGCTCGAGTCTCGCAGGACAGAGAGAAAACACTCACATTCCGAGAAATAATATCAAATTGTGTTATTGCTTAACTAATCCAATCCCAAGGTAAACAAATTGTGTTATTGCTTAACTAATCCAATCCCAAGGTAAACAATAAAATTATGTTATTTTCTACTTGGCGAGAATAAGGCGAAATCTTCTTATAGCATCTTACTTATGATTAAGTTGTTGAAAGGACTTTACTTTTTAAGTTACCTCAAATATGTGAATAATTCATGGAAAATGTGGCAAATTAGCTGGATCCCAGAGTGTGAACTACAAGAACTGTGAAATTGTCCGTGCAAAGAGGTCCACTTATAATTATTTTGCCAATTGTCCTAGATTATACCATATAAGTGAATATATCTAGAGAAAAACTTTTCATATTAACTGTATTGCTTTTTGTTTAAGAGAAATAAAAAAATATATTATTAAATTTGTCATGACGAGACTGGAAAAAATTCAAGATTGTTGTATGTTTTCAATACGACTGTTATGCCGTGTATCGATTACACGCGGCAAACCATCGACCATTGGGTCGTGCGGCAGCGACAGCTACACTGTATTTTTCGAATTGGTATCTGCGAGATATTCTTCAAGGAGAAGAAAAACTTTGAGGTCGATTTCTTCTTCATATAATTTATTGATCGTTCCGAATCAATCCAACAGGGTGGGATATTACGATAGATCTTTTGTCGTTACTATCCTTGTAGTATTAAATTGTCCACCTTTTAGTGTAAGAGATATAAGTGCCATGTGCAGCTTTAGGAAGTACTGGAAGACAAACCTTTTTGGAAAGTCTTTTCTAAATATATGATTATAACATACTCGTATATGAACACTATACACACACATATACTACATTTTTCCTGAAGCCGGATCTACATTCGGAATACACACATTAGAAAGGTTTTTTGTAGTTCGTCTTCCCTTGGTATGTTTTCCGCGATATGCTTACCAAATGTTTTTCTGAATATATGCAGATGCAGGGTAGCACCTTGTAGCGACCGTGCGTGCGGTCACTGAACCCATTGAGGCGACCCTTTCCCGCGCGGTCATTGAACTCACTAGTAGCGAAGAGCGAGACACCGATATATCTCTTGCCTCTCCTGCAGACCGTAGTATGAAATGTATATAGAACGTGCAACAATAAACATGTGTCCAGCAGAAGCGAGACAGCGACATGTTCTGCGCCGTTCTATACATTATAAATACAGACGCTTACAATAAACCTTTCTCTTTACTTATTCCGATCTCGACGACTTTTATTCAAACAACCAACATCCTTCTATGCGAAACACAAGTCCCTAAAACCTTATTTAACGGCCGCAGCTGCTACCTTAATATCTTTACATTTAACTCGAATATATTTATATTAGTGTAATAGCGGGTTCGAGTCCCAAGCTAGAGCGCCTTTGAAGATAAATTACTCTCTGAACGGCACTATATAAATTGTTATTTTAAAATCCTTTTTTTCTTGCAATTATGACCACTAGCCAAGCACAAAGACTTTCTGATCACGGTCTCGTCAAATAATCGACTAGAGCTTCTCTCCATCTGAGATTGCCTTTTAGTTTTTCCAGTTCACCAGTTTTAATTTGTAACGTTGTTCTTTACTGTCAATGCTGTTAGACTCTGGAACAGAATCGCATCAATAATGAATGACGTGCCTTAAAAACCAAATTAAAAAATAGTGCATTTCGTTACATTAACAAAGTTTGCTTTTCACGGTTTTACGTAATCGATTATGAATTTGTGGTATGTTTAAGTCTTGTTGTAGTTTGGCATTGATATTTTCTTAACTCTACATCAACAATGTTAATCCTTTACATTTTACTCATGTCAAAGCTTTATATAACAATCGTATAAGTGGTTGAAAGAGGTGGCTACTTCCCAAATACACTACTATGATAATGTGAGGCATCGTTGATACGGTGGTCTTACTTTCAAGACCATGTGACAGATCAAACGTTTTAGCGTATATTTGGTGGATTTGTACTATTCTATAGAACTTTTGCAACACGCTGTGGCCTCGTTTGTAGAATGTTTTCATACTACAAGTTTCTGGTTCAATGGTCGATGGTTAAATCAACTTAATTTTCAGTTTTCACTAAAATCTTTTAAAAATATATCTGGTTAGTTAAAATTAATTTTCTATGTTTATAAATCGGCCAGATTTTAAGTCCTTGATATTTTATTATGCGGCTACAAAAAATATTCATTTTTAATAACCAAAGTCTAAAATATTTCAGGACCAGTTACTCTAAAAGATCAACACAGGTAAAGCAGTCCAGAATCATCTCGTTTTGTCAAGAGATTCGTTCTCATGTTGCCCCTCAACACATCCAAATTGACGGTGCAAACATGTTAAAAAGCTTGGCCGGGAGACATTAATTTGAATCAATAACCACTGAAGTTGACACACAGCTCGTAATTCATCATCGTATATGTTGGCAATAATACCACAAGCAGAGTAGTATTTTTATTAACTAGACTTAAGGCCTCGTTAACTCTTTGCGTTAGCACAATTGATTGTATTGATAAAATTGGATTATTTTTACACGTTATTCAGTCACAAATTTCCACATACTAAATTTACAAAAAAATACGCTTTCATAATCTGAAATAAAAAAAAATTAAATAAATTAATTGTAGAAAGTTATTTGAATTTTAAATAGTCTAGTAACTTCAGTATGAAGATCAGAAGGGTAATTATTGAAAAGATTTAATTTTCAAAACTTAATTAATATTAATTTACAAGAATGTGTTTTCTTTTTATAAAATAATAAATGTAAATTATTAAGAAATAAAAAAGTTATGTTATTTCAAAATAGTCTTGTGACTTTTGGGTCACCCTGTATTTTAATATATGATAAATATAAAACTAGAAATAACAAATAGCTGATATAATTCAAACAAATTTTATAAGAGATAATATCAAAATAGACGAAAATTACAATTAAATCAAAATCATGCAGTGGAGAAATATATTATATCTTATGCAGTTCATTTATTTTTATTTTTTGTGTGAATTGATAAGTGCCATTATTTTATAAGTAACAATAACATAAATGAACGGCCCTTTAATAAATGTTTCATGCTTGAATATATTTTTTTTAATAAAATGAGACTGTGGTGAGATTCTCTCTCCGTGGTTGCAGTCCTAAGACTGGTTTGCAGCAATTTGAACTCTTCTCCTCCATTCCCCCCTGTCCTGTGCGGCTCTTTTTAAATCTGTATATGTTGAGCAGCGCACGTCCACCAACAGGTCCTCCAGGTACTCTCGGCGTGGGCGTCCCCTAGAGTTTGTCCCCTCGGTCATACCCTCCATTATGGCATGCAAGAGGCCCTCTTGTCGTATTATATGACCGATCCATCTTGCACGCCTTTCGGACAGGATCCTGAGCAGGTGCCTTCCTCCTTCGATTCGTTGGAGAACCTCTTCATTTGTGATGCGGTCTCTCCAGGAAATTCCTAATAGTCTTCTATAGGACCACATCTCAAAAGCCTCTAGTCTTCGTCTATCTCTTTCGGATAGGCACCATGTCTCGCAGCCGTACATCAAGATACTCCATACATAGGTCTTGATAAGGACTATTCTCAGTTTTAGGTCTATATTATTTGATTCTATTATTTTCGACCTTTTATTAAATGCAAGTCTAGCCTGATGTATACGGCTGTCGACCTCGCTCTTGGACCGACCGTCCCATGTTATTTTGCTCCCGAGGTAGACAAACTCCTCGGTGTTCTTTAGTGGTTTACCCGACATCACTATTCTCATCTGGTGTTGCGCTCGGCCTACAGTCAGCAGCTTTGTTTTGTCTTTATTGATCTTCATACTGTAGTTATTTTGAAGAATGATTTCCATAGTTGTTAAGGCCTCTTGTAGTTCCTCTTCACTTTCAGCAACCATAGCAATATCGTCAGCGAACCTTATCATATCCACCTTTTGCCCGTGTATCTTTACACCTTCTCTGTGACTCATTCTCTCTCTCAAGTCGTCAATCGCGATGAGAATATTAATACTTTATATCTGTTTCTTTATTTTGTTGCTTTGTTAAGTTTTATATAAAAAAGCCTTAGGGCGGGCATTGACCAAGTAAGGCAGAAGAGCGCTTTACATATTTAAACACTAAAAATTCAAAAGTATAAATATTTTTTTTTTAAATACACGAACACGTCGAGCGCGTGAGAATAGTCACCAGACTAATTCATTTATCCGACAGTGACATTTTTTTTTCTTCGTGAATTGAACCTTAAACTCCCGAAAGGGAGTTTAAGCATCCTCCAGATTATTGTAAGTCTTTTTCAATTAAAATTCTTGGCACTAAACTTTTATCGTCTTAAAAAACTGGTTCTTTAGTTTATTTTCAATTGAATTGTAATTAAATTAAACGTTGAAGTTTAATTTAAAACTGTACGTTAAATTTTAAATAACAACAAAAATTTATTCTGTTAATGTTTATAATTGAAAAGACTTATTCAATTTTTTGAACAAAGATTCCTGTAACTTTTTTTTATATTTTGATCAAACTATTTTAATTAATTTACTAAAAATATTAATTTAAAATGATTTCATTGGTCTTTACTTAAGAGACCCTAAGTAACTTACAAATGTTCTTCAGTTTAATAAATTGTTTAAATTAATTAACGAACTTCCCCATTTTATTTAAAGACCGCCCATTTTTTTATTTAACCTTTCACCGGTTGTCGACAAGAGTTTTTTTTTTTATTTTATTTGAAATACAACTTTCTTGAGAAGGGTTTGACCTTTAAAATTTATTGTGAAAATCATCCCTCATTTCCCAATATACGAGTACACATAAACTTTCAAAACAATACTCCTTATATCATTATTTATTAGACTTTGTAAATAATATTTTTTAATTTCATTATTTTGTCAGTGGTTAAACGTGACACTTTGGCGGAATTATTGTTATACAACAATTTCTTCCGAACCCACTCACTCAGTTTGGACATAGTATACTGTTTCAATCCGTGATTGATTTAACAAAAAAATCGCTTAAACTTAAGTAATAAAAAAACAAATAAATGACATATCTATCCAAATTGTAGAATATGGAAAAAAACTCGTTTAAAGTTAACTCGTTTAAAATATATTCTGAGTAATGAACATTTCATTAAATTATCTCTTGAAATAAATAAGGATGGCGCTCATCTGACAAATATTGGAATTTCGTTTTACAGTCGCGTTGAGTGAACCGTAAATGAAGAGGTTCAAAAAGTGTTGGTATGCAAAGGAGTTTTGTATTGCTTGATCGAAGAGAACGTCCGTATTCTGAAAGAAATTGGGTTTTTTCACGAAGTTATTAAGAAGACTTGGCTAGTTTATTGTCAGTTTGCCTGACTTGAAGATTCGACCCGATTGCTTAACAGTAATATATTTCAACCAATCACTCGTAAATCAATGGCAAATTCTTGCTGGATGAAAAGTATTAACGTGTGCAAAAGGTAAATATAAAATTTATTTTTTATATCCACTTTTATACTTTATGTGTCATCTTGAAACAAACATCTCATCAAACATATTGGTATCGTTTACATGATAACAATTTCATTCTTTATGGTATAATATGACTGGCTTATAGTCATGTGACAATATCTGCCAACCAACTGGAAACATGCCTTAAGTGACCGCCAGACTGAAATAATTTCTTTTAAATCTGAGTTTTAAGAGCAATCAAACCCACAAGAAAGGCTTCTTAGATACTTGGCCACAAAGGTTACCAAAGGATGGGGTTTTTAAATACTGCCTCGAGGTTTTTCCTCAATCAACTTCTCTGAATATCACGTTATAATTTACGTCATTATGTTGTGATAATCTAAATACCTGCTCCTAGTATAGATGACAGAATAACCAGTTCCAATGGTAAATATAATAGACTTCTTGTTTATTCTTGACAACTTGAGTCGAACCTTTCTTCCGAACACCAATTTAAAGTACCCGGTGGTAAGTAATACACATCGGGCTTAAGAAAGAGACTGTCACTTTGTAGAGCGTCGTCTCTGTCGCGCGATACACTAACAGTCCGTACGACAGAGACGATGCTCTACAAAGCGACAGTCTCTTTCTTAAACCCGATGTGTATAACTTACCACCGGGTACCTAAATGTATCCAGTGACGCTCGTAAAATACATGTTATAAATTTAAAAAATACAGACATACATGCCATCATGCCGTATCCCTTGCAGGGCTGGTAAAGAGAACATATACCCAAACTGTTCTATCCTAGCACACAACTTTTGCCTCCTCCACATTCATACATCTCGTTATACACACTCTTCTATTATTCTTACATTTCACTTTAACTTTCAAAATCTGGTCAATTTGTCCCAGCCACGTTTTCCTCTGTTTAGTTCTTCCATACATACTTATTCATTCTTTAATCATCCTTTCTTTTTACATGTCCAAATCATCTTAAAGCTTTATTCTTCTTCTAACCTATGCACTAATTTCTGATGTCTTCATTCCGCCTTCTTTCAAACATTGACACTCCACATTTTTTCCTTAATACACGCACCTCTAGAGCACTAATCTTACTATATCCTTCTTCGGTTCAGTCTTAGTGAAACTGCATATTATAAATTTAAAAAATCAGTTAAAATTTCTTCGTTTAGGATTCTCACTAGATGTCAACATGATTGTACTGTGCATGAGATAAACTAAATAAAAGTGATTTTAATCGTACGTGATTATTTTATTTTATTTAATTAACGACACAAAAGTGTCTTTTATTTACAATTGAACATATGACAGGTTATGCAAGTACTTCAAATTACTGACAAAACTTTATATTAAACTAACATGAAGATACAAAAAGCAGTAGTAATAATACATTACAGGCATTGTTTAAAATTATTTAATATTAATATGTATATTTAAATTCAATATATGTATGTATACCACAAAATATTACCAAACTTCACCAACCAGACTTACGTAATTGTCGAAGACTTATTTTGTAGTGGTAAAGAACTTAGATTTGTTTTTAGTGGAAAACGCTTACATAGAACAAGAATTGGATTTTTTGAGAATTTTATGGATAGATCTATAGATATAGAAGAAAACACATGGGCTCACTTGTAGAACGAGAGTTGCGTGTTGTTTAGTTATTATTGGTTTTATTGACTGTATTTCTGTTAGTGATTTATCAAATAAAGGAAAAATAAAGTTAATTAAATTATTTAAAAAAAATCTTTATTTCCAAAAATTTCCCATAAATATTGGTAATCGAGTTCCTAACTTTCAAATGGATTTCTACAAAAAAAAATACGAAAAGTTTGAAGTTTCCGCGCTTAACTTAATTTGAAACAATATTCTCTTAGTTAAAAAAATATAATTTTTTATCCTTCATTGCGACTAATTAAGGGTTAAAGCGGTCGAAATATTTCCTTGGCCCTATACCCCCTTTCGTCAAACACCCTACCGCATACCAATAAGAAAATCGAAGTTCAAAGTTTAAATTTATGGGCAAACTTTGGCAAGTTAACGTCCAATTAATCAGGACATTTAACCGCGGCAGTGATTAAATGGAATAGTTTCAGTTAATTCTTGAATCGCGATCTGCAAATACGGTTATCTCTTTATCCTAACTTGGAACGCAATTACAGTCAAGATAAAACTTTGAAATTTTTAATTTGGGGTTCAACTTTTAACTGGCTTCTGATTATCGAGTAGCATTATACTTCCGTAAGACATGCTTCGTTAACGACGAATACTAAATCATTTCACTTTTATACTAAGTTAAAATATTGAGCAAACGTGACGTTTTAAAAAGACACCGCAATAAATATTTTTGCAGTTGGGATATGAACTCGGACCTTTTTCTATCCAAGGAGCTGCGATAACCAACTAACTACGGTCAATTACTGGTTTGTATATTTTTTCTACAAGTAATCGAGTATTACCTTCACTACAGTGATCATGTCACTGAAGTGATCATGTCACTGGATTGATTATGTCGCTGGAGTGATCATGTCACTGGAGTGATTATGTCACTGGAGTGATTATGTTATTGGAGTGATCATATCACTTAAGGGATGTGACTGGATGGATCATGTTACTGGAGTGATCATGTCACTGGAGATATCATGTTACTGGAGCTATCTTTCCAAGAAATACTATTTTTCCAAGAATAAAAAAGGAAAAAAGATTATGCCGGTATGCTCCAATCGTCTCAGTTCTGTGTGTCATCGGATCCAGTACAGTGTTGTGGCCGGTGAATTTGCTGGTGTGCAATGCCTCACTTACTGTAAAAAAAAAACAACAGCTTTGCTTTCCAACTGAATTGACGTTGTAATGGCGAGGAGATCCTCGACTACGAGGCACAGAAACGGCCATCCCGGCCACGCTCTTCAATGTGTCCAAATTACCAATAAGTTTTGTTGAAGGTTTCGCACGAAAGAGGAGGAATCCTAATAATTTAGTGATAATTTTTTTATTGGAGATTTTATCTTAAATAAATGTTGAAATTTATTTTTGCCTAGACCAAGTTTTTTTTCTGTATGTTCTTGAACTTACAAATTTTTTAAAGAACAATATATTTTTTCATTTTAAGAAAATATTATTTTGATTAAAATTATTTTAATCAAAATAATTATATATATTTTTTTTATTATTAGTCGCTATAAGCATTGAGTTTAATTTTGCTTTGCTTTAAATAAGATAAGGGCAGTAAAATGTGGACTTTGAAAAAAAAAAACAAAAAGGAGTCAAATAAATGTTATAGAAATACGTGTGCTTAGAAAAATATATGGGATGATTGAATTCGAAATTATGAAATAAGGTATAAATGTTAACTCAAAGCTGATGTGTTATTTAAGATAAAGAGAAGCACTCGGAGACCGTTTGACCATGTAGAACGAATGGAGGGAGAAATACTTACAAAACATATATACAGTATAAATGAGAGTGGTACAAGAAGATCAAGGAAAGTTGGTTGGATGAACTGATTTAACAGAAGGATATATAAGATGTGGAAGAAGTGAAATATGTTAAGATAGTGTGGCGGTTGCACACTTGGTCAATGACTGGTGATCCGACCTTTGCATTCCTTGACAAAATCAAAACAAACAAGTACAAAGTCCACACGCCGGTCATTCAACTCATTATCATACGCGGAGCGCATTCCAAGCCGAAGCAAGAAGGCAGTACACCTGTCGCGCCAAATCCCAAAATAAATTGTCACCTACACGATGCACGCAGCGTATTGTGAATGGAGAAACGAGACGGCGGGATATCTTGATCGCATTCCCGCACTCATTCAAGAATAGTATAAATACCTACGTCTACCAATAAAATGTCTCTCTTTCCGCATTGCGATCTAACGAGTTTTATTTATCAACAAATCATCATCATCTCTCCCTTAAGGACAAAATAGGAAAGTCTGGACTCCTAAAATAGGAAAGTCTAGATTCTCTGTCCTCTCTGCCCACATCAACAGGGTAACGACGTGATGTTTCGTATATTTACCGATTTTTTTATGTTTCTCAATATTAAAAAACATCCTTTACTGTACATGCAGTGAGACTCTAGAATCAGTTACAAACCAATATAAGACTCGCTCCGTCCTTGGCATGCTTTACGAAGAGATTGAAAAAACTCTTAATTTCTAGTCAGTAAAATAACGTGTTTCATTCCTGATTTTTCTTTTCCTTTCCTTTTGATTTTGATACGTCACTTTATATGAAAAAAGAATAATCGGGTGATTGTCCGTCTTTGTGGGGTTTGTGGGCATATGCTCACGTATGTGTATATGGATTTCATGGCGATGGATAGACATTTGAATGATTTATGCGACCACGTAACTTGCTTATTTTACTTTTGTCTGGTTGGTTGGAAGAGATTGATTTGAAGAGGTTGTAAAAGTATTAAATAAATAAAAAAATTTAAAATTAATGATCAGTTACCAAAAATTATTTAACTTCATACTAATTATTACAAAACTTTATTAATTAAGTCAAGTCCATTGAAATGGGACGTGCGATATTAGTTCCTCACGTTTACATTTAATGGTTTATAGACGGAATAAACTCGTTAGTATTGTGTTTCACTAAGGATCAGCTTAATTTGATTCTAATACCACGACATCATACATATTAATTTAAGACGAAGGGCATGCAGTTTGTGCCAAACTTTTATAACACCCCCTTGGACGAAAATCAGGAATTTTATGACTTTTAAATTTAAAAAAAAAACATACAACAAGGTGACTCTTTGACAGGTGAAGATGAAGAGATAAATAACTTATGCGAATGATAATTATGTGATGAGGAGTTGTTGGACATGATTTGGATCTGGTTGTTGAGTGTCTAACGTGGCTGGAATTGTGTTTTTAATAGTTAAATAAAAATATGTGTAACGCGCAGTTCGAATATTTCAGCAGTGTTTTAAATATTTAGGAAAAATATTTGAAATAAGGGATCAACTTATGAGATCATTTCGTCATAGGCTTTCCAGTGAAATAGTTTTATATAAGGTGCTTAGAAGTGTTCTACCAGTGTAGTTTGGCTTATAGTGCTGACGTTTTAAAAACGTTGCAGTTTTCATCTTCAGGGCTTGATTGTTATATCTCCTAAGATTGAGCGCGTTAGAAAACACTTATCAACGTATTTAAGTGACTTTGATTGTATGTGTGTATGTTTGTGTGTTTATGTGTATGCATATACATAGTTTTTTTAATTTATATAATTTTTTTGTAATGTTAACATCTCTTGTATTTGTCAATGTAATTGGGCTAAGCCTGTTTTGAGAAAAATAAATAAAAAAACTTTGCCACAAATGAATGCGCGCTGAATGTCGCTTGGTAGACTTCGTATGTTCATCCCACCAAGAGAAAACAAGAGCAAAGCTTCCACGAAATTTGAAATTGTGGTTCGTTTTCATTTAGGTATGAGTAGTTATCACCTCAATTGGACTATGGGGTTCCATGATTTGATCTGGAATTCGTCGTCTCTGTTAACCTTTCCTTCCCTGTGTTGGGTATCTTCTACACGTTGCTTCTAATAACCATCAATATCTCTATAAATATTATAAATACAAGGTTAAGATTTTAGGTATTCCTCCATAATATATTAACGCATTGATTTAAAAAATAATATTAATAATTATCAGAATTCATCGACTACATCGAGTTGTTTTGTAAAGATCGAAAACAAATTCGCATTTAAACGCTGCGAGTGCCTTGTCTTGACGATAGGTGAATAGTATGTGGGAAGCGCGACACTATATTCGCATCTCACTCTTGCATACTAGACTGAATTGCGAGGAGCTGAATTGTCTCAACGTCGCAAGCAAAGGCGTAAGCGCCGGGGTATGCGACTGACGTTCCGCGCCACTAGTAGCTTCTAGGCTTGCAAATAGGTTAGACGTAAGCCCGTTCCGTGAGCGTTTTTTAATGTTTTCAGATGGTTTTTTAATGTTTTCAGCAAATAAATCTTAATTATTATAATTTTTAACTTCAATTATAATTAATTAAGGGGATTAGCTATGAATGTTCTTATTTTTCCGATTTAAAATCACTAATTTTTGATTGCGTACTCCCTACCCAACACCGGAGCACGCGTATTATTTTTATCACCGTAAGGGAAGGGTTAACAGTGTTTGAATGTTTATAGATTTATATTGCCTTTTTGATTAATCTAACAGTTCACGCACTTGTTCTCCTGTAGTGGGATAGAACCATGCACTCACATTACGGTTGTGAACGGAGATGGACCGATGAGCTCACGTTACGGTCAAGACTTCGATTTAGATCAAACGTTATCCGACACGCATTCCCTTATGGCTAAGTCAACTACAAACAACTCCTGAAAATAAAAGCTCCAACATTTTTAAAACGTCGGCATCAAAACTCACACTATATGATCCACTCCAAAATACATTATACAACTGATGTGAAAAACCGCGAAGGTCTGAACAACATATTCGGTTTTTTCCTCATTATACGGATTTTTCACGTTACATTGTGTGGGTCAGGCTTTTTATTCATATAGAAAAATATAAGGGATGATTATTCTCCTAGTGCTGCTAGCCGGTACTGAAAATATATCCACTGTGTCAATCAAAACGTTCAATATATCGTAACCGTGCGTCACTGAGTGTTTACCAACGCATTGGTTCTGTAAGTTGACGGGACGGTTGAAATAATATTGCCGTCCTTTTAATACGAATAACGCGATGAACGCTTGCCTTCTTGTTTCGTGGTTTCTATAATTGCATACTGTCAAAAGTTCGCTATGGTGCGCGTATTTTACACGCTTTGTTCTTTACCATAAACAAATACGGAACTTTTTTGCATTTGTGCTAGCATATTTTTATGTTCTATTCCAATTTCAAAAGCATATTTGAGTTTAGAACAAATCAAACAATTTAACAGGTTTCGTACAATATTGGTGCTATCAAAGTTGAAATATCTGGTTGAAATTTCAATTCAAATAATGCTTTTTTTAAATATAAATACTGATTAAATAAATAAATCGAATTTTTAAATCTCTAAACTAAATGTTTTGCCTGAAATTTGTTTTAAATATTGATGAATCACGATGCAAATTACATGTAAAGTAAATTTCCCTGTATATGTGAATGTAGGCATCAGCCTCGAAATTCGTGTAAACACTACCGTTCCTGCCAAATATTTGAGAGTGCAATATGAACCCTGCAGGCTAGAGAGGCGCCGTGTGGACTTGCACGGCCCTGACTTGGCACCGTAATGGCGGGCAAATATGCACTGCGGGGGACCTGTTTAAACAAATTTTTAGCAACGTGCTCAAACATCGCCGTACCTGGAGTTTTGAAAATCAAATTTTAACCCAAGTTTAATTAATTGAGAAACCCTGTTTCGTAAAATTTATTCGAAGAAGTAAAAACAATGAGCAAATATTTTTTACGATTCTTCTACAAGTCTAAAATATTTTTGGGATTGTTACCATGCCGTGTTAGCAGTAATTATGATCTACGTTTCGAAAGTGTTACAACCTTCATCTTCGTCAGAGTGGAATATAGTTAGCGTACCAAGTGATGAGTAGCTATTAGGAGTCTAAGTCCAGTTTCAGGACACCTTACACCTTCATCAGACAATTTTCCAACTATTGGGATATTTTAGTGGAGATTTGGAGGAATGTTTAATGGGATCAGGAGAGGACTGAAGCTATGAGATGGATGTTGTCAGGACGGTATTTGATAAATAACATAGTTCACGTCCCCAAGACTAAATTCCCACTATTTGCATGCTCCTGAAATTGGCTTCTCCAAACAAAATAATTTAGTATATTTCTAATACTGTCGCTAGGATTAAACCAATAAAAGAAAAGGTTATTTTAAGTGCTCACCGCCTTGCAGTACAGGATTATATCCTGGATTCTAAAGAATCCCATGGTTATTGTTTGTTTAGAAAATGGGGACTATAATAAAATTCAATTCTGTTTTCGAAAGATGGAAATTGTAAGGCCGGCGGTAAATGCCTGAAAAGAACAAAAGCAGGGTCATAAAAAGAGAAATCCATTGTTCAAGGAAGCACTAAATTCTGTCTAGACGATATATCCTTTTGAGTAATTCTAAGAGATACCGATCTCAATTGTCTTTTAAAAAGATAAAGTACAGTCTAGACATGGACCCTTTCTTTTCTTTTGCTTTGCTAATTGTATAGAAATGCCGAAGTCAATTGTCCTTCCTTATAATCTCGGGCCTACCAGGCGGCCATGGTATTTTTAGAGAGAGAAGGAAGTCATGTAGCATCTCTTTCTCGCAAGACTATAAAAGGCCCGAACTCTCACGAGGAGCGCCCTTCTGCCTTCAGATACGACGCGGTTAGCACGTCTGTCCAGGAATAGTGTTCAAACCGAGGACAGCCAGACTAGTTTTCTTCGTGTATCACGGAAGTCCAGGACGCCATCTTAATTACGGGTGAATATTATTCCTCCTATTTTTAATGTGAATTTCGTCCGCACATTTTAACCATCGCTCAACTTTAATTTTAAATTGTTATTGGAATCTCCCTTGCTAAATACAACACATTTTTATTTTCTTGCCAATTTTAAACTTTTTTCTTGACATTCGTCAAGTTTTTTTTATATATTTTTTTTCTTTTTTTCTTTTTTTTTTTACAATATAATAAACTGTTTCATTACAAATTGTTCTTGTTTAATTGTGTCGCCTGTCCCTGCGAGAGTTGAGAGAGAGTTATTCAGAGTTAATTGAACCCAACAAAACCCCAGAGATCTAAAGAGTTCCTGTCTCGTTAAGAAGCCGACTGACCTGTGCGGGCCTGTCGCCCCTTGGTAAGATTGATATTTGGTGATTTGATTTATGTAATCAATTGTGTACATATAATTATTGTTTCTTAAATATAGCAAAAAGGCGTGACAATGTGAATGGTAAAATAAACACTTAGATAAATGATACATACATAACTATCATCACGCCGTTTCCCTGTCGAGGTAGGCAGAGAGAAGCAAGCGTCAGACTTTCCTATCGCGACATACATCTTTTGCCACTTCTACATCCATACACCATCTCGCAAAGCTCCTCTGACTTTAAACATTTGCTTCTTTCACAATGTCGTACAGTTGATCCAACCATAATTTCCCTGGTGTTCATTCACCACGTATTCCACTCACATTTGCACTGTATGTTTATTTTATAATACTTTATTAAAACAAATTTAAACTCCAAAGGCTTTGCTTTGGACTATCACGCCTTGTTGTATTGTTATTGTAGTTTGGGGACACTGCCCCGTACCGGATGGCCTTACTTTTTTTTATAGAGATGGACTTTGATTTGAGTATATTTAGCATGCAAAAAACATGTGACTAGCACTTACGACCGCAACGTGATAAGCATAGGATCTGATTTATCTCTCAGATCTGACTTAGTTCTCAGTGATAAGCACAGGATCTGACTTAGCTCAACGTGATAAGCACAGGATCTGACTTAGCTCAACGTGACAAGCACAGGATCTGACTTATCTCAACGTGATAAGCACAGGATCTGACTTAGCTCTCAGTGATAAGCACAGGATCTGACTTATCTCAGTTGATGTTGTGTAGGTGTTTATAAAACGCAATTGCTTCATTGATAAAGTATAAATTAAAGTTTTATCTTCTTCTTCTTCCTCTTGGTCTAGGTTGTATGGCCTGTTTGTGACGGTGGGCTGTCCTGGGATGATGACGTCCAGCTGTCCTTCCATCTTTTCGGTGGCCTTCCTGGTATTCTCCTGCTGCCAGGGTTTTCATTCTTAGCAATTTTCGCAAGTCTCGTATCCTCCATGCGGTCTACATTATCCCTACAAAAGCGTCTTCTGCTTCTTTCCCACCTCACTATGTCTTCAACACCACAGACAGACTTGATCGTCTCATTTCTGATCCGATTTTTAAGAGTTCTGCCTGCGATGGAGCGTAGGTCTTTATGTCTCACACAATAGTTTTTTTATGTCTCCTACAATACAGGTCGATTCCGAGTGAATGTGATGGAATGCAAGTAAACTGAACAAATTGACAAGTACGTGCTAAATAGTAAGTAATAAAATAGTTTATTTTGAGAATTGTTTTCTAGTTATAAGTAGAATCCAGGTGTTAATTATTTGTAAGAAATTAAATAATAAAATTACTAAAAAAATGATATGTAAGACATTCAAATTAAGTTAGTTCATAGTTATAATATATAAACAAGATTAAGTTTTAAGACACATTTTTTTAAAGGTATTTTTTTATTGCCTTTGGCCATTTCTTGCGTTATATATCGATATATTAAAGTAAATAAAAAAAAATTGGTTCCAAGAAAAACGACGATCAATATTTTAATAAACTGAACTCAAAACTATATTTTTAACTAGTTAAAAACAAACGGGTTTTATTTTTTTTTCGAATTGAATCATTATATTGTTTTTGGTTGTCGATTACTGTTTTTCAAATGGTTCCGAATTATGATATTATGATAGATGTTAACTAAATATAGCAGCAGCTGAAAATTGAGTCTTAACCAAGTAAATTATCCAGATGCGTTATGAAAATTTCATGATTGCTTATTTTTCACGACAATTCGTGACTTATTTTTTATACCCACCCCAGTTTACGAAAGTAGCATAGATTACTCGCTCACTCAGTTACATCCACCCCAGTATATACAGTAGCATAGATTACTCGCTCACTCGGTTACATCCACCCCAGTATATACAGTACCATAGATTACTCGCTCACTCAGTTACATCCACCCCAGTATATACAGTAGCATAGATTACTCGCTCACTCGGTTACATCCACCCCAGTATATACAGTACCATAGATTACTCGCTCACTCAGTTACATCCACCCCAGTATATACAGTAGCATAGATTACTCGCTCACTCGGTTACATCCACCCCAGTATATACAGTAGCATAGATTACTCGCTAACTCAGTTACATCCACCCCAGTATATACAGTTTGCATAGATTACTCGCTCACTCGGTTACATCCACCCCAGTATATACAGTAGCATAGATTACTCGCTCACTCAGTTACATCCACCCCAGTATATACAGTAGCATAGATTACTCGCTCACTCGGTTACATCCACCCCAGTATATACAGTAGCATAGATTACTCGCTCACTCAGTTACATCCACCCCAGTATATACAGTAGCATTGAGTTCTTGCTCACTCAGTTACATCAACCTCAGTATATACAGTAGAGATTAATCGCTCCCTCAGTTAAAATGCATCGAAATATCTTCTTCCCTTCCTTCCTTCAGCCTATCATTAATTTCATTATAATTTTTCTTTGTATTAAATTCCATTCACATTCCTGAATTTGTCGCCTCATGGACCAGCTACCAGAATGATAGTCATATACATACATACATACTATCACGCGGTTTCTGTGCTGGGGTAGACAAAGAGGACAGTATTAGACTTTCCTTTTTTGACTCCATAGACCTTTTCATAGAGCTTCTACGATGTCTCCTACTTATTTCATATCCTTTTAAATTATTATTATTATACCATATGTATAAATATATAAAAATATTTATAAAATAATAATAGAACAACTTATACAGCACCATTCAGAAAATAATTTTTCCTGAAAGGCGCTTTTACTTACTTATTAACATATTAAAAACAAATGTTAGGAACTTAAGTGTAAAATAGGAAGGTTGTATAAAAGCCGCGACCCTCAGTTAAGGTACTATCTCGCATGTGTTTAAGTCTAGAAAAATATATTTGGTAAGAAAAACGCAGAAAACTTGCCACAGAAAGACGAACTACAAAGAGCCTTTTTAGATTTTTTTTTATTTAACCTGGCGAGTTTATTGCCATGTGGCAATCTCTTCCAACCAACCAGAAAAAAATTATGGGCCCTAAGTGAGAACCAGACTAGAATCCCATTTAAAAAAATCGGTTCCAGCGGGGATCGAACCCGCAACCTCCGGATCGGTAGACAAGCGTCTTACCACCAGGCCAAGTAGATCTTCTGATTTATGAAAGTAATTAAAGTATAATTAAGTGTATGCGCGTTTTGTTCATATAACATAAATAAAATTTTAAAAAAAATAATAAGGAAATTATTTTGACATTTGTCCCTCATTTAACTTGAAATGGCAATTAAGTTTATCTGAGAAGTAACCCCTACAGAGTACTTTTCGTATAATACTAACAGAAGTGATTGTGCCTTGTAGCTTAAGTATAAGGCTTTAGTTTAAGGTATTTCCTTCGTGTCATGAATGTCAGCCTTGAGATCACTCCAAGCGAGAACTTGGCATTTATCTCTGATATTTAATAATATTATTGTAAATTAATTCCGATCTCACAGAAACTATAAACTTCATTATACAGATTAGTTCGTCTTTACCTACAATAATTTGGGAACTCAGAAAAAACAGAGCGCCAGACTTTTCTATCTCGATACACATATTCCATCTCTTCTACACCCACACAACTCCCACAATTTATCTGACCTCTTATATTTATCTACACTTACCTTTGTTTTCTTATACCATGCATTATATTTGCATCAATTATGTATATTTGTTTTATAAGTGTTTTTTTTATTCATTCGTTCGACGTGCCCAAACCATCTTACAGTGCCTTTTTTCATTTTACTCAACACATCAGCCTTTAGTTTACATTTTCAATTCTGATAATTATTATTATTCTTCTTCTTAGACTTTCTATAGACTCAAGAGTCTGTTACTGCAGGATTGTCCTCCTGTGATGCTGAGCTCCAGCTATCTCTCCATCGTTTCGGGGATCTCCCTGGCGGACGCCGTCCATCCGGCACCCCATGCAGAGCTATGTATGGAATTCTTGTGGAATTCATTCTCTGTACCAGTATCGTCGACGCTGTCGTCCCCATCTGACCACATCTTGGACCTCACAGAACTCTCGGAATGTGGTGTTCCTTACACGATCTCGCAAAGTCTTCCCAGCAATAGCGCACAGAGTTCTCATTTCCGTTGTCCTTAGCATACTTTTTGTCCTGACAGTGTCCGCCCTCGCTTTGATGCCATATGTGAGGATAGGTCGCACACAGGTCTTATAAATGTGTACCTTGCTATCCGTTCTCATATCTTTATTACTCCATATGACATCTCTCAGGCAGCCCGCCACAACTGCAGCTTTATCTACCTGAGGCCTTACTTCTCTGGGGAGGTCATGAGAGCTGAGCAGTTCACTGCCAAGCTATCTGAACTGGGTTGCTTGTTCAATTGGCTCGTCACGTACTGAAATTCTGCACTCTAGTGGGTCTTTGGAGAATGTCATACACTTGGTTTTTGCTACGAAGATAATCATATTGTACTTTGAACAGGATTCATCGAACTTTGTGATCATTCTCTGTAAGTCATTTTTATGAGTGTAGCGTCGTCAGCATTCCCGAGAATTCCCACCGCTTCCTTACCAAGAGTGTACCCCAATTTGAGAGATGCAACCTCTGCAATGATATTATCCATTATGCAGTTAAGGAGAAATGGGCTTAGGCTATCACCTTGATAATTATTAATATCTCATATATATTCTTCTTAGTGCACGCATTTCTACATAATTTATTCGGCTTCTTTTAGTATTTTTCTGTGATTATTAAATCAACCATCTTTAATAGTTAAACCAGTATTCCATAACATTTTTTTTAGTATTTTTTAATGAGACAAACTATCACAAAATTACTTTTATAATTCTTAATTTATCATTAATTAATATAAGAATTATTTTTAAAGAATATCAAATTAAATATTTATTTGCAAATTAAAGCGTTTGGCGTGTTAGCATTGTCAGGCATTTGCTCTACCATATTGCTTTTCAATCTGAACATAATTCTCAGTAAATTGATACGAAACGTGATATTTATTTAAATAAAGGTGTCTGATGTCTGCTAAGGTGATTACACGGTACAAAGAAGAATCATTATTTTCGCGTTAAAACGAGAATGAATAATCACATTTTAAGCCGTTATCTATTGAATATTAAACGTTTCTATCTAACGCCAAAGGCCCTGTCACAATGCCCCACCCTATCGGATCGATTCGGAACAATAAATTTATTCAACGAAGACGAAATAAACCTCAAACCTCTATTTTACATCAATATACATATTTCCTTAATACTGAATACGCACTAAATGGAAATTACTGTAAAAATACTCGTATATTATCCAGAAAATTATTTCGTATAACATATTTAGGTCAAATTCAAACTCAAGATTACACCAAATTATTCGTGGACGGTGGTTTTTGATATTTTCGGGTTTTTTACTTTCTTTCGTGTTGAAAAATGCTGGTTATTCTCGATTAAAGCCTTAATTTATCCTTCATCAGTAGTAGTCAGCCTTCCAGAGCAGACACCATCTTCAAATGTCATATTTCTACTGTGGAGTTTTTCAAATGTCATATTTCTACTGTGGAGTCATCTTTAAAATGACGTCTAAAAAACCGCTAGAGCAGTTTGTTTAAACAGCAGCCGGTAAATGCGCTAAGCTATTACATAATATGATAACATGAAATAAAATTTGCAAAGAAAATTTTGTTTTATCGACATCTATTCTAGAAAAAAACTATTTTCAGGACGATACAATTTTTTAACTTACGAAAATATTCTAAGGAAATCTGTTAAGTAATTTTATGAAATTAATAAATAGAATAGTCTAAATAGTCTAAATTTAATAGTTTTAAACCAAATGAGACAGTTTATGTAAAGTCTCGTTCATATATAACTTTTCTCAAAATATTAAAACCTGTAAAATAAGCAAATAATATCTTCAAAGCTCCCAGGCTATCTGTGCATATCAGACTGAGCAGATTGAGATGGGCCGGACATGTGCAGAGAATACCGTCATCTCAACCACCCAAAAGAATCCTGGAGGGACACCCAGGTGGGAAAAGGAGAGTGGGCAGGCCAAGGCTGCGATGGGAGGACGAAGTTGAGAGGGACGCAACCCGGCTGCTGCAGGCGCAGGACTGGAGGGTCGTGGTGGAAGACAGGAGGAGTTGAAGGCGAAGATTGACGGAGGCCAAAGCTCGATATGGACTGTAAGACCATTGAAAGAAGAAAATAAGCAAATGTACAATTATTAGATTTTCATAAATTCCATTTTCATTTTGGGTCGGAGTTACAGCCTCGCTAGCGTAGATCTCTACTCATTTTGATATCTTGACAAATTTCTCCCTCCACTCGTTTTAAAACCATATTCTATTTGCACACTGACTACAACAGCCACCTTCCATTCCTAGGATCATATTTTTTTCTGAGTTATGTTTTGATTAAAATCGTTCATAAGTTTCGATAAAACAATAAGTAAACGTCACGTGACACACCCCTAACAAAGTTAGAAAAATATTATTACACATATGCTTATTAAATTCATAAGAAATTATTGTGTACCATAAAATTAAATATTGTAAATTACATCCATAATATTTATATGTTATTCTTTTTAAACTTAATTTTTAAAAAATGTATAATTAACTATATAAATGATTAGTCAATAACCAAATATTTTATACGAAATATTTTTACGCATTCACTGGTTTGGGTCAATAAGCATTCTCAAAATAGATGATCAATAATCACTGGTTTCGCTCAACGAGCACCCTCAGAATATATGACCATTATTCACCGGTTTCGCTCAACGAGCATCCTTAGAAATTATTCACTATTCAACGGTAAAAAAAATATTTTTGATAGATTGTTTATTTGATTATAATGTAGATCTAATAAGAAGTCATTCAAAAAACTTTTCAACTTTATGTTTCATTCATATTTTTTTATTGATATCTATGTTGTATCTCTCATTTTTTAACGAAGTGATTAACCAATCGTAAATTAAATCTACAAAAAAATTATAAATAACAAAACATCAAATTTAAGTACATTGCAATTATTTTTTTAATAACCCAAATCAGTTTTAGCAAAACGAAACAGATTTGCCCCTTCGATTTTTTCACATTTTGTTAAAAAATATTAAATCGAGAATATGTTACAGTTACCCTTAGTTGGATAAACGATTTTTTATCCGTTACAAAATATAAGGATGCATTTTCTCAATTATAAGGTGACATATATAATTTTTGTTAATTTCAACGGTCAAATGACCTTTTTGAATCAAACGTGAAAAAAAGAACGATGTATTAAATCTTATATTGATATGTTAGCAGTGTTGCATACACGTAGGTACAATAAAAAAACGATACAAGTTGAACAAAGTACATCCATACAATTCAATCAAATCATCCCTGCAAGAATAACTTCATCCCTTAATTTCTGAAAGTAGCCAAAGTCATACGAAAATGCATACAAATGTCCATATTAATTATCCCATCTGTGTAGTTTTGCTATGCAAGAATTGTACAAATAATAAGCGGTGACTACTTCACTATGGAACAAAACATTATACCAAGTGGTATAATCCTGAGAAATCATCCGAGACAACCGCATGAAAACATCGATTCTGAAAAGCTGTGTTGTCAACCTGGAAGATGTCTGTTAATTCATTAAATTTAATATCCACCCGGAATGTCAAAGGTAGAGCGGTAAAGTTTCGTAATAAATTAAACGTGAATTTTGATTAAGGCGATTCCCGCTACTGTTTTCACCATCCGGACTATACTAGGTTAGGGGGTTTAAGCCGGAGTTGGCTTGTTTTGACAATTATTTAGTACTTAGTGAAAGCTACTTTGAAAAATGGGATGAATGGAACTTAATGATATTGAATGCAGTAAAACTGTACGTATTTTGACAGTACGTTAATGGGAAAATGATTGATACATGATGATACATATGTTATGTATATGCAATCATGCCATTTTCTAGTTGTGGTAGTCGGAGAAAACAAAGTGTCAAACTTTCACGATATCCTTTTTTCGCGTCCTGTTATAGAGACCCTTCTGTGTTTTTTACTCCTAACTCTTTCTTATAATCACATTTTCTCGGTCGTACTCTATTCACATACATAAACAATTACAATTTCTCTCAGTACTTAATTTTATTCATTCAAAATTTAATTTCCTCAATCCAACCATACTTTCTTAACCTTTCCCTTCATATGCTAAAATAATTCGCGCATCCGGTACCGTGAATTCAATACACATCAATTCACTTGTAAAATGAGCGATTTAAAATCGGAAAAATAGAAATATTCATAGCCAATCGCTTAAGTTAAATAAATTTAAAGTCAGAAGTGATAATGATTGAAATTTAATTGCTGAAAACATGAAAAAAACATCGGCCGACGTTGAAACATGAAAAAAACATCGGTCGTTCACAAAAGGGCCAAAGCGACCACCTCATATGGATGCCCAAAAGCTACTGAAGTGAGCAAGCTGAGATTATTTCTTGCGTTCCCATATACCAAAGTAGAGTGAGACGTGAATAGCGTCACTTCCTCACCCATAGTGGTTTTTTTCAATGAATATACCTACGTCACACACTGGCACACGTTTGATTGTATTGGTGAATTTATTCCGGATTTTCACAAAATATCTCTGATGTGGCCAATAAGTACTTTTTATTATTGATATTATTTTTTCATTCAATGCGTAAATGTATTACGGAGGAATATCTAAATATTATATTTATAGAGATATTAAAGTTTTTAGAAGCAATGTGTACTAGTTACACACCACATGGAAGGAAAGGTTTATCTCTTTCTGCCAAGCTTTTCACTCACATTTCACTTCGTGAAAATTAAAACAACAAGAAGAGACCCACAGTCTCTTCTTGTTGTTTTAATTTTGGATGTTTTTGTATTTGTGTTTCTGTGTGTTTTTCTTATTTTTTTTTTTTGTTTTGAATTTGTTTTGATTTTTATTCTTATGATTGTGTGCGGTATATTGTGGGATGAATATTTTTGGTCTTTCTGGAGTGATAATGTGTGAGGAGTTGAGTTTCGCAAGATGTTTCCAGTTGTAGTTGAGTGTCACTGTTTGTCAGGTTGATGAGAGCGTGCAACGGGTTTTTTTTGTGTTATCATAAATCGGAAAGAAGTATCGATTTATTTTTTCATGCTAAATATCCTCAGTGAGATACAGGCAAAAGCCTAGTTTACTGGGGATATGACAAATGAAAGGCAACAAACCCAGATCCATTAAAATTATATGTCCAAATCAAATTACCTGTTGTTTTTTTCTCAAATTGTGTATATTTTTTGTCATGTGTAATAATAAATAAAATAAATAAATTTGCACTGTATTTTTTTATGGTAAGTTCATTAGTTCCATTGCCCAATTCATAACAGATTGCTTTCCTATTTTTATTCAATACATCAACTTTAAGTTCATATCTTTTCACTACATTCCCTTTTCTGTCATATATTGTAATCCCATTTATAATTCTAAGAGCACATATTTCTAAAGTATTTATTCGGACTTTTTTAGTATTTTTCCGCTTCACTCCCATACATCAAAGTTAGTACGAAAATATTATTTTGGGCTATCGTCTCACATGCATATGTAATAACTTCATTGTATATTCTATCAAACATTGTAACCTCGTGTATGCTTCTTAATGATCGCATTTCTACAGCATTTTTTCAGTTTTTTTTTTTACAAAATACTGTTGTGGACTATCTCCGTTGTAGATTAACATTGTATTCATTAACCCTTGCCTTACGGTGATTAAAATAATACGCATGTTACGGTGTTGGGTAGTGAGTAAATTAGCAATAAAAAATTAGCGATTTTAAATCGGAAAAATAAAAACATTCATAGATAATCCCCTTAATTAATTATAATTGAAGCTAAAAACTATAATAATTGAGATTTATTTGCTGAAAACATTAAAAAACCATCTGAAAACATTAAAAAACGCTCACGGAACGGGCTTACGTCTAACCTATTTGCAAGCCTAGAGGCAACTAGTGGCGCGGAACGTCAGTCGCATACCCCGGCGCATACGCCTTTGCTTGCGACGTTGAGACAATTCAGCTCCTCGCAATTCAGTCTAGTATTCAAGAGTGAGATGCGAATATAGTGTCGCGCTTCCCGCATACTATTCACCTATCGTCAAGACGAGGCACTCGCCGCGTTTAAATGCGAATTTGTTTTCGATCTTTACAAAACACCTCGATGTAGTCGATAAATTCTGATTATTATTAGTATTATTTTTTAAATCAATGCGTAAATATATGATGGAGGAATACCTAAAATCTTAACCTTGTATTTATAATATTTATAGAGATATTGATGGTTATTAGAAGCAACGTGTAGAAGATACCCAACACAGGGAAGGAAAGGTTAAGAAAACGTATATTTTAAATGTAAAATTATTTATATCTGGAGCAGACTCTGTTTGTCCCGAAACTCGAAAGAGCTCGGCAAAGGAGCATAATCCCATTACAGCTACATTACATTAGGAGGCGGCTAAGCGCTCCCGAGCTATGTATTATATGCTGTGCAGCAAGAAGTAGCGGTGTGAAGCGGCGCCCTATGCGCAAACCCCGGAAATGTAATAAAACAAAGTTTGGATGAGAGGTTATAATAGTTTGACGGTGTCTCCTGTTATTAACATTTTAAATACTTTCACAGAATATGTGGTATTACAATGTATGTTTCAGTTAACAATGATTGAATAAAGTTTAACTGTTTGTTAGAGATGTAATAAAAATAATCAATATATTAATCTTGAGATAGTGTAATCCAATCGTCTGTCTCACTTTAGGTGTACCATCGAATCTAATATACCGGTGTGACCGGTAAGTTTGATGATGTGCAACAGCTTACTCACTAAAAACTGAGAAAAAAAAATTGAAACTGCACGGCGGAGCTTCGCTTTCAAACTTAATTGATGTTGGAATGGCGAGGGAATCCTCAACTGCAATGCCCAGCAACAACAACGTTACAAATATTCATATTAAAAATTAATGGAGAGCGTATGTGTTTATGGATTTCGTAGGGATGGATAGTCATTTGAATAATTTATGTGACCTTGTAACTTGCTACATTTACTTTTGTCTGGTTGGCTGGAAAAGATTGCCATCTGGCAATAAGCGTGCCAGATTGTATTTGCAATAAAAGTCTAAAATAAAATGTATGTATTTTATGCCAAGACTTTTTTCAGGCGTATGGATCTTTGATTATTCCGCTTCGCACGTCTCTTGGATTGATAATATAAATAAATAAATAAATAAATATTAGGTTTATTGACAGCAACATAGTATGTACAAGATCATACCTGAATAACACTTCTAAAATACATAAATTGCAGACAATACATCAAACACAGAAGCTATCAAAAGGTCTGGGCTCATCTAATAGCATCCCCTCTGCCAAAATACACCCCACCAATATAGGGCGAACCCAGCCACGGGGACACCAGATGTTTTTCAGCCCACACCCTTAAACACGTAGAATTAGGAATATATACAAAAAAAATAAACACAGAAAATAAATATAGTAGATGACAAAAAAGAAAAAAAGAAAAAAATACATTCAAGAGAGAATACACCAAAAGGTCCGGGCTCATCCCACAAACATTCCCACGGCCGAGATACACCCCACCAATGTAGGGCGAGCCCGACCGCAAGGGCATCAGGGGGCTTCCATCCCACACCCCCGCATATCTAGATTAAAGAATAAATATAATAAAAAAGAAAAAAAAAAAACCAAAAAGGTATGGCAGAAAACAAAATAAAAAGTAAACCCACATATACCACCTCAGGTTTACTGTCAACAAGAACGAGAAAAAAAAAGAAGAGCAAAGCCTCAAAGGAGTCCAAATTTTACATAATGACAAATGGGAAGTAAGATAGTTGAGACAACATTGAAATAGTTAGGCAGTAATACATTGAAATAGATAAGCATATTAAAAGTGTTTCAATTAGTACAACAAAATACTCAGGTAAAAATGTAATCTGAAAGTATGACTTAAACTGATATATGAATATTAGTTTGTTCTTCGACGCATTAGACAGTCAGCACTACCAATTGTGCTTCTGTTGTTTGCAAAAAGCATGGTAGACACCTTCCACTATCTACACGGTTAGTGGTTTGTTTCCCGACGGTACCTGAAATAGTTATTATTTATAGGCACTTTTCATCTAAATGAGGATGTGTAACGCTCTTGGGATGGTATGAAATAGTACCATTTACATTTCTAGGACTTTCCTTTAGGATATACACATGTAGCGTTAACATTCCTGAAACAGCTTTTATAGCAAATGTGTTTTTAGTGGTCGTCTTGCAAATCGTTTAATCTCAATTTTTGTCTAATTATATGAGTAACTTTATTAAGTACATATTAAAATAACTGTGTATTTAAAATGTTATACACACAAATCATTATGTTATTTTCCTGTAGATGTAGGCCGAGAGAATTGACCGCCAGACTTTTCTTTCTCGAAAAAGATCCCCAACGCTCCTTATATTCGTACCATTATTAAAAAGGCATATTGCTTTTGGGCAAAAGAGGTTTTAACTCAAGGGATGGTGAACATTTGATTAGTTGTCATGCGTGTCATGTGTCTCTACCGAGACTGCATCTTCTCTTCCTCTCAATGGTAGTTCAGATAATGGGTTTGAGATGAATTCATATGTATTCTTATACCCTCTAATACTAGATTGAAAAAATGCATGTGCCATTGAAGGGGTGTAACACAGCGCGGGGTTCAGTGACCTTCCACGCCGATGTCCAGTGCGGAAGGTTCAGTGACCTTCCGCACAAAAGTTCAATACGTCAACGCGTGGGCACATGCATATATTATAATTAAAGTGCAATACAATGCAATTTAATTCAGTATTTTTTTAACTCTTTAAAAAAATATGTACTTATGTATATTAAAAAAATATGAATGTCAAATTTCTAGCACGTTTATGAATGTGTTTCTTCAAAATAAAATATTATATTCATGCACATTTAAATTAAATCAAATAACATTATTTTAAATGAAAAAAATAATATAAACGAGCTGACTTCCGTTCTCACTTGAAAGTTACTTCTGATCGTAAAACTTGAAAAGTAATTGAAAGTTGGAATTGCATGTTCCAAGTAATGATGAACAGATTCGAGAATCGCTCAGCAATCTGCTGAATCTGATCCCACGCTCTGGTGGGGTTCAATAATTGGGTTTCAGTGGAAACTTACCCCTACTATGTTACTTCAGTGCTGCAGACTGAAATATATATACATATATATTTTTTTGAATGATTTATTTACACATGACAAGAGATTTTCTAAAAAGATAATTTACCAAAAACCAACAGGTAGTTTTAAGTGGTTACACAATTTATATGAACCTGGGTTTGTTACCTTTTATTTGAGTCGTTTAGTATTAAAAACAACAAGCTGTCGATTTTGGATGAGTTGAGTTAAAACCGAGGAAATGTTCCTATTGTAAAACAACACATTTTTAAATGATTACATGGTAACAAAAACAACAACAACCCTTATATTGTTGTTTTTGTTACCATGTAAACATTTAAAAATGTGTAGTTTTACAATAGAAACATTTCCTCGGTGTTAACTCAATTCACGCGAAATCAACAGATCGCTGTATTTGATACTAAACGACTCATTTGTAGTGTCCCAGTAAACTAGAATCGTATATGATGTATAGTATATCTCAGTGCTCCGCAACCGGTGTGCCGTGGCACACTGGTGTGCCGTGAGCCGGATACAGGTGTGCCGCGGTCAAATTCAATGTATTTGACATTTTACAATTTTTCATTATGTATTTAATACACAATGACAAATTGATTTTCATAATATTGTCTATTTTTCAAAATGTAGTATAGAATAATTATTATAACTAAATAATTTTTCAATGGTCCCCCAGCGCCTGGTGCCAACTGTTGAAAACTGCGTAGTGTGCTTTGTACACACCATGGCCGCACCAAATTAGTCATAGAGAACGAAAAATTACCCTTATGCGCGTCGCTGAAGACTCATGCGCATGCGTTATACTATATATTTTAGCTTTTGGTGTGCCGCGGACTTCTAGGAAGAATTTTGGTGTGTCGCAGGTGAGAAAAGGTTGCGGAGCACTGGTATATCTTACTGAAGAGTATACATTATATGTTTTCATATGTCATACACTTTTAATCAACATAAATCAAATGAACCACCGATGAACAAGTTTTTTCTATGATTTAAAGTTTAATTTAAAAAAAAATAAAAAAGTCCTAGTTCGGTTAAAAAGTTCGTTTGGTAAAAATTCTAGCAAGCGCTAAATGTGCGCTTGTATTATCTCTTCGCGTGCGGTAGTATTGCCAAATATGTTAGTACAAAATTTCATCTTCAAAATGATGCAAAAAAACGCTCAAGCTATTTAAGTAAATAATTTCTTAAAATATGCTTGACTATTACTTTTCATAAAAAATATACATTCAGCACGTTTGAAATGAAGTAAGACACTAAAATAATATCTCAACGGTTGGCATTTTTTAGCTCAGTCGGTTAACACTTTAAATTTTCTAGAATTGACATATTTTAAAGCAAGCCTTATTATATTGACTCGTATAATTGCGCAATGACTTTAATTTGGTTTCACGTATTATCTTAGTTTAACTGGATTACCTATTATGAAAAACATTTATCCAAGAAATACGAAATTACTTTTAGTATGTACACCCGAATATTTGTCGAGCAGAATAAAGATCAGCTCATAATGTATATTTTTCTGTCAATGTCTCTTACTTTATTTATCTTAATTTATCCCTTATTTATTTAAAAAAAATCCTTTAACACGTTTTATTATGCAAATAAATTGTCATTTTATGCCTTTTATTTTTCTTTGTTTCCCTTTTTCATTTGCTCCAATTAACCTAATATGCTTATATGTTAGAGTGGGGTGCTTTTCAAACAAAATAATCTTCAATTTATTTATTGTCGAAGACATTATTTGCTATCAAAAATTATTTTGACATTTAACAACTATTTAGTAATGTACTCGTACAAAAAAATCAGCTTTATTACCTGAAGTTTTGATTATTTAAGAAAAGATGTAGCAGGAAGTCGCAAAAAGGGATAGCAGGAAGTCATGAAAAGGGGTAGCAGGAAGTCTAGAAAAGGGGTAGCAGGAAGTCGAGAAAAGGGATAGAAAGAAGTCGAGAAAGTAGTGGAATGATATTCTTGACAAAATTTTAGCATACGAGAAATGTATATGTGTATGTATCAGAAACATAATAAAACAAACGGAATAAGACAATTTATAAGGTGCCATTTAGATAGTAGACTTTCTTTAATAGCGCCCTTATTTGAAATTCGAAACAACCATTATTGGCAGATTTAAAATATTATAAAATAAATGTGTTTATGTTGAATTTCAGCATAGGAAGGTAGTGATTGTGGTAGTTAGATTAGGTAATTCCCCGCATTTGCACATTTTAGAAAAACAACATAGGAAGTTAGTGATTGCGATAGTTAGATTACGCAGTTCCCCGCCTCTGCACATGTTTAGAAAAACACATTTGGTAAGAAAATCAAATAAAACTTACCAAGGGAAGACGATCTACACCACAACCTTTGTAGATATTTTGATATGTTAAAGTAACATTTTCGACTTTAAGTGTAGTGTAGTGACTTGTCAAAAAGGGACTAAATTCAAGTGACTCCTAAAGCTGCACACGCCACCCAAACATCAAATAATTTGAGACAGACAAAGATCAACCCAATAAAAATGTTACGCGAAAAAAACAAACGCATACAAAAAATTAAGATCGTCGATCGTAACGCTTTCGGCTTTAGGTGTAGAAGAATGTGTGTTACAAGATGTACGAAGTGTAAATGAGGTAACAGCTGTCAGTGTGTTGATAGAAAATTATCGAGATCTTTCACATCTACTTATTCCATATGGATATGGCTTGATAGCGTGTAAGTGAATTAAAAAAAAAAGTTGATAACTATATGTTATTAAAAGTATTTATATAAATGTTATTTATTTTCTTAGACCTCGGCCACACAGGTAGGAGCCTCGCTTGGTGTTTAGAGCTACGCTGCGAGCTAGGTGACATATCGTGGCAAATCAACGCACCGCATACTATCGCAATGGCCAAATTGCACACTTCGCGTCACGCTACGTGACGAATAGTCACCTAGAGAGTCTCTTAGCGAACAGACGTGTTGGTTAATTTTATTGTGTCACCGAGTAATTTTACAAGATGGAGGATGTTTTAATAGCAGCTGTGTATTAAAGGGAGCCTTTGTGGAACTCATCGAGCAAATGTACTTATATTTACTTGTACTTATATTACTTTGTACTTATATTTATTTTTCCTTACATTTATTTATGTACTTGTACTTCTTTTTATTTTTAATCTTGAAAAACTTCATTATTGTTATTTAATGTTTCCTAGAATCTGCCATGCCTAAACAATTAATATGTTAAACAAACTTCCTTTCATCAAATATTACTTCTCAAATAACTACAAAACTTTTCATCGTATTTCCGCAATACTTTGTAGAGAAGTTGAAACTCTCCACTCCATACTTCTAGACAAATTAACATTATGCACCCAACAAGTTCCTATTTGAGATGTTCGATATTTTAAACTTAAATTCTCTGAGAGAAGTAGCTTTCTGGTTAGTTTTGAGAGTGGCATCGTTTGTTGACTCAACCGCTCCCAAATGTCAAATGAATTTGTGCGAAGCACTTTGGTGTGGCCAAGCATGAAATCACCAAGTATATTAGTCACGTAGCACATAGCGAAGCACTTTGGTGTGGCCTAGGGCTTCATGTTATTTAACATGCGTTTTTTTACATTCAATTATTTATTTTTTTAAATTAACATTATTTTATATTACAACGATCTCAATTTTATGCTGAAGTCGTCCCCGCTTTCTGTAATAGTATATAGCTAACTCCCCGTGAGTTCAATCTGCAATTTGTTCGCTTCAATCTCCAACATTATAGCTCTCGGGGTGTGGAAACTCCATGGACACTTGTTTATTTTGCTAGGGGGATTATAATTTTTTTCTTGTTGGCGCCGTAGTCGAATAATCATATTGCGACATTTGTCGGTCAAAAGTCAAATGAAAATTATGACTTTGCTATTTTTGTCGACGTTGCAAATTTGAATTAAAATAATGCTGAAGGATTATTCACAAAAACTATTTTTATAATTCAGTTATGAAAAATTATTTGTTTTTATTTTGTCTTTGGAAATTAAGCTTATTTGATGTGTCGAAAATACGAATACGACATTTTGTCAAATGACAATTGTTTATATTTTGTTGAGAATATTTGGTCTAATAGACCAAATATTGATATATTATTATTGTTTTAGAAATATTTGTTTTATATATTTATGTTTTGATTTGCGGTAATTTTCTTATCAATATCTTGTTTTATTTGAGTTAGTTTTTTTGCAAATATGTCACTTAAATTAAATATAATTAATTTGTGCTGCTTTTTTTATTTTTTGTTGTTTATTTATTTAACTTTTCATTTTAAAAATAATCTGGCGAGTTTATTTCCAGTCGGTAAACTCTAACAACTAACCAAACAAAGTAAATAAATAAACTGACACTGTCGCAAAAAATATTCAAATCATTATTCATATTCATGAAACTCATTTCTTCATTTGTTATTTAAAACTTTTATATACAAGATTTTCATATCGACTTATTTGCTTATTTGGTAAGACATCTGCCTTTCAGTCCTAACAACCCATAGGCTGCGAATTTGTTCTGAAGGCACCCAAAATGTTTAAAAATAATTCTAGTATACGGTATCTTTACCATATATCTGATTGATTGAAAGATAAATCAGCAAGATTTTGCCCTCTGCAACGAAACTGTTACAAAATACAATACTATAAACTATATAATTCTCGAATGATTTATCCATTTTTTTATACAAATCAATGTCACCTTTTTTTCTAGACCCATTTATTATGTGTAACACACACTACTTTTTTCCAATACCCCTCGCCACTACTAAGCCAGTTTTAAGCTTCCCCCCCACGTCGATCTTGTGATCTTCTGTGAGAGAACAGCCCGAACCTATGCGCGCACCCCCTCTCGCAGACGTTCCGGCATGTGGATCCTCCTGAGCCGCCTGGTAACACTTACGCATGTTTGCAGCACGCTGACTGTTTCCCACATGTCTAGCTGTTCAGACTTCATCAGTTCGATAACAGATACATCTCCATCTTCGACGATTTTGAGTAAACTGTTCACTATTTCAGTTGGAAAGCAAAGCTGTGCCGTTAAGTTTGTTTTAAGTGAATTAGCAAACTATGGTCCCGACCAGCGCCAGCTGGTCTAGAGGTGTGCTGAAGCCGAGAAATAATTCGCAATAATTAAATTATATATTCGCAAACATGACTTCCAAAAATGTTTAGTATTTATCTAGATTATATATGTATGAGACTTCAGACAAATAGTGCGAGTATTTTTATTTCAGTAAAAATTTAAAAAAAATATTCCTTTCAACACCTGAAACTCCAGAGAGTGCAGAACAAGGCATTAAAGATATCTTTTAACACCCATCCCAGAACAAACCTTACCCGACTTCACGTCGAACAGCGAGAAGAAACCCTACAACACCACATCCTCACTTGGACCGTGAAGTTCTATAAAAGCCAACAAAATCACAGCAATCCCTTAGTCGCTGCCCTGGGGGCTTACGAGAGTAAATCCGACCTACCCTTCCGTTATAAGCACAGGCTCCCGAAGCATTATCTGTTGCCTGACTAGTCCACCTTCAGTATTAGCTGGGACGACCAAGGTCTGAGTGAATGTGATGGAATACAAGTAGCCTGAACGAATGGACTTGTTTTTGCTAAATAATTAGTGTAAGAATTGTTATCTAGTTATGTAGGGGTTAATTATTTCTAAGAAATCATATATTTAGATTGAAAAAAATAAAATAAAATGACTTGTAGGAAAATAAGATTAAGTTCATAAATTATAACATAATTAAGATAAGTTAACTAATAAATTTGTATATGGGTATAGCGTTGACAAATGTTTGTACAATAATTTACTTTCTTTAATAAAAAAAATAAAAAAACATTTCAAATTGCCAAGTTAGCCAATACTACCGGAGCGATAAGGCAGACAGAGACATACAGTAAACCGTGAGACAGCGATATTTCATATTTGCTCAGCGTCTCGAAGTGCGGTGGTGCTCAGCGCACCAGCGTACCTCGGGACCGGCCGCCGCTAGTCACACCACTGTATCAAATCTAATGCCACACCGAGATATTACTGATATATTTTACCATATTATGTACGGTTTGCTGATATACTTTATCATAGTATGTAGGGCAATTAAAGTAGGCTGATTGCAGAATCGATAATTTATTTACGATATTTTGTTTGTACTGTACTACTGTATTATATTTGCATTAATGTAAAATTGTTTTGGTTAGGTGCGGGCAACTGACTCGAAACGGTTGCGTATTGTATGATCAACTGTGCTTATTGTAATATTTTTCATATTACTTTAACTTATCTACTTACTTACTAACGTATTAATTTTATTGTTTTATTGGTGTATCTTTTTAAATTGTCTTTTAAATACAAAGACAATTGTGAAAATATTGTAATATAAGTGAAGCACTTACCTCTTTTCGTAAATAATCTTGTAAGGTACATTAAACCTTTAGTAAAAAATGAAAATGTAAAATGTTGGGTTCCACAAAAGATAAGAATGGAGCAAAACGAATATAAATAAGTAGAGGTTTAAGTTAGGTAGACAAATTTATAGGGGAGAGGAAGGAAATTAGGAAACGAGAAAGAAAAGCATACTATAACTCTGTGCATATATGTTCAAAACCGTTTTTGTAAAGTTTTCACTTCTAAAATACTTACATAAATTCAAAACCTCCAAAAAATCCCCTTCTCTGTTGTTACACCGTCACAGGACAATGTAAAGGACTCACACGTAAGGCAGGTAACAAGTTGTGTTGAGAAGGGGTGAATGGGGGTGGGGCAGAAAGCGAGACGCTCACAAATGTTGTAAATTAATTTTGTATATTCATTTAATTTGCTAACTTTTAGGAATCCCTCTTCGCCGCTCGTTTCGAGTCTATTCAAAAGTTTTAATGTTCTCGTAATTTTACGAAACAAAGCATCGCCTCTTCTGGCGGAATGATTTGGGTTGGGATTTGGCAAAAATTGTTATTAATTTAACGTTATTCGTAATTTATATGGAATTCTGAAACGTTTTGTTTTGTGTGTGAAAGCTTTCGGTTTAGACTTTGATATTCGGTAACAAAAATTAACAAATAGAAAGTTTCTCCGTTTTAATATTTATTTTATAAAAAGGAAAATGTCGGTTTCACTCCATTTCCGAAATAAAACTAATTTTGTTTTAATGCGAAGTCAATACTAAAAAAATTACGTTGGTTATTTTTTTCAATTTTATTATAATTTTCTTTTGTACTTGATTCTGTTGATTTATTAATTTATATAACAAATTTTATAGAGACGGTAGTTTGGGAAAAACCAACAGGTTATTTAATATGGACCCTCAATTTTTATTGATTTGGGTTTGTTGCCTTTCATTTGTTGTGTCTCCAGTAAACTTGGATTTTGCCTGTATCTTACTAATGATATGTAACGTGGAAAAATAAATGATTTAATCTTTTCGATTGTTGATTATATAATACCTCGTTGTTGATTATATAATGCCGATAAACAGTGACACTCAAGTACACATAAGTGAATAGTACTTTGTAAATTGAACGTTTCTAATTTAAATGCTCTCTTTTCGTGTTATGTGATTATTATGGGATGATTTTTATTTTATTTAAATGTGATTTTTTTTCACATGTCTGTTTTATATTCTTTCCTTATTATTTTGTTTTGTGAAGCCTTATTATTCCTTTATGACGAAAAGTGTCTTAGTTATATCTACAAGAAGAATTTTACAAAGTTTAATTTGTAATCAATTCATCGTTTCGTGGAAAATATAGATTTGCAATTTGTATCTCAATCCTGTGCCATTTTTAACCTTTCTCTTCCTGTGCTAAAAAACATGCACCCGTTCCGGTGCTGTGTATTCAATACACATCAATACATATGTAAAAATGAGCGACTTAAAATTGGAAAAATAAGAATATTTAAGCCAATCGCTTAAATTATTTAAGTCAAAAGTAATAACAATTGAAATTCGATTGCTGAAAACATGAAAAAAACATCGGCCGACGATCACAAAACTGGCTAACAGACTATCTCAAATGGATGCCCTAGAGCTCTTGAGAGTTGAGACAGATTAACACTGTATATGTTATACCTCGAAGAAAGAAACACAACTGCAAACTGAGATTATATTTCTTGCGTTCCCATATACCGAAGTAGAGTGAGACGTGAATAGCATTGCTACCTCACCGATAGCGCTTTTTTAGAATGAATAATCCTACGTCACACACTGGCACACGTTTTATTGTATTGGTGAATTTATTCCCGATTTTCACAAAATATCTCTGATGTGGCCGATAAGTGCTAATTATTATTAACATTATTTTTTTCATTCATTGCGTCAATGTGTTACGGAGGAATACCTAAAATTTGAACCCAATATTTATTATATTTAAAGAGATAATTTTTTTTTAGAAGAAATGTTTACTAGTTACACATCACAGGACAGGAGGGTTAAAGTGATATACTAGATTTGCGTTAAGTCCCTGTCCCGTGTTTTTTCGTGATCGATACATCTTCCAAAAAAATACATATAACTGGCTTCTAGTAAATACGTTTGAAAACAATTCACCCTTCAAATGATAATATCCTGATTTTTTATGTAAATAATAGCCTTAATAATGAAAATATGCCTGAATTAATTTACGATGAAGATTCTGACATCGCGTCATCAATCATGCAGTGAAGCGTCTTGGAGAATTTGACATATTAATCTACAGATCAACTACTCTCTCCAGGTACAAATAGAATAGTGAATTTGCAGCATCCTCTTAACATGTTGTCTTAGAGCATGCCTAAACTGTGTTCATATATATTGATTTAACTAATAACAAAAGAATAACCCTGCAGAACTTGCAAGATATTCTTCTTCCTGGCACTGTCCCAACTCATAGCCTAGGTAGGCTGTTGGGGTCGTTTTCAGGCTGTATATTCTTCGGTTCTGCGTGTCGCTTTCATCTAGGCCGTTTCTCTGAAGAATTTTGGAACATTGAGTAATCCAGAAGTTCTTTGGTCTTCCTCTGGGCGGCCGTCAAAGAAGATCTGTGAAGTATAGTTTGATGGTCTCCATCTTATGTGCCCGTACCATCTCAGCTGTCGCTCTTTCAGCTTACTGTTTATGTCAGTGACCCCAGGCTATCAGAAATGCGTGAGCTCTTAATTCTATCTTTTAGTGATACTCTTGCCGACCACTAAGAGCTGTACATAGTCCAGAATTCTGAGCCATACATAATTGCGGGTCTAACGACAGTCTGGTATACCTTTCCTTTTAGTTTTATAGGTATTTTCGGGTCACACAAGACTCCTGTTACCGATTTGAATTCCATCCTACACCTATTTTATGGTCAACATCCGCGGCGTACCCTCCGTTTTTGTGAATGAGCAACCCCAGATATTTAAATGAATCACAGCTGGCTTATATTTCCCCATCCAGTTGCATTGAAGAAGTTGTGGCAAGTTGCAAGATATAAGTAGAGTAACAAGATAAGCGAGACCCTGTACATGCTGTAAGAAGTGTGATGTAGCTCTCCACACAGGAGAACGTTGGCAAAAATATCAAACAAAACAAAGTATCATAAACCAATAAACTAAATGTCATTACAATATTTTTAAAATTTACTTCGATGTAATTTTCGTTAATATTTTACTAAAATTAGAATTCCTCAAAAATATTCAGGGCACTGGGAAAGGTGTTCATGATTTTAATCAAGCCCTAAAGTGTTAACAAATAATAAAAAGAACAGTTTAATTAACGCCGTTTGGATAGTAAACTGTCAAGGGATGCTTTAATTGTATAAAGTCGTTCCATATGCGAATGATGAAAAAGGGTACTACAGTTAACCTGTTCAATTAATGATGGAAAATAATTAATTGCTGGGCACAAATAACCAAACGTAGTGAATTAAATTTCTTAAGGTTTTTTCTCAATATTCCCTTAAATATTTTTTATTCGGTTTGTGATAATACTGAAAGCGGTAGTTTTAAAGAACATGACTAGGAGACACCATTATCTATGGACTAGGTTAACAACGTCTGATGTAGGCTGTGCGTCATCGCATGTGTTGGGTGTACTATCCAACATGAAGGGATTACAATACTCGCAAACATCTAGCGCGCGTTAGCATTGTTACTAGACGAACTCTCAAACGCTCTCTCTCCCTGGCTCCATCCCAACTCATTGTCTGCGAATACTGTTGGGGTCAGCTCTCCTCGTCCTCAGGTTGTATGCTCTTCTATCCCGGACTATGTCCCCCAGGCCGTGCCTCTGCATCAGGTTATCTTTTAGTACCACCCTTGAATTTTTTGGTCTTCCTCTGGTTGTTATTCGAGGAAGATCCATGGAGATTGCCTGGTTCACAATGTGATCGGGTGCTCTGCGTCCAACGTTCCCATACCATCTCAATCGCCTCTCCTCCATCTTGCTGTTGATGTTTGTAACATCCAGGCTTTCACAAATGCGTGAGCTTCTTATTTTGTCTCCTAGGGACACACCTACTAACCATCTTAGTATGCGCATTTCAGCAGTTTCTAGTTGCCTAGAGTAAGAGTTATACATTATCCAGCATTCTGAGCCATAGAGATGAACTCTCAAACGCCATTGCTTATTGTCCCTTACTTTTGTTAAGAACCATAAGGAATCAATCCTCAAATCATATATAAAAGTCAAACGTCTTACTAATAAAGTCGTGGAGGTTGAAATTTTAACAAAAGTAAAAAGGATATTATTGATTGGTACTTTTTTATAAATTTATTTCGATATGTATTAACTGATATTTTTTGCTTCCATCGGATGTATTGTTTTCTGAAATAAATAACTCAAACTGAGAGATCTTCTATTGGCCCAATTCCTATTTCAATCCATTGACAAATGGTTAGTTTTGGAGGTTCCGCGAAACAAACAATGAAGAAGAATAATTGAGTTATGCTCCATCTCACTCGGGACATTCCATTAATCAGGATCACTTTATAGGGAATCAGGATTGAAGAATGGAGCGGATCGACGTACTTTGGATAAAAAAAAAGAACCCACCCATACGCAGAAATGTCCTTGTGGTGTAATCGTAGAACAAGTCTCATTGACCCGAAGATTCCAGGTTCAATTTTTTTATAGTGACAGGAAAAAATAAAAATATCTCCTCTGTTCACATGCAGGCCTATTGATATATTTCTGATTCGTTGTAATAAATTAAATGCGATATTTAAGTAAGTGCAATACTTACTTATTAAATTAATTAAAAATAGGTTTATTTAAAATTAATAAAGTATAAAAAATATCATATACCCATAAACAACACAAATATGTTAAGGCCATGGAAAAAAGTACTTTTGAGAGCGAAGTTATCAAACGGTTGGGGCTCATCTCATAACATTACAACAACCATATCAAACGGTCGGGGCTCATCTCATAAAATTACAACACCCATATGAAATGGCTGGTGCTCATCTCATAACGTTACAACAAGCATATCAAACGGACGGGGCTCATCTCATAACATTCCAACAAAAAAAAATCCTCAGATATCTATGGTACAGAACAAAGGTCGATTATCCAAAATATGTTGACCATGTCAAACTTTTCAAGGAGTGTAACTATAGAAGCCTCGAAATAAGAAGGAAAGAATTCATTGCGATATTCCTACTTAAGGTTTTTCAAGGTTGCTTTAACTGTCCCGCGATTCTAGAAGCACTAAGTTTATATGTACCCAATAAATATAGCCGTGCAAGGAATCACCCTCTGTTCTACATACCAACTTACAGGACGAATATCATGGCTAAACACTCAGTCACGCGTGGTATAGAGATATTGAACCAACTGAATGACACTGTTGATATATTCTCGGTACCGTCTAGCAGTATGAGGAGAGTCCTGGCTGATATTCTTGCTAACGAATAAACTAACGCTAGAAGTAGATCCTATTTGTGTAACAGGATACATCTGTGCAAAGTGTATAAAAAAATAACGGTTGGGGCTCGTCTCATAACATTACAACTACCATATCAAAATCATGTCCATAAACGGCTTATCACAGCTTCTTTATAACAATTTTTCAGTAACAAAAAAAGATAATAATCGTTTTAAAAAAACGTAATTTTTCCCACTATTCTTTAGGTTTTAAAAAACTTGAAAAGCTTTTAACAAAATTTAAAAAGTATGTTAGTTCTCAAAGCATTTCGTAAATCTTAGTTTTATTAAATTTTCACATTTCTCTGTATTTTTCTTCCGACGTTTGTCGTCGTTTTTATTTACGTAATATCACTATTACTTTTTTTTTATTCCCAACCCTTTAGACACTGTCACGGATAATAAATATAATGTTTTTATGTAAAACGTTTTTAATGCACAAAGCAATGTTATTGCTTCATTCATCGAACAAGCTTTGATCAATCCATAATGTACGAAAACCTTAAACTTTTATAAAAATGGTAAATACTCTTTTTAAAACATGTTATTCATCAGAAGACCATACAACTCGAATGATTATGCATTCATATTTGAGTACCCTTGAGGAGAGTTTGCTATCTACACCCTTGAGAAGAGTTTGCTATCAAAACCCTTGAGGAAAGTTTGCTATCTAAGCCCTTGAGGGAAGATTGCGCTTTATAAATTGTCATTTTATTGTTATACATACATAACAACCATCACGTTATTTTCTGTTTAGGTAAGCAGAAAGGACAGACTTTCCTATCTCGACATACATCTTTTACCTCTTCTACACTTTCTACGATTTATCTAATTGTTTACGTTTCTTTCTTTAAAAATATAATTTATTTGATCCATCCATACTAACCTTGTTCTTCGTTTTTCATGCATTCAACTCATATTTGCACTATATATTTGTGTTGTAAGTCTTTTTTTGTTCCTTAGTTTCACGTACCCAATTTATCCCAGAGTTGAATATTTTATTCCCTTAATTGAAGGGTGCTGATAAAGAGATAGTGAAAAAATGTAAATACCTCGTAAGTATCCTAGTGGAAGACCTCGACCCAGAAACCAATGTCAAGTGCAGAATTGAATCATCTCGTGCGGCTTTTAATAAAATGAGAAGCGTATTCTGAACTTGAAACTTCGACATAATGATAGTCAAATGCTACGTTTGGGCAGTGTTATTGCGTGGAGTGGAATCATGAACCCACAAAGTTGGTAGTATGAACCGACTGGAAGCATTCGAAATGTGGATGCACTGGAGAATGCTACGGATACACTGGACGGATATGGTCAGCTACACAAGGGTTCTTCAAAGAGCCAAAGTTGATAGAGAGTTGCTGACTAATATTAAAATCTGAAAGGTGTCCTATTGGGGTCATGTTCTTAGAGGAGCAAAGTACAAATCACTGCACCTGATCATCCAAGGTAAAATAGAGTGTCGAAGAGGTGTTGGCAGGAGGCAAATTTCCTGGCTTTGCAATATACGTTATTGAACTGGTATAAGGAGCGTTGGGGATCTTTTACAGGCTGCCGGGGACAAATATGCCTACTCTCAGGTGATATTCAACTTTGAGGGGACCTGACATGACACTGAAAAGAAGAAAATTTCCTTAATATATTAAAAAAAGTCAAACGTGTGGTGGATCCTATTTCTATATAAACTCTTATTTAATATGTTGTTTATAGTTAAGGCATTAACATTGTGAAGGTTAAAAGTCATTGTAATTTATTTTTATCAAACACTGTTTATTCCACTTTTTTATGACGGTATAACCCTACCGGTTTCAAGGCTTTCACCTCATCTTCAGGGGAGCGCAAACAAGACTAAATGCTGTTCGAACTGGCACCGATATAGACACTTCAACGGTTGGAGGCGGGGGGATGAGGAAGGCTAGGTACAATTTCGGCCAGGAGCTGGGAGATTTTGGGGAAATAACTATTCAACAGATGCTCCGATCGGTATACTGACTTAGAAATTTCTAGGGCCTCTAATCTGCCCAATTTATTTCTGTTGCCGCTAATATATAAGAATTTGGCATCATCGATAGAAAAAGTATGATTCTCACGGTAACAATGATTAGCCATTTCAGAATAAATAAGAGGATTTATTAAGGCAGATTGGTGTTCAGGAAATCTCTTTTCAAAAGATCTTCCTGTCTTTCCTAAGGATGAAAGACTTACATAAATTATCTGTTCGATTAGTATAGACATACGTGAATTTTGTAAACACCTAGAAAACATGGTACGATCAAATTTATCAAATGAGTGAAAAAAATCTTTACAAAACAAGAGTGTACTTAACGACGTATATGGGAATAGTCGGAGCAGAAGAGAAATATGTGCGCTATGATCTGTTCTCTCTCTCAAATAGTCAGATGGTTATGATAATGATAGTATTTTATAAAACAACAACTAAGGTAATCCACCGAAATGTGCGAGTATACACATGAAAGTCTTAATTAAGTTAATTTAGATTGTTTTGCGATTACGGCGCAATTTGAATGTAACGAACTCTTCAAAATAATTGCACAATTCAAAGTGCCACAAAATAATCGCACAATTCAAAGTACCACAAAATTTCAAGTGATACACTATTTATAAAACTGCGATATTTAAAATGGCGCACCGTATAGATATAAGATTTGTTCTACATTTATTAAGTAATAAATGCGTTTATAGGTATAGCCTTAAGCAAATTTATATATCATATAAAGCTTTAATAAATTAATTAATTAAATATTGTGCTCCCTTAAAATGGACCTAAAATTCAAAGTTTCACACTCTTCAAAAGGGCGTCAAATTCATGGTGCAAACTGTTTGATAGGGTGTAACATTTTAAATGGTGAAATTTCCAAAAGAGCTTAAACTTCAAAATTATGCGTTTTTCGAAATAAATACAAAATTCAAACTTATGCAGTCTTCAAAAGAGCACTAACTTCAAAGTTGTGGACTGTTCGAAAGGGTGTAAAATTGAAGTAGCTCTTCAAAAGAGCGTAAAATTCGAATAAGCGCCCTTAGACTTTGTGTTTTTTTTTTTTTTTTTTTCGAAAATAAGGTAAGGTTCGCCAAAAGCCATTAGTGACAGTAATGAGCCGCCACGCTGTGTTTGATGGACCTGTCGTAGGACAGAATAAAAGAAAAAAAAAGAATTTTCTTCAAAGGAAATAAAAAAGTGTGAATTGTTTTTAGCCTCGTTCTATTCCCATTTTATTTCTTGCCATTTTCACTTTTTGTATTTCCGTTTCATTACTTTAATAGATTTTTATGAAAGAAACTTGACAGTTAATTTTTTTCTTCGACTTCATAATGGGGAGTTAATGTTTTAAGAAGTTGAATAAATGTTTGTAATTTGAAGAGAATTTGAATTACGGTTTATTTAAAGTCGTCATTGACATGTTTTAAAAGAGCGATTAAAAAACTATAATGTTTCATTTATGACTTTTTTTCTCTCTAGTATTACTCTCTAATCCTTTTGATTGATGATAAAACGTGATAGAGCGAAGAAAAAATTCAACACTAATCCCAATGATCAACTATGGGAGGTTTTCCAAAGACTTCGCAATAAATGTACACAGCTATATAGGAATGCAAAAAGAAAACACTTTTTCACCATCTTTCAAAACGGACAGCTTGCAAAAAGGTGGAAATTCCTCAAATATATTTGTGTTCAATCCTCGAACAACTCAAGTAACTTCAAACCCAGATCCATTAAAATTATATGTCCAAATCAAATTACCTGTTGTTTTTTCTCAAATTGTGTATATTTCTTGTCATGTGTAATAATAAATAAATAAATAATAAATAAATAAATAAAACACTAACACTAATATGAACACTCTTGTTATGCCTCGACCCAATGTTCCTGGGCTTAATTTTTCGGAGGTTTTTATAAACGAGGTGCGTTGTATTCTTTTGAATATATCCTCAAAAGCGATAGGTGACGACAATATTTTGATTTTATTAATCTCATTTATTGTTGATGCTATTGTTCCTATCATAACATACATAATTAATTGTAATTTATTTTATCAAACACTGTTTATTCCACTTTTTGTAACAGTATTAATAACCCTACCGGTTTCAAGGCTTTAACTTCATCATCATCAGGGTACAAACAAGATTGAATTATGTCGTTTAATTTCTGCCGGGCGTAATCTCTTATTTTAAAAGAAATTCGAGTACCGCGCGATACTCAATTTATCACATTTCGGAATATAACGAAACAACACGTCATCTATCGGCTCTAGTAGCATACTGCTGAAGGTAAAGGTATCAAAGTTTTACAGCAACGTCGTCTGACTAAGCCTTAGACGTGAATGTGATTGTATATGTCTGGTTTAGGCCGATAACTTTTCTTAGTTTTTTCATAGGATTGTATCGGTTTAGGCTGATAACGATCTACTTGCTATACCCTTCCTTCCCTGTGATGTGTAACTAGTACACATTGCTTCTAAACACTTTAATATCTCTATAAATATAATAAATACTGGGTTCAGATTTTAGGTATTACTCCGTAATACATTTACGCATTGAATGGAAAAATAATAATAATAATAATTAGCACTTATCGGCTACATCCGAGATATTTTGTGACAATCAAGAATAAATTCACGAATACAATCAAACGTGTGCCAGTGTGTGATGTAGGAATATTCATTCTAAAAATCAGTTTGGGTGAGGAAGCGACGTTATTCACGTCTCACTCTCTCTACTTCGGTATATGTGAACGCAATAAATAGAATCTCAATTCGGTCGCTTCCCTCGTTTAGTAGCCAGCTGGTTTTTGTTTGAGGTGATCGCTTCGCCCGTTTTGTGAACGTCGTCCGATGTTTTTTTTCATGTTTTCAGCAATAAAATTTCAATTAATATCATTTTTGACTTCAAATTTAATTGATTTAAGCGATAGCCTATGAATATTCACATTTTTCCGATTTTAAATCGCTCATTTTAAATATGTATTGAATACACTGCACCGGAACGTGCGGATTTTTTTAGCATATGAAGCTAAAGGTTTAACTAAAAATGTTGTATATCCATTAAATCTATTTCATAAAGACTCAATTAATTTCATCAGGACTAATCAAGAAAGTCATTAATTTTGAAACCAGTTGATTCGCCTTAAAATTTTAAGTCAAGTTATAATAATTGAAATTTAATTGCTGAAAACATGAAAAAAACATTGGCCGACGTTCACAAAATGAGACCACCTCAAATGGATGCCCGAGAGCTATTAAAGCGAGCGAACTGAGATTCTATTTTTTGCATTCCCATATACCGAAGTAAAGTGAGAGTGAGATGTGAATAGCAACGCTTCCTCACCCATAGTGGTTTTTTAGAATGAATATACCTTCGTCACACATTGGCACACGTTTGATTGTATTGGTGAATTTATTCCCGATTTTCACGAAATATCTCTGATGTTGCCGATAAGTGCTAATTATTAATAATATTATTTTTTTCATTCAATGCGTAAATGTATTACGAAAGAATACCTAAAATCTGAACCCAGTATTTATTATATTTATAGAGATATTAAAGTTTTAAGAAGCAATGTGTACTTGTTACACATCACAGGGAAGGAAGGGTTAATGAAACTTATAATTCAGTTCGATCTCTCTATCACCTACGTTGTTATGGGTGGAAAAATAAGTCCCCATCCCGAATCAAAATATTCTATATTTATATAACTTTTCACGTGGTGACGAAGAAGGAACTACCCAAAGGGACGTGCAAAAATAATAATTGCGACGGCAAATTTTATGTCCGACGTCAAGGGAGAAATAAAACATACAATGATACCGTTAAATTGTACCATTATTTTAGAGAAAATGTTTATAAGTCTATTATGTAGACGAACCAATAAAAAGTGCTCTAAGAATCAATTTTAAATAGCTTTAAAATAATCGAAGTGTGGTTCAAGTAACTTCTTTTATATTAAGAGCTGCGAATTTTAGAGTTGCCATACTACTCTCATAAAGTTTAACTAAATATTACCTTTGAAAAGTAATAATACCTTCATTTCAAATAATATTAAAACTTTTATTTAAAGTTGAGGCATTAACATTGTGGAAGTTTAAAGACATTGTAATTTGTTTTATCAAACACTGTTTATTCCACTTTTGTAACGGTATAACCCTACCAGTTTCAAGGCTTTCACCTCATCTTCAGGGGAAGTATAATAATTTGCCCTTATCGGTCACATCAGATATATTTTGTAAAAATCGGGAATAAATTCCCCTCATCAGTCTTATTTATGCTCCCATGATGATGAGGTAAAAACCTTGGAACCGGTAGGGTTATACTGTTACAAAAAATGGAATAAAAAGTGTTTGATAAAATTAATTACAAGATATTAAAACTAGTTTTATATTATTATTGAATTCTTTGTCGTGCAGCCAGAAAATTATAGCGTGTAATGTTTGGCACGCATGCAATATATTTGCCATCGCCAAACAACGTTACTGAAAACAGTTAATGAAATCAATGAAAATTGATATTTATCTTTTAAAAAGTTTGTAAATATATTTCGTAAGCGATAAGAAAAAAACTGTAAATGTCGTTTATAAAGCCATGAAAATAAATGTTGTTACCTTTAAAGCCTGCGTATCACTTATGAGCAATCTGTTTGACATAGAAAAATGTATGATAATATTTTCATAAAGAAGAAGCTTAAAAAACTGTTCAAGTTTTATATTATAGAAAAAATACTAAATATAGGACTCATAACTCGCCTGCCAAAGCTGTATAATTTTATATCTTTATAAATACAGAGCTCTTAATCAAACCGTTCCGCTTTTTTGGATGAAATTTATGGTAAACTCATTATTCATACTCGCTAGTAGAGCACGTAGTCTCGTTCCATACGAATAAGCTGAGTGATCCATAATTTAGGCTCTCTTTTATGGGACTGCACACATAAACACGTCTCTCTGAACGGCTGTGTTTTAACCTTTAACTACTCGCGTCATCACACACCTTGTAAATGCTTGGTTGGGGTTAGTAAGAACCCCATTTTTAATAATTTACTTCATACTTAATTTCGTAAATGATACAATGTAAGCTCGTTAATCATATCAGTTATATATAGAAAATATTCTAAATTTAATACTTTCGATAGTTTTTTTTTACAGCGTAAGCATTTAAAGCTGCCATGTATTGTATAGAATTATAGTTTCGATGAATATCTTATTATTTTCTTCATTTTTGTTTAACAAGAAATGTTTCACTCACATTTTCAGAGTAGTTTTTTTCTCCGTGGTTGCAGTCCTAAGACTGGTTTGCAGCAATTTCAACTCTTCTCCTCCATTCCCCCCTGTCCTGTGCGGCTCTTTTTAAATCTGTATATGTTGAGCAGCGCACGTCCACCAACAGGTCCTCCAGGTACTCTCGGCGTGGGCGTCCCCTAGAGTTTGTCCCCTCGGTCATACCCTCCATTATGGCATGCAAGAGGCCCTCTTGTCGTATTATATGACCGATCCATCTTGCACGCCTTTCGGACAGGATCCTGAGCAGGTGCCTTCCTCCTTCGATTCGTTGGAGAACCTCTTCATTTGTGATGCGGTCTCTCCAGGAAATTCCTAATAGTCTTCTATAGGACCACATCTCAAAAGCCTCTAGTCTTCGTCTATCTCTTTCAGATAGGCACCATGTCTCGCAGCCGTACATCAAGATACTCCATACATAGGTCTTGATGAGGAGTATTCTCAGTTTTAGGTCTATATTATTTGATTCTATTATTTTCGACCTTTTATTAAATGCAAGTCTAGCCTGATGTATACGGCTGTCGACCTCGCTCTTGGACCGACCGTCCCATGTTATTTTGCTCCCGAGGTAGACAAACTCCTCGGTGTTCTTTAGTGGTTTACCCGACATCACTATTCTCATCTGGTGTTGCGCTCGGCCTACAGTCAGCAGCTTTGTTTTGTCTTTTGTTTAGTTTTTATCAAGAAGTAAATTAGGGGCCTAAATTAGGAGCTAAATGAGAGCCTAAATAAGGAGCTGAATGTCTGCTTAATTTAGGGGCTAAATGTCAGCCTAAATCAGGAGCTAAATGTCAGCCTAAATTAAGGGCTAAATATCAGTCAAAACTAGGGGCTAAATGTCAGCCTAAGCTAGGGGTTAAATGTCAGCCTAAATTAGGTTATAATTGTCAACCCATAACATATTAGAGGCTAAATGTCAGCCTAAATTAGAAGTTAAATGTCAGCCTAAAAAATATGAAACATCATTAAAAAAACTCTAAGTAGGTATTGTAGTTTTCTAGAGAGGATATTTATTTGCATGTTCAGTGTTCTTTATATTATATTTTATTTTTTCATAGGCGAGTTTTATTATTGTTTAATCTAAATTTCTTTAAGCCATTGAAATTCATCAAAATTAAGAAACATTTTAGTAGATCTTGTTCAAATACAGTGTTATATAAAACAAATACAGTGTTATACGAGTATAATACAAGTGCAGTGTTATATAATGTAAATACTGTGTTATACGAGTATATTACAAATATTAGCAAATACAATGTTATATATTATATACATATTAATTATATATTACACAGTGATTCAATCATAAAATGTTATGCAATAATTAATATTTTCAAAATAAACCATCAATTGAATAAATAAATATAACGAAAAACGGCAAATAATGAAAACGAATATAGTTTTTAATTATTGGGTGTTAACATAAGTTGTGTCCGTTTTTTTTTTTCAACTTTAAAAATGAGCACCAAAAGTAAAACAAAATGGTAAAGATTATACGTCATTCTAAAGATAATTTTCTGTTCCATAAGATATTGTGTTTGTTTTTACATTACATATATTATTTTATTTGATTACACGCCTTCAAAATGGAATGTCAAGTAGAAGAAAGTGAGCATTTTCGACACCTTCTGTTCGCGTTCATTCGAGGGAATAAAGCTGCTAGCGATATTTGCGAATGGTACGGTGATGATGCTATGAATGAAAGGACAGATGGTAGATGGCGGTAAACAGTAATGTGACTACAATTCATCTGTTCAGCCAATTCTGCGGTGGTTTGAAGGGGATCTTCATGAATGATATGGTTTAAGCGGTCCTCATCGAAGTCCGCTGGTCGTCCGGAACGCTACATGTCTTTCAGGTCAAAATTACCGTATTTGAAACGCAAAATCCATCGACGAGCTGTATTTTCATTCATAGCATCTTCATTGTACACTTCGCAAGTAGCTTTGGCAGCTTTATTCCTCCGATTGAACGCGAACAGAAGGTGTCGAAAATGCTCTCTTTCGTCTGCTTGTCATTCCATTTTGAAGGCTTGTAATCAAATAAAATAATATATGTAACGTAAAAACAAACACAATATCTTGTGGAGCAGAAAATTATCTTTAGAATGACGTATAATGTTTACCATTTTGTTTTACTGTAGGTGCTCATTTTTAAATTTGAAAAAAAACGAACAGCAGTTATGTTAACACCTAATATTTACGTATAATTATAAAAATGAGCGAATAATTTTTATTCACACACAAAAAATTGACTACGAAACTTTTGAATTATTTATTCATCATATCAACTCCACGACCCGGTTATGTCACTAGACATCAGAAGTATTACTTAGGCATGAATATTTCTTGAAAACAATCTTACTAATAAAAAATAAATTTTAATCTGTCATAGTGGTATCATATTCTAGGTACGAGTAATAGCATTTTTAAATTAATTCTCGTTTCTTAACGGTTCTATTTAAATGTTATCTTTTTTACTTTTATACAAAAAAAAACACAAAACGAAGATTCATTTAATATGTAATAAGTTATCGCCGAAATATTGGTAAAAAAATAAATAAAAATTAACGAAAGAAAAATAAATTGTTCAAAAACAACAATAATGGATGTACCCGAATTGTGCCGAAACACCGACCAAAAACAGATTAATAGATGTGTGAGAAGATCTTTAGCAAGATGGTCGGATGACATCAGAAAGTGCCTAAGAGCAATTTGACGCAATGTATCTTCTTCTTCTTCCTCGTGTCATGTCAGGTCCCCCCAACGTTGACTATCACCTAAGACTAGGCACCTTTATCCCCGGCAGCCCGAAAAAGATCCCCAACGCATCTTATACTAGTCCAATTACGTATATTGCGGTGCCAGAAGATTTGCCTCATATGCAATGAATAGATGATACCAATGAGTGGAAAAGGAAAGAATATGCATTTTTATAATTGGAGCCGGTCTGATAAAAAAAGTGTGCGTTTTTCAAAAAGAGTAAACATGTCTCATTAAGGTATTAAGATCTCCAGTCAATACTCCAAAAGAATTCATAATATGAACAAGATGAAAATTGTCAGACCCCAAGCTAGCAGATGAAGGTTAAGGCGTCACGTCAAAGTGAATATGTCTTGGAATGCTAGAACTTTTTCATCTGGCAAAGATGATCCTTCGAATGCCGAGATGGATATCCTAGCTCCATTCAAAGGATATTACGAGCATTTGCAAGGGGATAAAGCACACTCTCGTTCCGCTTTTATGTTTGGCCCACCTTTTAGCTGCTGAATATGAATTTTTCCATCATAATTCACTTTTATTATCACCCGTAGTGTTTATTGTATTACATTTACTGTGACTTGTATAATACTTTGTATTATAAAATGAATTTAAAAGAAATATTGGTACATACAAACTATCATGTATCGTCCCTTTTGTGTTAGGCAGAGAGTATCAATTTCAACGTCCTTCTATCTACGCATATAGCCTTTACCTTTTCAATTAGTTAATATTAGTTTTTGAATTCAAACTTCTATAGGCGCGGTAGGGCAAATTGACCTGAACGTCTAAAAAAGTGAAACGGTGTTTTATTATTTTTTTATTATTATTAAATTAATATTTTTGATTTTTCAGTATCTTATTTATTAATAAATTATTATAAATTATTTTAATATTAATAATTATTAATATTAATTAATATTATTAAGTGTTTTATATAATTATTATTTATTATTAAAAATTTTATTATTTATTATAAAAAAATTTAAAATAATATTTTTGTTATATATTATTTTTATATTAATTTATTTAATAATTATTAATTTTATTTGATATAAAATTATTTTACTTAATTTAATACTTTATATAATTATAATAATATATATGTTATTTTAATATTTATAATTATTTATTGTTATATCATAATTTATTAAAATATAATGAATTAAAAATATCATATTATAAATAATACATAACAAATAATATTTTTAAAAAAAAATTTAATAATTAATTATTACACAAAAATATTAATATACAATATTGTATTTATTTTTTTTGTGTAATAATTTATTAAAATCACATACAATAATAAATTGTTCATTTATTGTTGTATGTGATTTTAATAAATTTAAAATCATATACAATAATAAATGTTGATGAAACCTTCCAAAAAGGGTTTTCTTGAAGTACTACATTAAGCTGCAGATGCAATCCATATTTCTAATATTAAAAGGTAGATCATTTAACGCCACAAAAAAGGTGGATATTATAATATAACTATTGCAAGAGTAATAGTTATATTATAATATCCACCTTTTTAAATAAATTTGGAACGATTAATTTATTTGATGAAGAAGAAATAAAACACGAGAGAAAAATAAGCGTATCATTCCTATTGAATCATATAAACTGATGACGATGATTCTTCTATTATATAGTTTCAACTACCTGAGAACAAAATACTCGAACTCTCACGTATGAAATATTCTCCGTTAAACGAAATGTCGGTCTCACAATTTAGCCGCAACGACCCATTTTCCAGAAAATAAAAATATTTCGGCCATTCGCTACGATGTCGGCCAAATTAAATTCTCAAAGGATTTCGCTAAATTTCAAACTGTTGTTTCTTATTTATTTTCAATTTCAAACATAGCAACTGTTTTCCATTTGAACGAAATGGTAAACGTGAAAGTTTCTTTTAACATTTGATTTCACAATATACGATTATATGGAATGAATTCGTTTGTTATAAAGTGATATTACAATGTGGAAGAAAAATAATTTAATAAAGGCATTCAGTTGATGTGTTATGTGTTCGACCTTCGCTTGTAACTATTTTTATTAGTCTTCTGATTGGTTGGAAGAGATTACCGACTACCACTTGCTAAAAATACCACCCGGTTTACTATATGTAATAAAAGAGGAATGCATTAGTGTAACATAACTGTGACGTTCTTTACATGACTTAGACTGGTGAAAGTGAATTTAAAAAGCCTGGATCCAGACTGAAAATTAGCGCTGGCGGTGATGATGATTCTGCATCTTAAAAAAAGTGACACTCGTCAATGTACCAAAACATATGAAATCCAAAGTTTTTCAAAATACTCACATCAGCCGACGGAACCATATATTATTGAGCTTAAATACAGTCTTAGATCATAAATATGACGATAAACAGCCATCCCAGAACAAACCTCTCCTGACTTCACGCCGAACAGCGAGAAGAAACCCTCAAACACTACATCCTCGCTTGGACCATGATTTTTTAAAAGCCAACAAAACCACAGCAATCACCTGATTGCTGTCCTAGGGGTTTACGAAAATAAGTATGATCTACTGTTACCTTTCCGTTGTTAGCACAGGATCACGGAGCATCATCTGTTTCCTGACTAGTCCACCTACAGTATTAGCAGGGGGCATCTACAGTATTAGTCTGAGTGAATGTGATGGAATGCAATTAGCCTGAACGAGTCGACATCTACTTGCTTAATAATTAGTTGCAAGAATTGTTATCTAGTTATAAGTAGTATGTAGGTGTTAATTTTTTCTAAAAAGTTATACTCGTATATTATGGTTATCACAAAATAAAATGACATGTAGGAAATAAAAAATAAATTAGTTCATAGTTATAATACACTCGTATGTTACAAATAAGATTAGTTCTTAAGATATAAATTTTTTTACATGTATAGTCTTTGTCGAATGTTTGTAATGTGTATTAATCCATTAAATAAATAAAAATATGATGATCTCCGTTTCTTAATTAGGAACACGCCTGTCTTCGAACCCGAAATTAGTGGTTTCGATTTATATTGGTAGTATTTCTCAAGGTATGGTTTTTAATAAAGCGTTTAAACATAGTTGTGGTAAGTTGTCACAAATTTCCATATAGCGTCTCCGTGATCTTTTTGATAAGATACATATCTTTCGATCCGGAAGCTGTGGGTTTGACTCCCATTTATGCCCATTTTTTAAAGGGTATTAATAGGAATTTTCTTAGTCTGGTTTTCACTTGAAGATCTTTCTGATTTGTGGTAAGATATTGCTGCATGGAAATTAATCTGTCTAATTGTACTTTATTTACAAAATAGGCATAATCCAATGCAATAAAGAATAATACTTCACATTGTTAATTTAACCATAAATGAATAAACACCTGGCCAATTTTAATCGGGGTTAATTATTTGAGCCTATGAAATCCTTTGATATTTTAAATGAAAACTTATTATTTTAACTGTGAAAGACAGGCAATTAAGCAAACTGATGAAAACCGGGCTCTGCGCTGGGCAGAAGTATTGTAATTTTTCGTTCTATGTCCGGTATAACCTCGTGAACTAATAAACCTGTGGTAATCCCTTTCAGAAATTTGTTCATGAAGCTGTTAGGAAAACTTGAATTATATTATTTAAAATAACAGCTTATAATCCCAGGTCTACTGACAGGTGTCCTACCAACTAGATAACAGATGTTGAAAAGTGTCGATAATTTATTTATACATTATAAACAGTAGAATGTAACTTGTAAAAATAACAGCTTATAATCCCAGGTCTACTGACAGGTGTCCTACCAACTAGATAACAGATGTTGAAAAGTGTCGATAATTTATTTATACATTATAAACAGTAGAATGTAACTTGTAAAAATAACAGCTTATAATCCCAGGTCTACTGACAGGTGTACTACCAACTAGATAACAGATGTTGAAAAGTGTCGATAATTTATTTATACATTATAAACAGTAGAATGTAACTTGTAAAAATAACAGCTTATAATACCAGGTCTACTGACAGGTGTCCTACCAACTAGATAACAGATGTTGAAAAGTGTCGATAATTTATTTATACATTATAAACAGTAGAATGTAACTTGTAAAAATAACAGCTTATAATACCAGGTCTACTGACAGGTGTCCTACCAACTAGATAACAGATGTTGAAAAGTGTCGATAATTTATTTATACATTATAAACAGTAGAATGTAACTTGTAAAAATAACAGCTTATAATCCCAGGTCTACTGACAGGTGTCCTACCAACTAGATAACAGATGTTGAAAAGTGTCGATAATTTATTTATACATTATAAACAGTAGAATGTAACTTGTAAAAATAACAGCTTATAATCCCAGGTCTACTGACAGGTGTACTACCAACTAGATAACAGATGTTGAAAAGTGTCAATAATTTATTTATACATTATAAACAGTAGAATGTAACTTGCAAAAATAACAGCTTATAATCGCAGGTCTACTGACAGGTGTCCTACCAACTAGATAACAGATGTTGAAAAGTGTTGATAATTTATTTATACATTATAAACAGTTGAATGTAACTTGTAAAAATAACAGCTTATAATCCCAGGTCTACTGACAGGTGTACTACCAACTAGATAACAGATGTTGAAAAGTGTCGATAATTTATTTATACATTATAAACAGTAGAATGTAACTTGCAAAAATAACAGCTTATAATTCGAGGTTTACTGACTGGTGTCCTACCAACTAGATAACAGATGTTGAAAAGTGTCGATAATTTATTTGCACATTATAACCAGTAGAATGTAACTTGTAAAAATAACAGCTTATAATTCCAGGTCTACTGACTGGTGTCCTACCAACTAGATAACAGATGTTGAAAAGTGTCGATAATTTATTTATACATTATAAACGGTAGAATGTAACTTGTAAAAATTATTGTATCATATATTAAAATGGGACGAAATGTATAAATATCAATGAAAACAATTATAACGAAAATTATTTAAAAAAATCCGTGTATAAAATTATATCATCAATGTAATAGTGGGCCATCCAAAAGCGTGCAGCCCATAATGCACCAAACCGGGTGTCACCCTTGGCATTTGCGTGAAAGGAGCTACAGATACGTACAAACAGAAATCAAAATTATTAAACCACGAGCAAAACCAAAAGTAAAAAATATTCCCACAAGACTCCTGAATCCTTTTTTTTATTTTTATTAAACAAGTAAATTATTATACAAACAGTTGTCAAGGCTATACCTATATACAAATTTATTACTTAACGAATCTTAATTATATGTTATAATTTATGAACTTATTTAATCTTATTTTCCTACATATCATTTTATTTTATTTATTCAATCTTAATATATGAGATCTTAGAAATAATTAACACCTACATACTACTTATAGCTAGATAACAATTCTTACACTAATTATTCAGCAAAAACAAGTCCACTCGTTCAGGCTACTTGTATTCCATCACATTCACTCAGACCTTGGTCGTCCCAGCTAATACTGAAGGTGGACTAGTCAGGCAACAGATAATGCTTCGGGAGCTTGTGCTTATAACGGAAGGGTAGGTCGGATTTACTCTCGTAAGCCCCCAGGGCAGCGACTAAGGGATTTCTGTGATTTTGTTGGCTTTTATAGAACTTCACGGTCCAAGCGAGAATGTGGTGTTGTAGGGTTTCTTCTCGCTGTTCAGCGTGAAGTCGGGTAAGATTTGTTCTGGGATGGGTGTTAAAAGATATCTTGAATGCCTTGTTCTGCACTCTCTGGAGTTTCAGGTGATCCGTGTTGCTCACACTACCCCAAACGGGTGCAGCATAGGTCAAGATAGGACGAATAAGGGTTTTATAGAGGAGGAGCTTATTTTTGGGTGAAAGGAAGCTGCGTCGATGAAATATCGAACTGATAGCCCCTATGCCCTTGTGACCCTTCTGTCTGATGGTATTCAAATGGGTTTTCCACGTCAGTCGCCGGTCAAGGTGCAGGCCGAGGTATTTAATCACGTCCTGCCACTCAACCAGGCAACCACCGATGAATAAGACTCCTGAATCCAAAAGAAGAGGCCAATATTTAATTTTCAAACATGTTGAACGAAAGAAGAAAAATATAGGCACAAAAAATCAATCATTGAACAGCACATCGAAAACAAAATATAACGGAAATCAAAGATCTTTACATTTACAAAACACCTCTAGTCCGAAAAAATACAAAAAAAAAAAAAATATTAGAAGAATAATTAAAAAAATATTCCACAATAGATAATCGAATACAACATTCATTGTAATTTGTTTTATCAAACACTGTTTATTATATGTTGTTTATAGTTAAGGCATTAACGTTGTGGAGGTTTAAAGACATTGTAATTTATTTGTATCAAACACTGTTTATTTCACTTATTTTGTAACGGTATAACCTTACTGGTTTCAAGGCTTTCACCTCATCATCAAGGAACCACAAACAAGTCTTGTTTGTGCTTTCCTAATGATGAGGTGAAATCCTTGAAACCAGTAAGGTTATACCGTTACAAAATAAGTAAAATAAACAGTGTCATACCGTTAAAAAAAAGTGGATTAAGCATTGTTTGATAAAACAAATTACCATGTCTTTAAACCTCTACAATGTTAATGCTTTAACTATAAATAATATACAATATTCAATTTAAAAGCAGTTTAAAAAGTTGAACAGAGGCGATTGCGTTCCCGATCCGACCGATCAAAGTTTAAGGGGGAAAATATGAATTGCTAGTTATAACATAGTTAAAAAAATCGAATTAAAGTTCGTACGTCGGTCACTACACAAAAAATATTAAAACTAAAACAGTGTTTAAATAATCAAAAAGTGACAGCTGACGTATTTTACAAAAATACAAAGATGCTCTGTATTAAGTTTTATAGAATAAATTTTTTTAATTGATATTTATTTGAGTTTCTGAACATCACTATCGGTATGGTGCTTAATTGTATGAATATAAATCAATGCTAGTAAAACGAAGAATTTTTTATTGAAAGTATGTTTCGGAACATTTAATTTTTTCATGTCTTCTTCAGTAACTGTCACATTTTTTAAATGATTATAAGAAATAAAATAATAATTACAATGCGTGAAAAAGTATTTTAAAAATAAACGAGTATTTAAGTTTTTCATTCACCTCCGTTGTTACTGACGAATTATTGCTAATTATTAAAAAATAAGTTTTAAATCTTTCATTTAAATTCTCACTTCATATTAAAGTTGTTCATTTACACGTTTGAATTCATACTTACACACAATAGAGCAAAAGTTTCAATGACCATTTCCTACCATTTGTTTTTACAACAGACTGATATATAAGCGAAACAAAGTTTGCAACAAAGTGCTATTTCACTGCATGTTCTGTACTGAAATAACAACGTTCAGGGGTCCTGAAAAAGCTCAGCAGGAAAAGTTTCAGCGCTGAAAACTCTCGTGATAAACAGCCCATTGCCATGCAAGGCTGGGGCAGAAACGATGCAGCGAGTTGTTTAATAACTTTAAATTCCACGCTGTCTTTTCGGATATCCTTTTTTATACTGTTTTGTGAATAACTAGTAGCTTATATTTTAAACAGACTTCAAAAATCATATTTAAGTTGAAAATTATGAGTAAAACATGAATAAAGTTTATTCAGATCGAGAAATAAACCTGAAAGATTAAATAATATACTTCCATTTTCATACTTCTACAAATAAATACAAGATACAGAACTACAAAATGTAGTGTAATAAATTTAAGAATAGTTAACAATAAATTAGTTTGTATTTTCCATTAATTACATTAATCCCCCCTACACGTGTTATCCTTTCCTGAGGCTCTTCTTCGAAATAATCTGGTTTTGTTTTGAGATCAGTGCTTATATACTAGCCTAGTATCGTGATACATGTTCTCTATATTAATGAAATAACCCTTAATGTCTTACACTTACTGCCAAAGAAAGTCAGACCTGCATATTACACTAAATACAGTAAAAGTCAAATGATTTTGACGTCCAAGAAAAAGGATATTAACTTCATAAAAACAGTGTATATGAAATAAAATATACATGTGAAAGTGTAAACATTGAATGACACAAAGCAACTATCGCAGTAGAATACAAAAAAATAAGCTTTGGATATCTAATGACAATTATTCAAAATTAGCTAACCATATACGAGACAATAGAAATAGCGTGATGATATTGCTATGGTTGCTAAAAGTGAAGAGGAACTACAAGAGACCTTAACAACTATGGAAAGCATTCTTCAAAATAACTACAGTATGAAGATAAATAAAGACAAAACAAAGCTGCTGACTGTAGGCCGAGCGCAACACCAGATGAGAATAGTGATGTCGGGTAAACCACTAAAGAACACCGAGGAGTTTGTCTACCTCGGGAGCAAAATAACATGGGACGGTCGGTCCAAGAGCGAGGTGGACAGCCGTATACATCAGGCTAGACTTGCATTTAATAAAAGGTCGAAAATAATAGAATCAAATAATATAGACCTAAAACTGAGAATACTCCTCATCAAGACCTATGTATGGAGTATCTTGATGTACGGCTGCGAGACATGGTGCCTATCCGAAAGAGATAGACGAAGACTAGAGGCTTTTGAGATGTGGTCCTATAGAAGACTATTAGGAATTTCCTGGAGAGACCGCATCACAAATGAAGAGGTTCTCCAACGAATCGAAGGAGGAAGGCACCTGCTCAGGATCCTGTCCGAAAGGCGTGCAAGATGGATCGGTCATATAATACGACAAGAGGGCCTCTTGCATGCCATAATGGAGGGTATGACTGAGGGGACAAACTCTAGGGGACGCCCACGCCGAGAGTACCTGGAGGACCTGTTGGTGGACGTGCGCTGCTCAACATATACAGATTTAAAAAGAGCCGCACAGGACAGGGGGGAATGGAGGAGAAGAGTTGAAATTGCTGCAAACCAGTCTTAGGACTGCAACCACGGAGAGAGAGATGATATATCATATACGTATGTATGTAATCCTAAATTTGCAAACACCAAAAAAATATTCGGTGACGAAATTCCATTTCAAATTTATTTAAATCTTATACAAAGGGGTGGGTTGTTTCCCTGAATGTCTCAGAGTTGATTTGACGTGGGTTTAATATAGTATATTTTGTAAACATTGTATTTATGTTCAAAGATAAAGGAAATACGACAAAACTCTTTCAAATAATCATCTTACTCCGAATATAAACTGAAAATATATATAAATGGGAAATAAGCTCGTTTTGGGGAATACAATGAGAGCTTTTCTTATAATAATGGATGAAATGTTATTTAAATATATAATGAAATCTAATCTAAAAAGTATTTTAGTATTACATTAAAGTTTGGCAGAGCATGGTTACACCATAGAATAACGGAAAAAATATGACCATGCAAGAGGAATGACTTGGGGAAACTGTTTGTGTGAGCTCTTCTCTGTGGTGTTTTTATTTATATTTTTGTTTTTTTTTTAATTTTTATGATTATGTGCGGTACATTGTGGGGTGAATGTTTTTGATATATCTAGAGTGATGAAGTGTGAGGAGTTTGATTTCGCGTGATGTATACATGTGTAATTGAGTGTCACTGATTGTTAGGTTGATTAGAATGTGCAACGGGGTTAAGTATAATAAAAAATCAGCAATAAGTATTGATTAATTTTTTCATGATTTATGTCCTCGGTGAGATATAGGCAAAATCCTAGTTTACTGAGGACACGACAAATGAAAGGCAACAAACCCAGATCCATTAAAATCGTGTGTCCAAATTAAATAACCTGTTTTTTTTTTTAAAATGATGTATATTTCTTGTCATGCGTAAAATAAATAAAAAAAATTTAAATTACAATAACTGCATAATTCACGGAAAAAGTATATAACTCTATATTATACAAACCTTTATGATTGAATACTGGTGAAATAAATTGAATTTCAATAAATCTTTTGAATTAAAAAATAAATAGTTTTACTTTGATGGACTTGTTAAGCTCATTATTTGAAAAACTTTTTTGGACTAGTTGATAAAACGCCCGTCTTCTTACGCGGAGGTTGCAGGTTCGATTCCCGCTAGAATTTAGATTAAAAAAAAAAACAAACAAAAGGTTTTCAGTTAGATTTTAAGTTGAGGCGTCATTAACATATTTCTGATTGGTTCGAGGAGATTGTCACGAGGCAATAGTCGTATAAGGTTATGCTATGTATAAACAACGTTTGCTCTGTAATAGTGGGTTCGAGTCCTGCGTTAAAATACCCTTCAGTAGAATGCTCTCTAAACGGCGCTAAACGAAAAAAGTTTAGGAATAAATTAATAAAATTAACCTTGTCAAAAGCTCGTTAAATAAGAACTGTCGAAATAACGTCGTTTTAATTGAGTTTACTAAGGAAATTTTATCTAAAGTAGCATATGGAAATTTAAGATGCCAATAGTCTAGTGGATTAAAGAATTTGTATTATTTATTGACATTGTCGTTTGAATATTACTTTCCCTCTAATTTAATGTACCCAATTGCGTTTTTAATAATATTTACGTATTGTTCACCACTCATTTCACACATACGTTTCAATAGGATTCAGCATAGGTAATATAAAAAAAAAGAAATAAATCATATACTTAATGTTAAATTCTGGACTGCATAACTCGTGGTCTTACACCCCAACCCTCCAAAACTACAAAGGGGGATGCATCAGTACAATCCCCAAGTTTCCAACTCGCCTGCTTCCGGCACCGGTCCGTGATATATTCTTTCAGGAACTGTTTCAGGAATACTTTCAGGAGCCCGCCTCTACGGTTATTCAATGAAGAATTTTCAGAAAAAAAAGATAAAAATATCCAATGTTTATATTCTTATTGTGAAACTTTTAAGGAAATGGGTATAGTATAAACGAGTATTTATTTAGATTTATTATCATCTAGTAAATATTTAATTGAGTTCAACACCCATTTATATTGTTTTATAAAACACGTTATTTATCAATTAATGTAAGTAACCCAATCGTTTAGTATATTGGTCAATTAATACTCGATAAATGTCAATGTTTTAATATATATTGAATAAATCTGAATAAATTGTTTTAAAATTCGTTGCAAATATAATTGATGAGTGCTGCAATTATAATTACCTAAACTAAACATATTGCAATTAATTTTAACCAACCATGAATTATTTATGAAGGCTTGTTAAGATATGTCTGTAACCCATTTAAAAAAATGTGACAAACAAGAAGGCTCTCTAAGAGAGTCACGTCGTAGCGCCGGATTTATGGTTCAGACAAACAAGAAGGCTTTCTAAGAGAGTCACGTCGTAGCGCCGGATTTATGGTTCAGACAAACAAGAACGCTCTCTAAGAGAATGTTTAAAGGCAGAAAGACTGTCACTTAATATATCCGAGACAGGAATTCAGAAGCAAATCAATTCTAGTAACTTGGGACAGTCATGCATTTCATTGAAAAATTTGAAAAGCTGGATCAAATCAAACATCACAAAGTTGCATCAAGTTCAGACACAATATATAGTATTTTATTCAAAGTTCTCTATCAAACAACGTTTTTTACCTTGTTGAGATCAAATATAGTAACATTTATTTTATTGTATTAATTTGAATTTTTAATAAACCAAAAAGGTGTCAAACAAGCCTTAAGTGAAAACTTCCCTTCCCCAACTTCCTTCGCATACAGCCTGTTTTGGGTCATGTATGTGATTTTCGAAGCTAAGTAACTTTTATAATTATTTGAGTGTCGAGAGCCGCTAATTACCTGCAATATCGAATACTCGTATACTAGAATACAATAAATGATAATAAAAAAATCAGGGTTATTATAGAAAAACCTTTGGCCATTTTCGATTAAGCTTAAATATGTTGTTATCACACAATCGTTTAAATTTTTTTAAACAAATAATATTTAATAAATTTGTAAAATTATATAGAATAAAAAAACAATTTTCCTCAAAGAGAAACTAAACGGTTAGTAAAAACCATTATTCTAATGTGGCTCGCTGCAAGAGAAATAAAGCTAGTACTGTTATAGCCCAATTTCCCGTGCATAATGATCCCATTTGTGTATGAAAGGCGAAACATTATTCTCGGAACGTTCATGAGATTTTGAGCTGTTTCAGCTTCCTTAGCTATTTGATGCCGTAGCGTTCGCTTAGCGGCCGGCACTTAGCTTTGAAAACACAATTTTTGCGTTTTAATGGAGTTCATTTTATACGTTTTTTTTACAAAAGCGAGATATAGATGATATTAAAGTTTTTTTATGAGATTCGTTTTAACAATACGTAGTGCGTTTTGAAATTATTTATTATAAGTTCATATTATTTCTTTGTCTTTAATCATTATAGAGCATGCGGTCTCGAGAAGTCTACATTTTTAAATGAAATGTCCATTGCCTGACTAGTATAATTTTAAACCAAAATTTTACTCGTACAATCTCTGCTCTTTCCGATTCTGAACTATGCGGACGTATGTTACAAAGGAACAGCTGGACAAATTACAGCGCCTTCAAAATGTGTGCCTAAGATTCATTTTCAACCTACGTAAGTACGATCATATAACTTCATACCAGAAGGCATTGAAATGGTTGAATGTTAGAAATAGACGCCAAATTCACATAATATACTGTCTCTATTGTATAATATCCTTAACTGTACCGCCACCTCCTCTTATCTCGCCCAGAATTTTCAGCGTCTTTCCAATCATGGATTAGCGCTACGCTCAAACAGAGATTGTTTATTGGCCTTTCCAGTTCACCGCTCCTCTTTCTTTACTTCGTCCTTTACTGTCCATGCAGTGAGACTCTGGAATCAATTACAAACCAATATAAGACTCGCTCCGTCCTTGGCATGCTTTAAGAAGCGACTGAAAAACCTCTTAATTTCTAGTGAGTAAAATAACGTGTTTCTTTCCTGATTTTTATTTTCCTTTCCTCTCCACCATCTCTTCGTTTCCTTTTGATTGATGATATCTCCCTTTATATGAAAAATAATGTTCGGATGATTGTCCATCTTTCAGGGGTTCGTGGGTATTAGGGTAGTTGACGATGTTACTACCCGATATGCCTTCGTAAGCCAGTTTGTACTAGGCATAACATGTTACGCAAAGTCAGTGTTAAAATCTGTTAAGGTGATAGTCCACAATATTTTAGTATCAACTTTGATAGATGAGAATGAATCATGAAGTGAAAAAAGACTGAAACAAACTGAAATAAATTCTCTGGAAATGTATACACTGAGAAAAATATACGGGATCATAATGTAAGATATAACACGGAATGAAATGGTTAGGGATGAATGTGACATTCAAGCTGATGTATTGAGTAAAATGAAAAAAAAATCACACTCCACCCTTCCTTTCCTGTGATGTGTAACTAGTACACATTACTCCTAAAAACTTTAATATCTCTATAAATGTAATAAATACTGGGTTCAGATTTTAGGTTTTCCTCCGTAATATATTTACGCATTGAATGAAAAAATAATATGAGTAATAATTTGCACTTATCGGTCACATCACAGATATTTAATTATAAATTCAACAATACAATCAAACGTGTGCCAGTGTGTGACGTAGGTATATTCATTCTTAAAAACCACTATGGGGGAGGAAGCGACGCTATTCACGTCTCACTCTCACTCTTCTTTGGTATATGGGAATGCAAAAAATAGAATCTCAGTTCACTCGCTTTAGTAGCTCGCGGGCATTCGTTTGAGGTGGTCGCTTCGCCAGTTTTATGAACGTTGGCCGATGTTTTTTTCGTGTTTTCAGAAATTAAATTTAAATTTTTATTACTTTTGACTTCAAATTTTATTAATTTAAGCGATCTGCTGTGAATATTCTTATTTTAAATCGCTCATTTTTACATGTGTATTGAATACACAGCACCGGAACGTGAATAATTTTTTTGGCACAGGAAGGGAAAGGTAAATAAATAAACACTAACAAAACAAATTAAAAGTGCAAATATTCGTAAAAGGCGTATAAAAAGATCAAGAAAAGCAATATTGGATCAAGTGATTGATAATTTGAAAAAAATAAAACGTAGAAAGAAAGAGCAAACGTATAGTTGCATGAAAATGTACATAGAAGGGGAAGAGAATAAGGAGGTGTATCAAGATCAGAAAGTCTAGGGCTATATCCACTGAGCCTATCCCGACAGAGAAATGAGGGTGATTATTGTATTTGTTTATATTTATTACAGGCGTGTAATGAAATGTTTCTAATAAAACGGTGCAATTTGTCCGAAAGAAATGTTCGAGTATTTACAGTATACCATAAAACGAGAAATGTCCTATCTTTTCACACATAGATTAAACGACCTCATTCTTGCAGGAAATGATTTTTTCACGTAGAAAGTTAGGAATGTTCGAGCTTAATTTTAAACATCAAGAAGTATAAGTTACAATTCCGTGGGTGTCGTTAAATTTCAAAGTGGAATTTAAACTTTCGAAAATATTAAAGTATTTTGTACTCGAGGACCAAACGGAAACAAAAAGCTTCATTGAAAATATAATTATTTTTCTCTGAAATGTTCCAAGACATAAAAATTAGTTCATTTCACTTCTATTTTTACAAATTTTATTGTTCAGAACTGAAATGATCCATACTTTGCATTAAGAAACAAAATTAAATTATCGGAAGGTAAAAATACTAAGCGCGGGATTGGAGTCAGTGAGGTTTATTACGAAAGAATATTTATTTCATACGTACATACCATCGCGCTATTTTCCTTCTGAGGTAGACACAGAGAAGAGCGTCATATTTTTCTTTATTGATACATATATTTTATACGTGTAGTGTTTGTGTGGAAGAAATAGAAAATGTTAAACAAACCTTAAGTAAAAACCAGACTTAAGCCGATACCGACGGGAATCGAATCCACCACCTTCGGGGTAAATGACAGGTATAGTAATTCATACATGATTCAGTCAACAAATAGTCAACACTGATACGCACAAAAGCTGTGACAAGATAATATGGTGCACAAAATAAAATTATCCTTAACTGCTAAAGAGTTGAACCAGAAATGAAGTTTAAAAAAAATAGTTAGATTTATGTAAAAAATTAACTAGAAAACCAAAAAATATTCCTAACATAAACTATTGCATAAAAGCCAAGCGCTGTTTCAGTAAAAATAAATATCATACAAGATTAATTTGCGGTGTTGCACATGCTGTGGCATTAATATTTCATTTAAGAAATTTAGCAAGTGGTGGTAATGGGGTGGGAAATGGAGAGACATGAATATTTTTCATCCCTCCACACCCTCCCGAGGTCCTCCCCTTTGATGCAGCACCGTAAAATAATTATGTTTTCAGAACCGTTTTCCACACCTCGCGGACAGGCAGTGCAGTGGTGGATATTTCAGAACCATTTATTTATTTTTTAACAATGTAGTAGTTTATCGATGATTGAAAAAGTAATGTTGTAGTTTATCGATGATTGAAAAAGTAATGTTGTAGTTTATTGATGATTGAAAAAGGTTACAAGAGTTGTTCTTAAATAAGAATTTTGGGTGTACATGAATACGAGTATAAATACAACAATTTACAAATATTATACATTTACATGTACCGTTTACAACAAAAAAATACCTAAAAGCAGTACGCACATGCATACCTCCTTCTTCTTCTTCCCAGTGTCATGTCAGGTCCCCTCAATGTTGAATATCACTTGAGAGTAGACATCTTTGTCCCCGGCAGCCGAAAAAGATCCCCGACACTCCTTATACCAGTTCAATCACGTATATTGTGGAGTCAGGAGATTATCCTCCTGCCAACACCTCTTCAACCCTCTATTTTGCCTTGGATGATCAGTTGCAGTAATTTGTACTTTCCTCGTCTAAGTACATGACCCAAATAGAACACCTTTCGGATTTTAATATTAGTTAGCAAGTCTCTATCAACTTTGGCTTTTTGAAGAACCCTTGTGTTGCTGACCATATCCGTCCAGAGTATCCGTAGTATTTTCCGGTGCATCCACATTTCAAATGCTTCCAGTCGGTACATACCTCTAACTACACGTAAAATGCACACTTGAGACAGATCAAAGCTCAGGTAATCAAAGGTCGTATCAAACAAAAAATCTTTGAAAATAACGAAAATATGAGAACATAGTCAATGAAAAAAAATAGATTAACGAGAGTCACGTCGTGGCGTCGGATTTATGGTTCAGGCAAATAAAAATACTATCTAAGAGAAATTTTAAACACATTAAGACTGTTACCAAACATTTTTGAGAATGTTTCATAGTTATTATCCAATATATGCAATCTGGGAACAGGAGAACAAGATTAATATTTAGTTTTACCAGTAATATGTAGTATTTAAATTTTGATAGAGATACATACGATAATATTAATTACTTAGTAGTTACATACATACCTTCGTGTATGTAACTACTTAGTAATTGATATTGTCGTAAGTGAGTGATTTCACATTCATGAAAATTCATGAAAACACGGGAGTGAATTTCCGTTAGTACTCAAAATTGAAAATAAAAGTATTTTTGTATGTTCACTTCGTACGGATTTCTCCTGTTACACAAGAAGGGTCTGATTCTAGCGTTAGCTTATTCGTTTGGAAGAATATCAGCCATACTGCTAGACGGCGCCGGGAATATATCAACAGTGTCATTCAGTTGGTTCAATATCTCTATACCACGCGTGACTGAGTGTTTAGCCATGATATTTGTCCAGTAAGTTGGTATGTAGAACAGAGGGTGATTCCTTGCACGGCTATATTTATTAGGTACATATAAACTTAGTGCTTCTAGAATCGCGGGACAGTTGAAACAACCTTGATAAACCTGTAGGAATATCGCAATGGATTATTGCCTTCTTGTTTCGAGGCTCCTATAGTTACACACTGTGAGAAGTTTGACATGGTGAGCATATTTTGGGTAATTGCCCTGTTTTCTGCAACATAGATATCTCAGGTTTTTTTTTGTATTTGTTCTATATTGTTTTTATATTTGAGCTGATCAGGAGACCAAACTGTAGATGCATTTTCTTATTTGGTTCTAATTAGATAATTATAGAAGTTTCGAAGGATATCGGCACTGTTAAATTCTCTTGATATTCTCATTATTAAACTAAATAGTAGTCTGGTTCACTTCAGTACTCTTTTAAACATCTTTTGTAAGCTGGAAGAGGCTCTCACATTGCAATAAACACGACAAATTGAATAGAAAATAACCAAAAGGTATTATATAACCTTTTTATATAACAGTATGTACTGTAGGAAGCATGTAATGTAGGTTTTCCAATGATGATTATATATGACCACTATGAACACACCTTAACTGAATTTTTCTTGGTAAGTTCTCTGCAGTTTTCTTACCAAATGTGTTTTTCTGTATATATGCAGACGCGGAAAAGTGCTTTTTCTGATGGTCGCAGTCACTATTTTTTCAATCCTTACACTCAACTATTATATATTTATTTAGTTTATAAGTGAGACTTCTCTATCTAAACGGCACTATATAATTTATACTATGAGTATTATTGTTATTTACGTGTAATATATCGTTCAAATATTATGATTTCGTTCAATATAGAAGTTGGGATAATTATAAGAGCAACTTAATAAATTCAAGTCAATGAACGTCTGAAAGGTAAAAAACGAGAGCTCTTAAATGCCAATAGTTTTTGGTGATGCATGATCAAGTAATATAAATGGTATATTTTACTTTATGGTGCTGAAACATGGATCACTTAAAAAGCTTAAAGCATTCGAAATGTAGATTTATCTGAGAATTTCTTGGATTCATTGTATCTCAAACAGCGAGAGCAGGTATAAAACGAGAGCTCTGAAATATCCTAAAATGTCAAGACATTGCCTATCTGGGACTTATTTTGAGAGGAGAAAAATATAACATCCTAACATGAATATTGACGGACAAAATCTAGTCGATGCTAGATCGATAGAAGGCGCCAGTGATGGTTTCTCAACATTCGTGAATAGACAGGTACCTAAACAGCTGAGAATATGAGTCGTACCGCCAAAGAGAAATCCCCTATATCAAGTAAGTTTGCTGAAAAATCTACCACTGTAAACAACCGTATCCTACTTCCTCCCGTTTGTTGACCTGAAATGGCGTGCAAGGTTGAGGTGGCCCGTAACTCTCCACAAATGAGGCTATGCAAAGAAGGATATGTTTTCATGAGGATAAACTTTAGCGAAATACATCAACCTGAATTGTCTTATACTCGTGCATGTTAACTAGATATTTAACAAGCAGTAATTAACGGGAACCAGATAGTTACATTAACAAGAAAATGTAATACATTTCTCGGAAAGCGTTGATTTGGAAATGCAGTTAGTGCAATGAAAATATAACTTATTTTAGTATAAGTAACACAAAGTCATTGTATCCATTATATTTTAAGGCTTTTGCGGTTTATCATTTCTGTTGTATAAGGTCTTTCGAAGTATTGTACTGCTTCGTTTGGCTTATGGTCTCAACGTTTTGAAAACATTACAGTTTTCATCATCAATGATCAAGTTTACTACAAACAAGCTCTGAAGATAAAAACTACAACATTTTCGAAACGTCAGCATTTCAAACTAAACCACGCGATACAATACTCCGAAAGACCTTATACAATCAGTATATCCATATTTATTTTAATTTTCACGCATATACCACAATATATATGAAGTAAAATTCATGAATAGCTATATGAACACTTCATACATACACCACACTCTGAAGTAAAATTAATGAACATATGGTACATATATGAACACTTCACACATACACCACACTACATCTGAAGTAAAATTAATGAATATATATGAATACTTCACACACTACACTACATCTGAAGTAAAATTAATGAACAAACATATATGAACACTTCACACATACACCACACTACATCTGAAGTAAAATTAATGAATATATATGAACACTTCACACACCATACTACATCTGAAGTAAAATTAATGAACATACATATATGAACACTTTACACATACACCACACTACATCTGAAGTAAAATTAATGAACATACATATATGAACACTTCACACATACACCACACTACATCTGAAGTAAAATGTACTACTATCTCATATCGGAAGATCTACAAACGTTTCTTTGTAGTTCGTCTTCCTTAGTTTTACTTGGTGCTGTTTTATTACCAAATACGCTTTTCTGAACATACACGTATGTAGATGCGAGAAAATACCTTATTTAATGACCGGAGCTTTTACTTAATTATCCTTAAATTCAACTTAAATATATTTATTACGTAAAGTTTGTGTATCAATAATGGTGGTTTTGAGTTCCGAGATAGAGACCCATTGAGAAGAGTCTGCTTTATATACGGCACTCTATAGATTGTCCTCAAAGGAGAACAATTTATAGAGTGCCGTATATAAAGTATAATAATAAAGTGAATAGATCAAATCAGCGAGATGACCAACATTGAATGCTGTACTCATCATCTCTAAGGGCTGGGAGGGGTAGAGGTGAAACATCCACTCAGTTCCAGAGGGAATCACAACGTTCAAAGCGAAATTATAAATTTACTTCATATGTGTCTTCATTTTTCATTTTATACTGAAAAACGACTAGTTCAGCTAAAAAATCATGAATTTTAATACACTAAACCAAAGCAGTAATCAAGCATTAAATTTCCCCGGTGCCCATCATACAACATAATCTAATTCTCCTATAAAACAAGGGCGAAACATCATATAAAATGAGAAATAATTGCAGCATTTATCACCCGTTTAGTTTCCACCCGATGAAAAGAATAATTCATTCTCGAAACTCCCCGCTGTATTTCCACCTGGCAATATTCCCGGGCGCTGCCTGTTCAGTGTTCGGGGCCGGGAGCGCGGGGGAATGTGCCGTCAGCTATATTTTCTTTATTTACCCTCGGGAACTTAAACTTTCTATTGAACACGGATTATGGGGAATGGAATGAATACAGGGCCGTGGTATGTTGAAATATTGCTCTTCATATGAAATATATTTTTTTTCTTAATCGATTGATTTTTTGTGTTTCTTATAAAGGCTCCGCTTAGGTCTCTTTTTGAATCTATTTGAGTGTTCCCAATTTGTGGTTGTCTTTAGCATAGACCTTTCATCCCGCCATTGCACGTGCACATATCAGTGTAGTCATGTTTCCGGGGCTTTATCTACACTTGGTGCCACTTTAATCGTATCCAATCTAGTGACCCCAATGACCATCGTGATATGTGCATCTCCGCGACAAGAAGACCTCGGATCCATAGTAAAGTGGGCCTGATCACTGTCTTGTATAATACATCTGACTTTTGATTTTTATTGATAGCATAACCCCCATCGTTTCTCTCCGTTTAGCACAACTTCATATTAGTGTATATGAAAGTAAAGATTATGTGAAAGTGCAAAATAATTAAAGGACTGGTATTTGGACAAAAAATTATAGTAATATCTTGAAATATCTAATGATTTTTTAATTTCCTTTAAATGTAAGGACTAATTTTTCGCCTTCATTTAGAAAACAAACTTCTTTTTAAGGTACTTTTTTGTAATATAGAAAAATAACCTCCATAGTTTAGTAGATAAAAAGTGTGTACCCTCGCGGAGTTTGCGGGCTCGATTGCCATTGAAATGTAGATTTTTTTATGAAAGTGTTTCAGTCTGATTTTCTCTTTAGGCGTTTTAAACACAGTTTTGCTTGGTTGTAAAATAACCACATGCCAATATGCCGACTAGGTGGTACGGTTTATAACGAAAATGAAATGTAAAACAACACACACTATATTCACTAAAGTTAAATATAAAAAAAACATATCGGAATGACACAAATAAATCTAAAGATAACTTTTAGAAATTTGCAAGCAATGGTAAAGAATGATTGAAAAATAAAAAAAAAATTATTTATTTATTTGTATGGCCCCCCTCAATATGTTCATATCGATAATGCAAAAATGTTGAATTACGCAGTTGGGAAGTAATTATAATTATCAAAGATGGGTCAAATTTAACTTTTTTACAAGTTAACTCGAGAAATATTATTGCTACAATTTTCACACTGGAATACAAATACGAGTATATACTGTAATTTTATACTCTTTGAACGAATTTGGTAGTTAATCAATTACAATTACTAAGAAAAGTCAATACTACTATTTTAAAAAGTAGAATCAAATCATCAATTATTTAACGATTTTAACCTTTCCTTCCCTGTGTTGGGTTTCTTCTACACGTTGCTTCTAATAACCATCAATATATCTATAAATATAATAAATACAAGATTAAGATTTTAGGTATTCCTCCATAATATGTTTACGCATTGATTTAAAAAATAATATTAATAATAATCAGAATTTATCGACTACATCGAGGTGTTTTGTAAAGATCGAAAACAAATTCGCATTTAAACGCTGCGAGTGCCTCGTCTTGACGATAGGGGAATAGTATGCGGGAAGCGCGACACTATATTCGCATCTCAGTCTTGCATACTAGACTGAATTGCGAGGAGCTGAATTGTCTCAACGTCGCAAGCATAAACGTAAGCGCCGGGGTATGCGACTGACGTTCCGCGCCACTAGTAGCTTCTAAGCTTGCAAATAGGTTAGACGTATGCCCGTTCCGTGAGCGTTGCCAGATGGTTTTTTAATGTTTTAAGCAAATAAGTCTCAATTATTATAACTTTTAACTTCAATTATAATTAATTAAGGGGATTATCTATGAATGTTCTTATTTTTCCGATTTAAAATCGCTAATTTTTTATTGCGTACTCACTACCCAACACCGGAGCACGCGTATTATTTTTATCACCGTAAGGGAAGGGTTAAAAACTTTTTGAGTTTAGGCCTACTATATATATACAGCTGTGATATACTTTGGATACCTGTTTTCATATCAGTTGAGGTATGACATTTTAATGCAGATTTTGATAGAAATGCAGCCTGCTGTAGAGAGTCTCATGAGGCAACTTTCGAAAAATGTCATTACTCTTTCTTCGACCATGACCAGGAGACTCAACCCCCACTAATAAGTATTTTCTTAAGATGTACACGTCATCTTTATTCCTTATATTTAGTGGCAGACCATTCTACATCATAGGTCATAATTTTACGTAACAATCAATTTATTCGATGAAAACTAAATCGCCTTTGAAGGTCTGCTTTATATATCCCATTTAGGACTTGAATAAAGATAAACTAAATTTGAAATCAATCCCAGAATGGGTTGCCTTCAAGCACTTTCTAAAACTTCACACCCCACTCATATTTCTACTTCAAAAACATAGAGGCTTGTCATTATTGTCAATTATTGGACAATCAACATTCCATTGTTGCCAATTTGTAGACTTACTTATGCTATCTCACAAGGCTAAGTACCAGTTTTAAAACAGCTCACTAACATTCACAGTGGCTTACCTTAGCTATATTCTTACTCCGTTCCAAGATTCGCCTGTAAACATTGTTCTTATTCGGTTACAAGATTTAGCAATGTTTGGTGACTTCATGTGTGATGGTGACTTCATGTGTTTGTGGACTTACTTATGCTATCTCACAAGGCTAAGTACCTGTTTTAAAACAGCTCACTAACATTCACAGTGGCTTACCTTAGTTATATTCTTACTCCGTTCCAAGATTCACCTCTAAACATTGTTCTTATTCGGTTACAAGATTTAGCAATGTCTGGTGACTTCATGTGTGATGCGTATTTGTGGACTTACTTATGCTATCTCACAAGGCTAAGTACCTGTTTTAAAACAGCTCACTAACATTTACAGTGGCTTACCTTAGTTATATTCTTACTCCGTTCCAAGATTCACCTCTAAACATTGTTCTTATTCGGTTACAAGATTTAGCAATGTCTGGTGACTTCATGTGTGATGCGTATTTGCGATAAGCGTATTGTGCTTAAGAAAAGAATTTCACGCATGGCCAAATAAGACTTTTATAAAGGATTTCACGCCGTTTTGGTTGAGCGAGACGGCGTACATTTTCCTACATAAATTCTACAAAATCCAACATCCTTTTTTCTTTTCCATCTCTTGGCGTTTTCTCGTTTCAACTGTTCCGCTCACAGAGCACGGCGAGGGAACGACAGAAGGGTTACGGCGTTCTTCTTTTTTACTATTTTCCTTTAACATTTGTTAAATTTTGGAGAAAAAGCGTTTTAATACAGCGTATCATATCAAGAATTCGGGTAACATTATTTTTTTAAAGAAGAAATCGTGGTACCAAATAATTTAACTTGATGACTTCCGTAGTTTAGTAGTAAAAATGTTTTTTTTTTCTCATTCAATTTAGGTTATCCTGTTTGATTCTCGTTGGTACACTGATTTTTCAAAAAGGATACCTATCTGATTTTCCCTTAAGGCTTATATAAAATACTTATTGTTCGTTGGAAGATATCGCAATAAAGAAATTCACCCCTTAGTTTATATTGAAAACAACGAAAGTATTATATTAAAAACATAATACTTTTTTGGGAATTTGTCTTTACCATTGAGCTAGTGATGAAAACAACTACTGAAAAATATGTTTTGAAAACATTCAATGTTGTTTTAGTGACACGCAGGTTATAATTTTAGAAATGTTTCTTTAATTTTGTAATTCAATAAATGTATTCACATATTAAACATGGTCATTAAATCTCTTAGCAAACTACGAGTACATAAACTTTTTTTGACTGATGACAAAATTGTCCTTACATGTTTGATGTCGATTTACATCCCCTGTCAATTCGTGGTGGAAGGAGAATACAACATATTTTTATAATATTCAAGAAGGTCTCTAATGACACATACTCGAAAATTATACTCCAGGATGAGTTGTTTTTTCCTCGAGTTTTGGAGCTGTTACGTTAACCATCTCACACCCTAACAATAACAATATATCGCATACGAACTGGTTTGGCCATGGTCCCAAAAGACGTGAAGTATTGGGCTGGGGAAAGATTAGGGTGGATGCCTTTTTTTTGCATCCCTGTGTTTCTAGTTGAACATTTAAGGTGGTAATAAAAGTTTTTTTTTTATATTTTACATACATCGCTTGAGACTAGAACACATTTCCAATGGTTTATTTTAGTAAACCAATTTATCAATTTCTTCAATAAACCAATTAAATTAATCAAATCTTTAATAAACCAATTAAATGTTTAAACACACTGTTTTTCCATTGAAAATAAAGATAAAGCCTGACCAGTTTCAACATTTTCACTTCATCTTCAGGTAACGTAAAACTTGAGCTCCCCTAAAGATAAGGTGAACCATCAAAACAATAGACCCACTAAAATGATATAAGGAGAATGGACGCGAAAACTAGAACTTATTCCTTGTTTCGAAGATTCAAGCTTTTGCACAGATAAACGACAATAAATCAAGCCTTGATCATGTCGTTAAATTGTGTATACAGGCATTTACAATCCCTCTTGAAAGCCTCCAGGTTACCATATGTGCATAGCTTTATATGGAGAATATTATTTTCGTAAAGTTCAGCTATATGAAATGCCCTTTTGGGATTTGATTCAGATTCTAAAATTTTAAAAATTACTCAATGGGAAGAAATTATAGTTAAATCATAATATTATCACCGCAGTAAATTACTTTTTACGGGGTTTGACAAAACCTATTTAACCTTTTCTTCCCTGTGTTGGGTATCTTCTACACGTTGCTTCTAATAACCATCAATATCTCTATAAATATAATAAATACAAGGTTAAGATTTTAGGTATTCCTCCATAATATATTTAGGCATTGATTTAAAAAATAATATTAATAATAATCAGAATTTATCGACTACATCGTAAGTATTTCGTGAATATCGGAAACAAATTCGCATTTAAACGCTGTGAGTGCCTTGATCTTGGGTCTTGACAATAGGTGAAGAGTATGCGGGAAGCGCGACACTATATTCGCATCGCACTTTTGCATACGTCACTGAATAGCAAAGAGCTCAATTGTCTCAACCTCGCAAGTGTAAGCCACGCCCGAGTTAGCCACCAACCCTGCCGCGCCGCAGTAGCTGTTGAGCTGGCAACGAGACTAGATCTACGCCCGTTCCGTGAGCGTTGCCAGATGGTTTTTTAATGTTCTCAGCAAATAAATCTCAATTATTATAATTTTTAACTTCAATTATAATTAATTAAAGGGATTATCTATGAATGTTTTTATTTTTTCCGATTTAAAATCGCTAATTTTTTATCGCGTACTCACTACCCAACACCGGAGCGCGCGTTTCAATTTTATCACCGTAAGGGAAGGGTTAAGAACGGGATTAAAAAATTGCTGGACCAATTGTGTAGCCCCCAAAATAAAGGTTCCTGTTTTTTTTTCAACGATATTCGATAAGGCGCTTTTTCGCATCTGCATATGTTTTCCGTATCTGCTTTAAAAAACAAATTTGGTAAGAAAACTGCAGAAAACTTATCAAAAGAAGACAAACTATAAAGAAGCATTTGTAAATTTTATATGGAAGTAACACATTCGGTTTAAATTGAAGTATTCATATAAAATCGTTAATTTTTATAATGTCTCTGAAAAAAAGATTCTGAAATAACTTATCATTGTCACTGAGAAAATGACACATTTTTATCGATACTGCCAAATTCTTGCATATCAATGATAACCGAAATAAATAGGATAGATTAGCGGCTGAAAATATCTAAATCAGTGCATTGGGATGAACATCTGGACAATATTCGTGCATACTCGTACATTCCAAAGATCTCTCCACTGCTTGCTGAGAATATATCCTGCTTCCCTTCACCCCTAATCTTCAACCCAATTTTTTTACCGTTAGATGAGTGTATCAGAACCAGTTAAAATAAATTCAGTCGCGTTGTGCTCCCCTGATGATGAGGTGAAATAAACGGTGTTTGACTAAATAAATTACAAGATCATATTTTATCACTTAGTATTACAACAACATATTTGTCTTTTACACATATTTTTACTTTTGTCTGGTTGGTTGGAAGAGATTGCCGCCTGGCAATAAGCCCGCCAGATTGTATTGCAATAAAAGTGTTAAATAAATAAATATTTTATAAAATATTGTTTATTTTTGGTTATTCATTGTACATATTATGTTATATCTTGTTTATTTTTGTTCTTAAAACGGAAGCATTACATTGATCAGTGAATTTAGTTTCAAAACAGATATCGTAATAAAATATTTTGCTGATATTTGCAAATAAATTCTCACAATAGTTGTCGTATTTTATCTAAAGCCATATGACAAAATGAATAATTTAGCAATACATTAGATACTTTACATATCGGATTTCAAACGTTTCAATCGAGTAACTTAATATGGCACTAAATAAAGCTCACGACCACACTACAGAGGGACAAATACGGCACGCTTATAAATATTGACTGAAATTGGCACATAACCAAGTTACATCTTTATGTAATGAGGGAAAATTTCTGTACTCTGTATAAGACTTCGATGACCTCCGTAGCCTGGTTAGTATGATGCCAGTCTTCCGACCCGGAGATTACAGGGTCGATTCCCCCTGGAAGTAAGTTTAAAAGTTTTCACTCTGGTTTTCACTTAATACCTCATAAACTTATTTTTGGTTAGTTGGAGGAGATTTCCACATGGCAATAATCTTATAAGGGTGTACTGTATATAAAGAAAGTATTTTACATGACTCGTTCGAGCGCTGCTATAATATCAGACGTGATTTGCTTAATCTTAGAGGTTCGAGGAGACTCTGCTCTCTAAACGAAGTTGATTTTGAATTGAATTGAATACGTGTATATAGCCTTTTTCTGAAGTCACTTAAGAACAAAAACATATTTGTTTCATATATATGATGTACGCTCAAACAAAGATTTTTTTTTGGCCTTTCCAGTTCACCGTTCCTCTATTTTTACGTCGTCCTTTACTGTCCATGCAGTAAGCCTTTGGAATCAGTTACAAACCAATATAAGACTCGCTCCGTCCTTGGCATGCTTTAAGAAGTGACTGAAAAGACTCTTCATTTCTAGTCAGTAAAATAACGTGTTTCATTCCTGATTTTTCTTTTCCTTTCCTCTCCACCCTCCCTTCATTTGCTTTTGATTGATGATATCTCACTTTATATGAAAAATAATGTTCGGGATTTTGTCCATCTTTGTGAGGTTCGTGGGTATATGCTCACGTATGTGTTTATGGATTTCGTTGGGAATGGATAGTCATTTGAATGATTTATGTGACCACGTAACTTGCTTTATTTACTTTTGTCTGATTGGTTGGAAGAAATTGCCGCCTGGCAATAAGCCCGCCAGATTGTATTTGCAATAAAAGTGTTAAATAAATAAAAACAAATGTTTTGTAATTTGCATCCTCAACTCCCTCCAGTAATCATAATCATCACTGCTGCCACGTAATAGCTGCTAGCTTACGCATTTCATCCACCCAAGGTGCACTCGATCTTTTTACAGGTCGTATTCTGCCTATTGGATGCCACTGGATTACTTCATACGTCCAACGATGGTCCGTTGCTAAGGCGATGTGTTCATTTCACTTCCACTTAAGTATTTTTGCAGCCTCTATAACATTTTCAACTCTTGTTTGGCACGTATTCACTTATCGCGTTTACGGTCTGTTATGATATAACCTGCTGAGTTGTGTTGTCTGGAGCTATAGTATGTATCATTCATACAGAAATAGCCGTGTTTTGCATCCATAAATTAGTTTTGGTAAAATGCATTGACACATACCTTCCGTTTGTGACTGATTGGGATATTCGCTTTTGATATTTGGTGTTGTCCAGTCATCCAAAGAAACTCCATGCTGGTTTTGCTCGTCTATTTATTTCACTGAAAGTGCAACCTTTAAATAAAATACATATCTGAATAATCAGCAAAGTGGTTCTTTATCTATTTTTCTTTAACAATTTAATTTTAACCCCGCTTATTTGCTCGCTTCCGCCAATTCCAGTACTTGACTCAGAAGTTCCTTAGGAGTGTAGCGAAGAGAATAATATCGCCTGCAAATCTAAGTTGACTCAGATGTTAACCATTGATACAGATTCCTTTATTTTCCCATTCGAGTTTCTTGAACACATATTTCAGAGTAACGTTGAATAATTTAAGCGAGCTAGTATCACCCTGACGGACTCCTTTACTTACTGGAAGATTATTTTTAAGTATTTCCCCATATATCGCATTTACTTTCCCTGCTATTTGAGTAGTATTTTCTTTGATGGTGAAAGAGTTAAGATATATATCGACTGGCGTGTAGCGATACGAAAGAAAGTCAAAAAGGCATTAAAACATATACACTCGAACCGGACAGTATGAAAATCGGCTAAGGTAATAATCCAAAATAATATTTTGCTGCCATTTTTATGTATGAGGAGACGTGAAAAAAAATTGATTAGAGGTGAATAAATGCTGTAGAATTCCATGCATCGAGAAGAATACACGGGGTGGCAATGTATGACAGATAACGGAATGAAGTGATTAGGGATGAATGTGAACTTAAAATTAATGTGTTGAGTAAGATGAAGAAGAGCACTCTAAAATGGTTTGGGCATGTGTAGCGAAAGAAAGACTAACAAAACAAATGTTTAGTGCAAATATAAGTGAAAGACGTGAGAGATAAGGACCATGAGAAGTATGGTTGGATCAAGTGAATTATATTTTGAAAGAAGAAAATAAAGAAAGTCAGAGAAATGTATGAATGTGGAAGAGGCTAAAGACGTGTGTAATGTGAGGCTTTCTTTAGGCTGATTAATCGCGGTTTATTGTGAGAGCACAACTTAGGTCAGCCCATAGTAACACAACACCAGTTTTACCTAAGAACTGTTCTTGTAACAAATCGGAATCATCTGAAGATAACCTCGGGATTGGAGGCAGAAACACGTGTTACGGGGTGTTATTAGTTTAATAATAAAGCAAAATATATCTTTATAGTTAAGGCATTAACATTTTGGAGGTTTAAAGACATTGTCATTTATTTCATCAAACACTGTTTATTCCCCTTTATACAACGGTTAGAACCCTACCAGTTTCAAGGTTTTCCCCTCATCACCAGGGGAGAACAAACAAGTATTGTTTGTGCTCCCCTGATGATGAGGTGAAAACCTTGAAACCGGTAAGCTAACACCGTTACATAAAGTGGAATAAACAGTGTTTGATTAAACAAATTACTACGCAAAATATTTACATTAATTTTCTTGATGAAAATAATTAAAATTACGTATAAACCGAGAAGGTGTATGAATGCGTATGAAGCAAAACGGCATAATGGTATGTTATTTATGTATATTACCATATGAAACTAGTGGCTCGATTAAAATATTTTCAAAAGAAAAACTGTACCTTTAAACCCGATTATGTTTCCTCTATTTATTCACTACGTCCATTTCCAGTCTTCAATGCTTTCGCATTTGTATACAAAAGCTTTCTGTGCATTTTCTATTTTACAGTTTACATTTCATTATACGCAACATACTCTCGTACCGTGTGTAAATCACTGGTTCCCAATATAGGTAATGCAACCCCTAAGATTATATTGATACCACCGTTTTTGCAGCACAGGGATGATCCTAATCTCTTTGATTGATATTTAGCCTTCAAGGAATATTTTTAAAAACATATCGGAAGGTAATACTGGTAATTTTTTAGGTATTTTCATTAAAATCGATTTTGATTTGGCATTAAGTAGCTAAGCAACATATAAACCACAAACACACTTCACGTAAAGCCAAATGTGTTTTTATCACTCATCAAAAAATCATCAAAGATTTCTTTGTAAAATTTCTTCCCTTAGTACCTAAAATTTTTGTTTTCTTATCAAATATATTTTTCTAAACGATGCAACCTTATCTAGTAGCCTCAGTTACGACATTTAAAACCTCTCACTCATCTTTTATAATATTTTAACCTGTCTATAATAGTGGGTTCGAATCTCAAAATGCTGCTCTATAAACGGCGCTATACAAATTATACTCTTATTTTTAATAAACGTTAAGTGATGTTTTGTGCGATCTAATTGTAAAATGTTTGATTTTAACCCGAAAGTTCAAGGTACAGTTCCCGATAAAACGAAATACGAGACGATAAGATAAAATGAGCCAATATCTGATTTATTACCCAAAATCTTAAATTTTAAAGTTGCATTTAAGAAAAAAATATTTTTAATATCTTAAGACCTTCAGTAAGTTTTAATAAAGACTGTTCCTCTTGAGATGTTAACTTCCAGCAACCCTTCCATACTTTTGTAGGGCATCTTCGGGGACGACTGCGGACGGGTATTACCTGCATTGCCATTTAGGATATTCTTGTATTATCCATCCTTTCACATGACCTCGCATGAGTTCTCCATCCTTTCACATGACCTTACTTGTGCTATAGATTCTTTCAAATGACCTCGCGTGTGTTATCTATCCTTTCACGTGACGTTGCATGTGTTATCCATCCTTTAACATAACCTTGCATGTGTTATATATCCTGTTACATGATCTTGCATGTGTTGTCCATCATTTCACATAATTTGGCATGTGTTTTCTGCGATTTCATTCCCATGAAGCACATTTTTCGCATATTTACACGTATATAAAACGAGTATATGAAGAAAATATTAAAATAAAAATATATACAAGATAGTCCTTCAGTTTTAGCTTTATAAAAAGGGAGTGTTTCTGTCATTCATATCGCATATTTCAACATATCTAAACTGGTTGTACGAAGAGCATGGACGGGAGACAACATTATTTTTTCCCCATTAATCGTGCATTTTGGTTCAAAATCACTGCAGTTGGCACGTAACTCGTTGTTTATCTTCATATGTGTAGGCAGTACTACCGCTAGAGGAGTATTATTTGCGCAAAAAAAAATTCTCTTCAAAGAGGAGAAGTACCTTATTTTAATTATTTTTTTGAACACTATAGGAAATCGAACCCAAAATCCTCAAGTGGAAGACATGCGTCTTACTAACGTTGTCACTGCGGTCGTTGGAAACGCTTAACATATGTAACAGTAGTTTCTTGGAATTATGGGATTAGAAATGAAATGATTTAACCCACAGGCTGAAAAATTCTATGAGTTTCAGAATCGCTGCTGAAATGCACACATTTGTGGTTTTATAATATCTGAAATTCATTAAAACTAATTAGATGCGGTCAAATTTGAATTTAAAGCGCTGTAATAAAAGAAGATTATCACCAAAAACGAAATAGAATTTATTGAGCTTATTTAATTTGAAATAGAGATTTTGGTTATCTGTTTAATTAAAATTAACATGGGTTTGAGTGTGGAATTGGTTATAAATTTAAAGTATATGAACGATTTTAATAACTATTCTGTAATGAATTTAATGTATATCAACGATCTTAGTAACTGTTCTGTAATTAGTTTGAAAATGGACGATCTTTATAATTATTCTATAATGAATTTAAAGTATTTGAACGATCTTGGTAACTATTCTGTAATGAATTTAAAGTATGTGAACGATCTTAGTTACTATTCTGTAATGAATTTAAAGTATATGAACGATCTTAGTTACTATTCTGTAATGAACTTAAAGTATATGAACGATCTTAGTAACTATTCTCTAATGAATTTAAAGTATATGAACGATCTTAGTTACTATTCTGTATTGAATTTAAAGTATATGAACGATCTAACTTACTATATTGTAATGAATTTAAAGTATATGAATGAGCTTACTTACTATTCTGTAATCAATTTAAAGTATATGAACGATCTTAGTAATTATAATTCTGTAATGAATTTAAACTATGACTTATAATTATAATTTATAATTCTGTAATGAATTTAAATTTAATTTAATTCTATTATGAATTTAAACTATGACTTATAAATATACTTATTACTTATAATTCTGTAATGAATTTAAAACTATGGCTTTCCTCACTTTAGAGACTTTTGAAAAAACATTTTGCGATCCTTAAAAGTTAAATTATTTTATACGAGATATATTTATTCGTTCTACGAAATCTGTACCCTGATTGATATGACACCTGTCTTCCAGCCCAGGGGTTGTGGATTCGATTACCATTGGTTCAAATTTTTCTTTTTAATCAGTGGTATCAATTTCGTCTTTACATCTTATTGATTAATTTTTTTACACTCTTATTGCAAATACAATCTGGCGGGTTTATTGCCAGGCGGCAATCTCTTCCAATCCACCATACAAAATTAAATTGAGCAAGTTACATGGCTGCAAAAACATTCAAATGACTAGCCATTCCCGTGAAATCCATACAAAGAATTGAATACAAACAGACAAAGTTTGAAAACAATCCATTCGCGACACTTAACATAACATCTTTTATTTACTTTTCTCTGATTAGTCATAAGGTTTTACAGCCTAGCAATAAGCCCGTCAGATTATTTTCATTATGAAGTGTTTAATAAATAAATAAATATACTTATTTGAACTAAAGGTGTAATATATTCTAAAATAATGCGTACATTAATAAGTGTTTTCATAACTTCGGAATACTGACCCTTCAGCTAGAACCCATATCAAGGGTTACAAGTAGTAGGTTTTTTTATTATAAGTAATGTATGATATATAGGAATGCAGGTGCTATTAAAGCCTTTGTTAGGCTTATACTCGAAGCAAGAGTATGGATCAGCAATATGTTGTTCGCCTAGTGCAACGTAAGTGCATGCATGGAGGGAAATTTATTGCTTGCGCTTTAATTAGACGTCACACTGCCTGTTTCATAGTAAACTAACAAAGCATGGCCACGGAAATAACACGGGGACAAAAATATTTGTATGAAATAATCTCTTTATCCACGCTGCTTATGATGTGAAGAGTTATGGTGGCATTTGTTTTTATTCAAAAGTCAATATATTAGAAAAAAATATGATTTTCGTTGTTTACCGACCCGGGGGCTGCGGGCTAAGTTTGAATTGATTACCTTGTAATATATTTAAAAAAAGTTTTCCAGCCTTGTTTTCGTTTTGGGCTTGTTTAACACCTTTTTGGCTGGTATGAAAAGATTGGTGCATGGCAATTAACTCGCCAAATTTCACTGTTTATATTAAAGGCGTAATACTGTATAAATAACGGAATTTCATTTTTCATTTTATTTCTTTCTATGGTCAAGTGACCTTTTTGATGCAAAAGATTAAAAGACAGCAAGCAACAAATAAACTTTAACTTTGATATATGTAGGCATTGAACAGTAGAAAACGAACAACACAACAAAGCACACTTATGCAATTTAATCAATTCGTCCGGGTAACATCTCCTTCTTCACTTAACCCCTTTCAGTAATTTAAGTCGCAAGAAAATCCATAAGATGTAAAAATGTATTATTATTCGAAATATATTATTGATCTGAAATAAAAAGTGCTCTCAGAGTAATATCTACGACATTTAAACGGGCCATATTATAAACATATATTTTAATTTGCTGGGAAGACTTTGCGTGATCGTCTAAGGAACACCACAATCCGAGAGGTCTGTGAGGTCCAAGATGTGGTCAGATGGGGACGACAGCGTCAACGATACTGGTACCAACATGTACGGAGAATGAATTCCACAAGAATTCCATACATAGCTCTGCATGGGGTGCCGGATGGACGGCCTCCACCCAGGAGACCCCCGAAACGATGGAGAGATAGCTGGAGCTCAGCATTACAGGAGGACAATCCTGCAGCAACAGACTCTTGAGTCTATAGAACGGCTAAGAAGAAGAAGAAGATATTTTAATTTTATTTAAGGGTTCCTACTTTTAACCATATTTTTTTAAATACATTTGCAATAAAAAAGAAGCAATATAGACGTGCATCTATAATAGAGAAATATATTGAAAAGCATGTTGCTGAAATAGCAATATCAAAGGCGCACTAAGTATTGTTTTTACGAATAAATCAAAAGCAAAATCTTTTAAAATGAGTGTGCATAATAGTGTTTAAGTTCCGACCTTTGTGTATGGAAGGAAAGCCTGGATGTTGAAAAGGAGTGATAAGTGCAGAATAAATGTTATAGAAACACGTACCTTGTTAAGAAAATCGGGTATTAGAATGTTTGATAGAGAGAGAAGTTATCGGATAAAGGATCACTGTTTGTAGGAGATGAATATTGAAAATACAATTAAGACAGGGATTTTGAGATAGTTTGCCCATATAGAGAGAATGAGTTAACGAACGGCTTTCGAAACAAATGTATGTGTCTGAAAACAAATGGAGAACAAGGAAGCAGTTGACCGAAAATCTAGAAAAGAGGAGAGCATGAATTACGAAATATGAGGAGGTAACATTAAAAGAGGAGAGCATGAATTACGAAATATGAGGAGGTAACATTAAAAGAGGAGAGCATGAATTATGAAATATGAGGAGGTAACATTAAAAGAGGAGAGCATGAATTACGAAATATGAGGAGGTAACATTAAAAGAGGAGAGCATGAATTATGAAATATGAGGAGGTAACATTAAAAGAGGAGAGCATGAATTACGAAATATGAGGAGGTAACATTAAAAGAGGAGAGCATGAATTACGAAATATGAGGAGGTAACATTAAAAGAGGAGAGCATGAATTACGAAATATGAGGAGGTAACATTAAAAGAGGAGAGCATGAATTACGAAATATGAGGAGGTAACATTAAAAAAATATCATGTCCATCGGATACAAAAAATGAGTTGATAAAGCAGATTTTTTCTTTTCGATAGTACGGAGCCGTTTAACATTTTCATTTCAATGAAAAAAGCACATAAATCATTTTCAAATCATAATAAAAAAACAGTATTTTTCAAAAAGAATCTTGTCCAGGCTTCACCAATCAAAAAATATCATGTCCGAATTGACCAATCATAGCTTTCCGATTGTGTCTAACTTCATACCAGTTCACCAGCAACTGTCAGTTTTAAATCGTACGTGCAGTGTAATGTGTAGCATTATACAGCTTAATCTACCTACATATATTTACAGTTTTATAGTAATATTTCTTCTTATTTTGTAACACTTGACTTATTTTATTTGATTAAAATTAAAATAAATTATTGTACCCAAATATTTTTTGATAATTTTTTGCAACACTTGTATAATATTTTTGAAATCAAACAAAAAACATCATGTCCAGACCTGTTCAATCAAAAAAGATTAAAGTAGAATTGTTCACTCAAAAAGGATCATGTCCATATTTTAAACTATTTTAATTATTATGATTCGATTTTAAACAACAAATCAAGTTACCTTAAGCGATTTTAAGGATTTTAGATATTTTTACAATGAATTATTATGTCATATATTTTTAATGCAAACAGTTTTTTTTGCGATTTCTCAACATTCTGATTTGATGGACATGTTCTTTTTTAAATATTACCTCATATATGGATGCAGATGATGCGAGAATTGTGCGAATGGATAAAAGGCTTGGAGATTTATCTTATCTTGCTACCCCAAAAGATATATAGCGTATTGGTGGGAATGGTGACCGTGAAAGGAAATAAGGGTTCAATTATAAAAAAAAACCTTCGGATTTTATGGATATATCATAACGTTACAATAATAGTGGCCTAGTCTATAAAATACCTGTCTTCAAGCTGAGTGGTTATGGGTTTAAGTCTCGTAGATATACAGATCTAAAAAAAAAGTTATTTTGTATTGTATTGTTTTACAATAACATTGTAAACAGTACAATCTGGCAGGCATGTTGCCATTTGATAATATCTTCCAACCAATCAGAAGGATAGATAAGATGTACTAAGTGAAAACTAGACTAGTATTTAATTAAGAAGGGCACTGATTACGAGATGAGAGCTGTGTGCATACATATAATGGCGTGAAACTCAGTTCTTACCCTAAAAGGGGCAAAGTATAATGGTATTTATGTAAAAAAAAAAAAAATTCGTCACCCTTTGGCCCTCGATTGGGTTTATTGAGCAAACATCCACAAAAGTCAAGACGGAAAAAAATATTTCCGAGGAATATATTTTTGCGAAAAAATCAGTTTAAGAGGCTCACTAACGAGAGGGATGACATATTCTTGGGAAATTTCCATTTATTTCCACGAAGGCAGACAAATTATAATATTCTGACAGAAGCGCTACCATCAGCACGAATCAATAGAGGATACGATTGAGTAGATGGGACTAGAAAGGGGTTTCTCTTGTTGAATACCGTATTGGGATGTTCAAATTATTTTGGTTCCTAGTGAAGGATTATTAAAATAGGCATGAGTATTGCGTAGAATGTGTCCCAAACAACGTGTGATAATAGGGAAGGGGAAGATAGAAGTATTTAAATGATTCAGACAATAGAAAGAAGTATAGCGTCGGGGTCACCAATATAGCGATGGTCGTTATCAATGTAGCATGTATCATATTAGGATGTGCTGATGATGTTGATATTGACATCGCTATCTTCGTTTTAGTCGAATTCTGCGTTCTTTTCCGTTCAGGATCATCGATGTAGCGAGTTGCTTATCTTGATACGTCGTGATGATCTTGATTTGTATTTATTTTATTTATAAATACTCAGGAATGCGGATGAACGAAAGTGAGAGTGAATGGTCGATAAATAAAAACGATTCTTTGACAGTTGAATGTACAATAATAATGTATGTTTATTTCTCGGTGAGTAGGTAATTTATACAAGTGAGTGAACCAGTTCGCGATACATATTCTGTCCTTCTCTTCTGGTTTACGGGTAGATATTTATTTGTATTTGCAGACGGCTAGACATTCGCAAATACTATAAAATAGTAAACATTTTTGACGTTCCTGGCGTGTGACAATCTATAAGTACTTCATCGGTCATTGACCCTGTATGTTTACTATTTTAACAATAATTATTTTAATTTAATTATGTTTCACAATTCACTTATTTATTTTGACAATTATTTAGGTAGGTATCCTACAGAAGTAATAGTTAAATATTCAAAAAGTAAACGCATCAAATAGTATTGCAGGTAAAAGAAGCTAAACAACAAGAGTATAACAAACAATATTCGTAGCATGGTATAGCTTAATTAATGACATTATAAAAGGGAGATTCATGAGAAGCCATTTTCATGTAAAAGTATGTATGCAAAGCATAACGAGATGTATGAGAAGCAGAAGATGTGGACCAGGGTAAAATGAAGTGGAGATCTATTATCTCTGCATAGCTTAATATGGGCAAGGTTTGATGGTGATAATTTTTTTTTTATTTCATTTACTTCGAAATATTTTGTATTTTTATTTTCATTGTTTTTAATTTTTAATTCATGACAGATTTTACAAAAAAAAAACAAATACGTGAGACTCTCGCACAATAGAATTGAAACTTCTCAGCTCCTAGGAAAAGTTGATTTTATGCATTGCTTTTTTTCTATTTGTAAACGATTTTTTTTTTGGATTAGGAAATGGTTATGTGGAATTCAATTCAAGAAAATCTCTCTTAATTAAATAAAAAATGGTTATATGGAATTAAATTCGAGAAAATCTCTCTAAATTAAATTTAAAAAAAATGCATTTTTTAATTTTTAATAATAAACAATAATAATTTGAATAATTAATAGTAATTTTAATAATAATATAATTCCCTTAATAATATTACATTTATATTTCTTAATATTAATATTTTTATGATATTACTAATTATTAAATTAATTATTTTTAAATAATTAATTAATTATTATTTAAATTACATAATTTATAATATATTACTATAAATATTATTACATTTCATTATTAATTAATTACATTATAATTAATTACAATAAAATAATAATACGTTCATTAATATTATTATTACATATATATCATATGTTATTTAAATTATATATTGAATAAATATTAATATAAATATTAAATAAAAAAATGTTAAATAAAATAAAATTAATAATTATTAAATATATTAATATAAAAATAATATGAAACAAAAATTTTATTTTTTAAAATAAATAGTAATTGTTATAATAAATTAAAATTTTAATAATAATGTAATACACTTAATTGCATTAATTATTATTAATAACAAATAATTATTTTTAATATTCAAATAGTTAATAATAATTTATTAATGAATAAAATATTTAATAATAATAAACAATATTTTAATAATAACCAAATAATAATTTAATGCACCGTTTCACTTTTCGTGACGTTCAGGCCAATTTGCCCTACCTGAAGTTTCTCTTCAAAAATATACTTTTTTGTATTTAAATAAAAAATACAAATAACTAACAAATCTTTATTTATATGATAATGGTACTCGTAGTACTAGGGGAAAGAAATTCGTTCAAGCTTAAAAAAGGTAATCAAAGAAAAATAATGATAAAATAATATTCTACATAATGCAATATTTTTTCAATTCTCCCTTTAACGTAAATAAGGATGGTGAACATTGATCTTGGAAGTTCGTTCCTCAGTCGCGCTGAATGAATTGAATGAAATATTGACATCGATATAGTGTATATAAATATTTTTCTAAAGGTACTGTTAATAACTGGCAGTGTTTAAATGAGCATTGAATGAATGGGTGTCAGCTGAGTTTAAGTGCCTCTTTCGAATTCCGAAACTCGGAACCGCGTTTCATAGCTACTTATGAATAAAAGGTTTTATCTCATATAATTCACATCAGTTTTAACGAGAGATCTTTAATTTTGAAACGGTTTCAATTCGCGATTTTATGCATGTATTATATTTAATGTTTAATAATGATTATATTACAAATAAATGATAGTTTTTATTGCAAAACAGCACTATTAAACTTGGTGCCTGGCAACGCAGTCACGCATTGGACTTTTGTGCGGAATATCGTAAGTTCGAACCCCACGTTGTACTACTCCCCTCGGATGACACAGACACTTTTTCCGCCTAGTATTCGGGGTATAATGATACCTTTGACTCCAGTCATATCTATAATTTTTTTTTTAAGAAAAAAAATGTCATATTTTCTCTTGAGGTTTTTTATTGAAAGTTAGCCACCATCGTGAAAACAACCCTAAAACAATACATTCAAACTACACCTAAACCACTCCACCTAGTTTTTAAGCTTAGAAATTTGATTTTTTTTCCAGGCTCATTTGTCATTATTTCTTTAGATGTATATATTATAATATATATATTAGCCCTCATAATGTGGCCGAGATATTATAACTTGCAAATATCAAAGTTTAAAATACTATTTGGTCATAAGTCGTAGGTGCAAATACTTTTACAAATGTAAGACCATTCGCCCAGCGAATCTTGAGTATTCATTGGCAGATATATGTCTGAAAAGCCTTAATCCTACATAATGTTTCTTGCTTTAATGATCCTTTTCAAAATAAATCCAAAGTTATTGGAATCGATTAACTTCCGAATTCCTTCGAAAAGTACGAGATTACAGGAAATATTCCGGTACGAAAGTTGCAGAACTAATTATTACTCTAATTCTCCTGTACCCAGATTACATCGATTGGGTAATGAGTATACTGCAGTCTCGTGCATATTTGAAGACAGTTTTAATGCACTTACAAGTTTGCTTAAGGTAAGACACTTGTAAATTGTTTTTCTTCTTCTAAAACTTTCCAAGGTTTCAACAAATATATGTGTTGAAATTTCGATACGTACTTTTTATATGTATTGAGAAAATTAATTAAACAATTTTTTTGTTGTTTACTACTGCATGTTACGGTTATACTCGTATATGTAAGGTAAGTTGTATGCATGTCTATATTTATTTTTATATTATTAATACTTTTTTATTACATAGTTTTAAATCCATGCGCACTCCCAATTCTAATGGTCAAAAAACGACCAAATATTACTCTAAATATATAAATAACATTTAAATAATCAAAATCGAAGTTTTAATATTAGAAAGGTGAACATCACCTAGAGCAGAGTTTTCCAAACTTTTTGGGCTTACCACCCCTTTTTCAAAGATATTTTTTTCAGCACTCCCTTCGTGTAAACTCGATCTCATATCTCAACTAATACTAAAATTGTCAGTGTAGATGGGTCTGTTATTTAAAAATATCACAATTTTTTAAACATCTCAATAGTGATTTGATATTTTTCACGTATTTATACGAGTAGTAATAAGCAGTAAACTTGACATAACATGCACAGACTCCAGCTGTTGTGAACTGGATACTTGCTCGTTAAGATCTATAATCTTATAATATAGACTGGTCGGTTGTAATTTATATTTTAAAGTGTATGTTTTCTTGGAAAATAAAATAATTCAAACGCTCAGAGGCGAGCAGTATCGCCCACTTTGAGAACTTATGATCTAGACTATCTAGAGCATAGGTTTCCAAAGTGGGCCCATCGCCCCCCCTGGGAGTATTGGAGGGAACTGAGGGGGCCATGCCGGCCTTGGGTGAAGTAGGGAGGCTACTTGCTTATTTTAATAAATACCTTTTATTTTTATAAAAACATTTTAAATTTCTTTTCAAAATTGTTTTATTTCCAAAATACCTTTTTGAAATTAAAAAAATACTCTCATAGTTGCATAAATTTTTCGCTGATTTTTTATTGCTAATAACAAACAGCAAAACATTAATACATTGGTGGCAATACATCAGGTTCATCCTTCTCATTAGGATTATTTAATAAATACTTCAACAATTTAAGTATCAGCGTATCTTATTTATAACACTATACATATGTACATAAAAAAATGTTCACTGCATTTTTCTGTTTTATTTAATTTAAAAAAGGTAAATTTCCAGGGGGGGCTTGTGTATTTTTTTTGCTGAAATTAGAGGGTCGAGGGAGTAGAGGGTCAAATAAGTTTGGGAACCTATAATCTAGAGCAACGATTTTGCCATTTTTGGATAGTTAATTGTATTTGCTATTTCAATGATGTCAGGTCCTAATTTAATTCACTCTTGATCAACCCTAATATTTCCTCTATTGTCATCAAAAAGTTTTACTAGATATTCCTTATATCGGTAAAGTAGTCACCAATTAATTAATAATAGTCAACACCCATTACAGTCGGATTTGATCTCGGTACCCAAGTCACGCTGGTGGTTCCTCCTTGAACATGGTGATGCCAGATGTTGCCCGCCGGTGAGAGGAATGTTAAGCAGAGACTGGGCGAACAATTGGGGTAGGGAGTGCCATTTCGCTTCAGCGGTCTGAGCTTTGAAATAAGGGTAGAAAAACCTTTACGTGCATGTATTGGTTTAGTGTGGTACGTTTTATTCATTTATTTAATAACTAAGTACACGACAGTTATCTGTCATTTATATAACACAGTAAAACATAAAAATCAAATATATAACGTATCTATGGTATATTTTAACGTATTTATCTGTCAAAATATGATCCTTTGACATACACATGCACTACAAAAGTAATCAACAATACAGGATTTGAACAAATAAAAAATAGATTGTTTAATTTCTCTCAAATGGATATTATTGAACAAAATACAAATTTAAATAAACTTAGCTTAAAAATAAAAGATCCAGTCAAGACCTTAAATTGAGGAAATGCTGTAAATGGACCCTCCTAAACTCAAGAACATCTACTTTGAAAATATTTACCAAACCAAATATGAAGTAACTAAATTGTTGTTTTTTTTCACGATTTATGAATTAAAATGTGCAACTTTAGCGTAACTAATTGCTATTGGAACATTAACATTGTAAAAAGATCTTTGTGTTTCTAGCAAGAGTGTGAAAACTAATGTTGCAAACCAATGTAATCCCGAAATTCCATATATATGTTAATATAATAGAGTAGAAAATCTAATTGTGAGAGAAACTTTCAAACACCATGGGCTCATCTACTAACATCCTCGCAATTGAGACAAGCCCCTACCAATATGAGGGCAAGCTTAGATGTCCGATGTATTTCATTCCACACCATGTTTATATTCATGATAACAGTTTTGAAAATGATAAAAATATTCTTAGCAAAAGGTGGTTTCGTTAATTTTATATTTATTGAATCGCAGCGCAGATGCGTGGATTTTCATTGAAATTATGCCAAAATATATTTTTGCTCAGAGTTGACAAAACTCACGAGTAGCTGTTTCGTTTGTTTTTATAAGTGAATTTTGCAGCTGTTTGTCAAATATTTCAGAAAATTTGCCTAATGAGATTGTTGATATGAAATTTTTATTTTGTATAAAATATAATTTAAAAAATATTTGAATAAAAAGTAAGAAAAGCGATTTTATGTAAATTTACATAACGAAAATGTTCCTCAATTTATTTTTTAATTCAACCTTAAGCACGTAAAGTTAGTTGAGTCTTCAGTGGACCTCAACAATAATAAAAGGGATTCAATAAATAAAGTTTTCTTATTAGCTTGCCAAGTGTGTAACCTAACCTAACCTTTTTTAAGCACCACTCTTAGCACGTGTGTCTCGGGTTTGTAAGCCCTGATTTAATCGCAGAACCTACCCGACCCCCTTGCCCCCTTTTGACTGTTCCAGCTCTTACAAGACCTTTTCATCTAATTGGACCTTTCAAATTCCTACATTAACCTTCTATCTACTCAGAACCGGCTTCTCGACAGTTATGGTGGGCGAAAAAAATATATATCAATTATCAAATTAACTCATTTAATTATGACTGACGCAACCTTTGTGTAAAGTAAAATTCAATAAAAGTCATACAGAAAAAAAAAACAAATAAAATTTAAATCAAAACAACAATCGAACAAACTTTGAAACATTTTACATAGTACAAATGAAAATCAACAACAGAACATGAACACATAATATAAACGGAAAAGAAAGTATTTATTATATTTTCATTATTTTATGTATAATATATGGTTAAACGGGATACATCTTGCAGGCTTATTGCTATACAGCATTTTTTTCGAACCAACCAGTGAATGAAGGATACAATAAATTGTTTTAATCCGTGACAGATTTAGCGAAAAAAAAAAAGGTTTCAAAATCAAAAAAAAAAAAACTCGAAATATTACACGCAGAAGTAAAGGAAAGAAATTTCTTTACGAATAACGAAGAAAAATTAATAAAAATTACAATAAAAGAATACTCATTGTGATTTGTTTTTTTTTTAAACACTGTTAATTCAACTTTATGTAACGATATAACCCTACCGGTTTCAAGGTTTTCATTTCATCATCAGGGGAGCACAAACAATGTGTTTGCAGTAAACACAGTTGATTAGAGCAACGATTGTTTTATATAATTTTAAAAAGTAAACATTATTTTGGACTATCTGTATAAAAAAGCGCATTTACTTTGTAAACAGTTTTCAATATAAATGAGTCATAGATTAGATTTATAATAAATATATTAGCTTCTTACGAACAAAGGAGGTTAATTAAGGGTTGAAAAATATTCTGAGGAAACATTTTAAGTATCAAAGGCCTATGAATCGACCGCCTGCGTTCATTGCACATATTAAATAAAATAAAGCGACGGCCCTTAAAGTTTTGCAGATTTAATGTTTTCCTAAGGAAATTTCAATACTTTACATTTCAAATGTTTTTTCCATTTTTTTCTTTTTCCGCAATTGACTCGCTTAATTCACCTTTAGAATATTTAATTCCTAGAATTTCATTTAAATCAATTTTATTTCTGCGTTTTACTTTTAATACGTTTGGCAAAAATATTGATGAATATGCAAATTAGATTTTCAGACTCTCATTTCAGCCTGACTAATTATATTATATATTTTAGCTTCTTCAACATTTCGTCTCCATTTTATTTGAAAAATATATATGATTTAATATCCGGGATTACTAAAATATTAAATTTGTAATTTGTTTTATCTGATGATGAGGTTTTAGTGGATGTCCTAGTAGGGCGTGCTGATGATTATGATTGTTGTTTGGTATTTAAATAAAATACCTCGATTAGCAATGCGGAAAGTGAGAGTGAATAATCAATGAATAGTAAACAGCGATGAATGGTCAAGTGATTAATGATAAGTGATCTTTATTTATCGATAAGTAGGTATATATACATTTCAGAACGAGGCGCGTGAGTGCGCCCGCAATATATTTTTATCTCACTCCTGTGCGTGCAGAGGTGGTCGCAGACGTTGCGAATAATATTGTGGGTAGGTAATTTGTTGGTGAAAACGGTGAGACAGCGCGATGCGTTCTCTTTCTACTGTGGAATGTATCGTAAATAGTATTTGCGGGTAAACAATATCAATGTTCTGGTATGCGACCTTTGGACATGTCCGAAGGTCGTTTCGTCGGTCGTTGACCGTGCGTGTTGACAATATTCAGGGACGACCGTAGTTCCTACAAGGTGAAACCCTTGAAACCGGTAGGGTTATACCATTACAAAAAGTGGAATTAACAGTGTTTGATAAAACAAATAACAATTTATTTGATTGTTTTATTTTCTATTGGATTTGTGAGGAAAAAATTCAACGTGTTGATCAGAATCAATTATTTTGTGATATTTAATTTTTTCTTAAAACTTATTCTTGGTAGTGACGAATCTCACATTTATTTCAGTTAAAAGAAAAATGTTTGACCTCACAACATTATTTACAATTTTTTGCTCATATTATATTAAAATATTCCAGAACTAACTCATCTTTTCATGATACACATTCCATGTAGACCCATCAGGTGTAATCACTTAACCATGTTTTGTTTCATAGTTAAGTGATTGCAATAAATTACTTGTTTAACTCCTGCAAAACAAGACTCCCAGTTTCAGGGTTTTCCTCTCATTATCAGGGAGCATAAACAAATATCTGATTTATACCGTTACGCAAAGTGAAATAAACAGTGTTTGATAAAACAAATAACATTGTCTTTAAATCTCCACAAAGTAATTGGTTTGACTATAAGTAATATATAAAATGTCAAATTTAAACGACCTTCTTTATGGTATTACCTACATTTTTTTAAATCATTTATTGACCACAAAAGCGTTGTTGGTAAGATAGTTGTCTCTCAACAGAGAGTTTTTGGTGCGACTTTTAATGTATCCGAATAATATAGTATCAGTCTGATAAAACTAACATCTATAAGGTGTCTCTAAGCGTAAGATAGACGAAGAACGAGTTACGTTCCTATTTCAGTGGCTTTTAACCAGAAGGCTCGATTTACGGGACTGAGGACAATATAGTTTCTCGAAAGGTGTTCAACATGTCCGCGCTACAATTACAAATATATTGAGGAGAATTATAAGTATTAATTATCATTATTTACATTTATTATTGAAGAAAGACTGAAAAATATATACAGTACAGCTCTGGGTGGAAGGCGTGAGAGAGAAAGACCAAAGAAAGTATTATTAAATCACGTAAAATATATTTTGAAATGAGGGAAGGCAGAGAGTCAGAAAAATCGTAATAATTGTTTGAGAAAGTGTATGGATGTGAAAAGGCGATGAATGTGTATCGAAAAAGGAAACTCTGACACTGTCCTCTCTGCTTACTACGACAGGGTAGTGGCGTAATGGTTTGTTTGCATGTATATTTATTTCTCTAACGCTATTTAGTAACCATTAAATTTTTAAGACCATCTACTAAAAGTGTTTAGTTGGAATTATTTTACTTACAAAATTCACTAGCTAAAAGAGACTCGGATATTTTGTTATCTTCATTAAGAGGTATTCAAACGGGAAAATGGCTTTAAACTATGGCCTCTTAAAAAAATGTTGTCTAACAAGTTAAAGATTTACATCATTTTAAAAATATTGAAAAGTACAGATCTCGATGATACCGTTTTAATTTGGTGAGACATGGCGACGTTATAAATATAACGATTCGACAGAGTGAAGAAGAAATTTCAAGATCGCTAAAAATGTGGAGAGACTATTCTGTCAACAGTGTTTAAGTCAAGCAGATATGGAAAATATATGCAGATGCGAAAAAGCACCTTATCTATGTGAGAATATCGTTGAAAAAAAAAACAGCAACCTTTATTTTGGGGGCTACACAATTGGTCCAGCAATTTTTTAATCCCGTTCTTAACCCTTCCCTTACGGTGTTAAAATTGAAACGCGTGCTCCGGTGTTGGGTAGTGAGTACGCGATAAAAAATTAGCGATTTTAAATCGGAAAAATAAGAACATTCATAGATAATCCCCTTAATTAATTATAATTGAAGTTAAACATTATAATAATTGAGATTTATTTGCTGAAAACATTAAAAAACCATCTGGCACCGCTCACGGAACGGGCGTAAGTCTAACCTATTTGCAAACCTAGAAGCTACTGTGGCGCGGAACGTCAGTTGCATACCCCGGCGCTTACGCTTATGCTTGCGACGTTGAGACAATTCAGCTCCTCGCAATTCAGTGGATTAGCAAGAGTGAGATGCGAATATAGTGTCGTGCTTCCCGCATACTATTCACCTATCGTCAAGACACAAGGTCGAGTCACTCACAGCGTTTAAATGCGAATTTGTTTCCGATATCTTCACAAAATACCCACGATGTAGTCGATAAATTCTGATTATTATCAATATTATTTTTTAAATCAATGCGTAAATATATTATGGAGGAATACCTAAAATCTTAACCTTGTATTTATAATATTTATAGAGATATTGATGGTTATTAGAAGCAACGTGTAGAAGATACCCAACACAGGGAAGGAAAGGTTAAGCAAGATGGGCGTATAGTGGCAGTAAACTGAGGAATGAACTGTGTAATAATAAATTCACCATTTGTTACCAGAATGTGAAAAGTATTTTAATAAAGTCTGAAATAATGAGAATTTGTGCTTCATTTTCGGATTGTTAAGTGCTTAAATTTGTTGTCTGTGGAACAACGCTTACACAGAACAAGAAGAAATGATTTTTTCGCGAGTTTTATGGATGGATCATAAAATTGAACAAACCATGGGTTCACTTGTAGCACGAGATACAAGTTGATTTGCAGAATCGAAACATTCCTCATGTTGGCAAAGTATTGTCCTTACATGTTTTATTAAAATTAAGTTATTTACACGTATATTGATATAATAAAGCACATAATTAGTAAATACGAGTATATATACTTATTTTTTTAAATTTAAATAATTGCAAAACTTATTTCCAAGTCTTTTCATATAAATTAGAGATGAGTTGATTTTATAATTAGTGAATCAATTTTTGGTACAAAAGGAGCTATCTTGTGGATCTAGTGGGAATACGAAATGAGGCGCATCGATCCTCGCGCATAGAATCAAAAACACAAAGATGTTCAGCAATATGACAGCACTCACAACATTATATAGGTTTCTTTTTCGCGATTTATTAAAATACTGATTAGTTTTGCCATTACTACACTACAATATACATGTGCGAGGTGTGGAGATAGTCCAAAACATAGTTTGAGGTTCATAGCTTTTAATCATCCAAGGAAATAAAGAGGGTCGAAGAGGTGTTGGCAGGAGGCAAATCTCCTTGGTTCGCAATATATGTGATCGGACTGGTAAAAGAAGCGTTGGGAATTTTTTTTTGGGCTGCCGGAGACAAAAATACCTACTCTCAGGCGACATTCAACGTTCGGGGGACCTGATATGACACTGGGAAGAAGTTGAAGCTTTTAAATGGCCATTTAAATACAAGATAGTTATTATGGACCCTTTTTCAGATCACTGAAACTAACCCGTCTTCAGTAAAGGCGGATAATATTTGATGCAATTTTTTTTAACTCCTTAATCATGAAATTTTCTGATAATGATTAATTTCAAAGACGTTTCAGACATATGTTTTCGTGTTAGCAGTGACTACAAGAAGGAGGTTCAAACGAAAAATTATGGGTTTTCTCGCCCGTTTATGATTTAGACAACATAAAACACTTCACATTATGAAACACTTTAAGCAGTTTAGCTTTATTTTGTTATTTAATAAATGTATCTATAAAACAAACATTTACCAAAGGCCATAAACAAATTAACACCTTAAAAACTAATCTCATTAATATATTACAATATGAATTTGATTTTTATTTCTTACGTGTAATTTATATGTTTTATAATATAAATATTTATTTCTTATAAATACAGGGTGCGTTTTATGTTTCAGGTCGATTTTGTTTGACCGCCATTTTCATTTGGCGGTTATTTGTCAGTTCATATGTAACAATTGTAGAGAATAGTTAATAACAATTTAATATAAAGCATCTAACTCCGCAACAACGTGTTAAAGTTAAATGGCGGTGAGATTGGAATGCTCGGGTTTTGCAGGTCGATATCGACGACCACCAATTTAGGCAAAAAAACATCATGAGCGATGAGGCACATTTCGACTTGACTGGATTTGTTAATAAACAGAATAGCTGCTATTGGGGCACTGCAAATCCTTAATTAATACACCAACGACCGTTACACCCTCGTATGGTGCGCCATTTGAACCGGCGGCATCATTGGGCGATATTTCTTTGAGGATGCTAGAGACAATGCTGTAACAGTTACTGGTGATTGCTATCGTGACATGTTGGTAAACTTGATTAATTGAGTCTACAAAACATATGGTTTCAACAAGACGGTGCCACATAACACACAGCTTGTGCTACGATGCAAATTTTACGAGAAACTTTTCCCGGCCGAATAATACCAAAAAGAGATGACATCGATTGGCCCCCACGATCCCCTGATTTGACCACCCTCCGATTATTTCCTATAAGGGTACTTGAAGGGAAAGATGTACAACAACAAACCAACCACAATCCCGATGCTTAAGGATAACATTAAAACATAAATTGCTGAAATAACACCAAAAGTCTGCGAGAATGTTATGACAACTATGCTTGAAAGAACTCGCGATTGCGCCACGGCCTGAGGCGGTCACTTGACCGATATCATATTCCAGACATAAAAGTAATGACCATATAATTAATCAATTAAATATAAATTATAAAATTATGTTTTATTTAAATGTCATTAAAAAAACATCGGGCTGGAACATAAAACGCGCCCTGTACTGAACACTTATATTTAAACATATATACTCGAACTTGACAGTATCAAAATCTACTGAGATGATATCCAACAATATTTTAGTATTAACTTTGATGTTTATGTTGAATAAATACTGTTCATAACTTATAAAAAGCTTCTTCCAACTTCTTCTTCTTCTTGATGTGCCCTGTCAGGTCCCCCCGACGTTGGCAATCACTCTGGCGAAGGCCTCCCCGTCTTGCGCGATCCGGAACAGCTCTTCCACACGTCTCACTCCGGTCCAGTCTCTTATATTTCGCAGCCAAGACGTCTGCCTTCTCTCTCCATAGTGATATCCTGGGAATGATAATCAGGGTGGTTTCCCGTTGCCTTCCCTGATAGGTGTTTCTGTAGGGGTCACCCTCCCTTAGCCGGGGGGGTCCGGTTTTATGGCGCCGGACACTCGCACATTCATCCTCTCCTATCTGCTATGGCACTGATGGTAATATGCCAGTGACCACATTGCCCAGGGCTCGCGGGGCTTAAGAGGCCACTCGTGGACGCTAGGAGTAGGACTATTGGTAGTGTTGCTGATGAAATGCAACTATGGCGTTACGCGGTATTTTATAGGCACACATTTTCCGGCAAAACATGCACCACCGCGACCCTACCAAACTTTGAGCCCCTTCTTCCAACTAAAAATTTTATTTGTGGTGAAGTTTGTGGAACGGTGGATTTATTAAGAAAAAAGCTTTTCCATTTTTAAATTGGACCTAGCCAATGACGAAATGATAAATAATTATATTATTAATCAAATCAGTCATAAGCCAATAATTCAACTGTGATAACAATCAAAAGAATAATTACACCGTTGAATAATTCAGTAAAAATCACACTTCGCTGCCTCTGGCGTTCACAATCAAGGGTTTCTGACAAAAGTTCGTAATTATAATAATCATATTTTATGTGTAACACGGTTAAGTATTTTGAAATGTTTGTTTCGTTACCCCATTACGGCCTTCGTGGTCTAATATTCAGGCACAGGTCGTCCAGCCTGAGGGTTATGAGTGTTTAGGAGCTAGTCCTTAAGGGAGAGATGATGATGATTTGTTGATAAATAAAACTCGTTAGATCGCAATGCGGAAAGAGAGAGTGATTTATTTGGTAGACGTAGGTATTTATATCATTTTAGAATGTGCGCGGGAATGCGCTCGCGATATGCCTACGTCTCGTTTCTGCGAATGCAAAAACGATTAATGTTGTATGTAGGTGACAATTTATTTACGAAACTGGCGCGACAGCCGTGGTGCGTTCTCGCTCCGGCGTGGAATGCGGTCCGCTTCCGGCTACGGGTTGAATGGCCGGCGTGTGAACTTTGGACTTGTTTATTTAGATTTGTCGAGGAATGCAAAGGTCACTTCATCGGTCATTGATCGTGTGTATGGACGCCCACAGTGTTCCGAGTGTGCGACGACCGCCACAAGTGGAACACAATTTATTGAAAAATGAGATTCACTTTAGTTTTTTTTCTGAATAATTCTTGAATTTATTTCTGTTTGGTTTTACGAAATTTATATAAATAATATCTCACTGGTAGATTTATTGTCAGGGGGTTATATTTTTCCAAGTTATTAGACAAACGTTAATAAACGAAATATAAATTATAAAATTGCCTCAAAATTATTAAAATTCAAATTTGCGCAAAATTCAGGAATAGTAGAAATAGCCAAAATAAAAGTGAGATATCATCCATAAAATTTTAAAAAGAAAAAATATTGAAGAGGTAAATAAAATCGAAATAAAACACCTAACATAAGTAACCACAAAAACGAAAGATCGCTTTTGAAAGAAAGTCAATGACAGAGCGAGTCTTAAATTAGTTAGTAACTGGTTCCAGAGTTGTACCGCATGGACAGTAAACGACAATTTTGGAGAATGAGGTAATAATATGGCAATAAACCTGCCAGGTTCTGCTGTCGAAAGTGTTGTTCAATATATAATTTTTTTGCAAACGCCTACAATTTTTTTTTCATTTCATTTCCGTGTGCAACTCTCTAAGATATCCGCATTGGTGATATGGTCATATTTAACCGCACTGCTTAGAAACAATATTTTTTTATACAGTTGGATTATTTTGTAAATCTTAATAAATGCTTGAGTAATTAATCAGAGCGTTATGTGGAATGCATGGAAAAACAATGTATAAAAAAATAAGAAATTACGATGTTAAGAAAAAATGTGGATTGAAATAAGATACAGTTTTGTCATGTAGGATGTTGATAAAAAATATGTCATACTCTAAAGAGGTATAATTAAATAATTTAATACGCCAAAACATTGTTATATCAAGAATCAAGTTTGTTCATATGTTTACAAGTTAAAAAATTATTAACAAAAGACGTGAGTAGCTTTGCTGACTAAAAAAAATCTTCAATATGGAACTACAAACTTTTGCCAGTGAGCCGAAGGTATTTTTGTACATGGCAGCGGTGGGATACGGAATTACCATTTCGGCCGATATATAAATCAACATTTTCAGTCGGTACGCTGAAACAAAAAGCGATATTAGGCTCATAAATCAGCCGATCTGAAAGAATCCCTTTGTACAGCGGTTCTTAAACTTATTATTATAGATTCTGTGAAATCTAAAAATAATTTATCGAAATGTAATAATGTTTTCTATTCCTTTATTCATTCGTATTCTACTCTTCAGCATCAGACTTGGCGATGGGAGTATACGTGAATAAGAGAGTGGTTGAGAAATAGCATTGTATTCGACCCATTATTAGCACTTTTGTATTTTAGAACCACTGGAATTTAGAACCACACAGGTGTTATGACAAACTGCGACTTTAGGTCTTGCAGTTCGAAACAAATGTGTTTTTTTTATTTTGAATTTTTGTTTCCTTGATACATTCTTTGATTCTTTAAAATAAAAACACACTTTACATATTATTCCATTTTATCTTATTCTGAGATAAATTATAAGGTGTACAAAGCATTTTATTATTAGACGCCTTTTTTATTATCATATATCCATAGTTCTTATAATAACAAATACATTAAAAATATTTCAAAATCAATAAGTATAAATTAAGTATAAGGTTATAAGGCAGAGTTGGTAGTATGAACCGACTGGAAGCATTCGAAATGTGGATATACGGGAGAATGCTACGGATACCCTGGACGGATATGGTCAGCAACACAAGGGTTCTTCAAAGAGCCAAAGTTGATAGAGAGTTGCTGACTAATATTAAATTTCGAAAGGTGTCCTACTTGGGTCATGTGCTTAGAGGAGCAAAGTACAAATTACTGCACCTGATCATCCAAGGCAAAATAAAGGGTCGAAGAGGTGTTGGCAGGAGGCAAATCTCCTGGCTCCACAATATACGTGATTGGACTGGTATAAGGAGCGTCGCAGATCTCTTTCGGGCTGCCGGGGACAAAGATGTCTACTCTCAGGTGATATTCAACGTTTGGGGACCTGACATGACACTGGAAAGAAGAAGAAGGTTAAAAAAAGTTGATGGCTGCGGAGATTATACATATAAGGTACTTCTTCGCGTCTGCGTATGTTCAGAAAAACATATTTGCTAAGAAAATTATCAAGGGTAGATCCACTACAAAGAAATGTTTGTAGATTTTCCGATATGTGATAGTAACACATTTCGGATTTAGGTGTAGTATAGTATATGTGTAGTACGAGTATATTTGTTGGATATCTACAAAGTCCCAAAACACTTATCGATTGTGATGAGAAAGACCTAAAAGTAAATTCCAATGTAGAAAGGAATTGAACCTAATATGCCCCTGATAACTTTAAAAGTATGCGGAATCTATTTTTTATAGCATAATAAATATTTTTGAATATTTGTTTACCTGTACGGAGTATTTGTGAATCGAACCTCACTAGTTTATGTTGAATTTAATTTGATACTATTAAGATTTATTTTATTTTTTTAAACGTTGAGTATATTGCAATACGGAAATCTCTTCCAACCAGAGAAGAATAACGCAAATAAGTGTTCTACTGGGTGAAAAGTTATAATGATATTATTATGAAAAAAATAACTTAAACGTGCTTAAAGCATTACGTTACTAATGTTAAAAAAATATTTGACCATTTGACCAAAACTGGGAAAGACAATAAAAGATTATAAATGAAATTAAAAATTTCTTTATGAGAAACAAACTTTATCATTGAAAAGATACGAGTACATCATATATCATATTTTAAAGTTTTTTTTAAATGTAAGGTAACGATTTGAGTAAAAATCATTTTGTTTATTACATTAAAGACAGGGATGAATGTGAACTAAATTGTTGAGAAAAATAAAGAAGAGCACTATGAGATAGTTTGGGCATGTAGAACGAATGCGTCAAGAACGAGGAACAAAACAAATAATCAGTACAAATAAGTGGAAGGCATGGTAGAGGAAGATCAAGGAAAGTATCGTTGGATCACGTGAATGATATTTTGAAAGAATAAAACGAAAAAAATCAGAAATTATAGTTGTTTGAGAAGGGGTATGAATATAAAAGAAGCGAAAAATGTGTGTTGAGATAGGAAAGTTTAGTACTTTGTCCTCTCTTCCTTCTCTAGCATTGAAATGGCATGATAGTGTACTTGGGGTACGAATTGTTGCAGAATCCACCCTATTCGCCAGATTTAGCTCCCTCTGACTTCTGGCTGTTCTCACACCTCAAAAAATTCCTTCGTGGAAAGCATTTTTCATCAAACGAAGAGGTTATAGCCGTCGTAGAGGAGTATTTTGCAGGCCTTCCAGAAAGTCACTTCCGTGATGGGACAACAAAGTTGGAAGATCGTTGGACCAAGCGTATTGATCTTATGGGAGACTATACTGAGCAATAAAAGTGATTTCCCCCCAAAAAAAATGTATTTTCATTTCCGCTTTCAAAACTTTTTGACTAGCCTAGTGTACGTGTTTGTATGTAAGTCAAAATAAAACAAAAAACAACTGCGATTGTTTTAAAATATTTTAATGATATGACTCACAAAATGTGATATCGAACAATATAAGCTTTAGAACCTCTGCATTTTGAGGATTATTTTGTACCCCTTGAGCCCGTTAAAGGCTGTATAGCGACACGCCTCTTTCGTGTTTCATGTACACCCAGTGATATATTTACTTATCATTATGAGTGAAAGTGATCTTTACCAGCTTTAAAGCCTTACTGAAAGTGCGCTAACTTTTTATATATCAAGTGTTTTTTTTTTTTTCATATTTTTCTATTCTCAGGGAATGACTTTGTGGACGATAGATGATGCGAAGAAAGGAAAAAATTATAGATGCCTTTAAAATGTGGTGTTGGAAGCGAATGCTCTGTATCCCATTGACCGCAAGGCGCACCAACGTGTCTATCATCCAAGTATAGGATATTACCAAAAGACTTAAGACAACCTGCAGAAAAATAATCTTAACGTACTTATAACGTGTAACTAGAAAAAAATTTAAATCTAAAGAAGTTGGTGATCACGGGAATAGTTAAATAAATAATGAATAATAATAATAGGTTTATTGATAGCAACATAGTATGTACAGATTATATTTAAATAACACTTCTAAAACACATAAATTGCAGATAATACATTAAATACAGAAGCTATCAAAAGGTATGGGCTCATCTAATAGCATCCCCTCGGCCAAGATACACCCCACCAATATGGGGCGAACCCAGCCACGGGGACACCAGATGTTTTTCAGCCCACACCCTTGAACACGTAGAACAAGAATATATAAAAAAAATAAACACAGAAAATAAATAGATGACAAAAAAAAAATACATTCAAGAAAGCAGACACTAAAAGGTCCGTGCTCATCCCACAAACATTCCTCCGGCCGAGATACACCCCACCCATGTAGGGTGAGCCCGACCGCAAGGGCATCAGGGGGCTTCCATCCCACACCCCTGCATATCTAGATTAAAGAATAAATAGAAAAAACAAAAAACAAAAACGTATGGCAGAAAACAAAATAAAAAGTAAACCCACATATACCACCTCAGGCTAACTGTCAGCAAGAGCGAGAAAAAAAAGAAAAGAGGTTGAGGGAAGGCAAGAAAAAGGAAGGTCTCCTTTGAGATGGGCTGATGAAATAAAATAGTTTACGGGATCTTCCTAAGTGCCACATTAAGTATAAAAAATATTCTTGCACAAAAACTATGAAATAGTTTCCCTGTTGAGGAAAGAAGAGAAGTTAGAGCGCCAAATTAGCCTATCACGACAAACTTCCTACACATCCATACACCTTCTTATACAACTCTTTATGTTTGCCTTACTCCTAAGCTTTTCTCAAAAAAGTATTCACTTGGTATTCACATTCCACACATTTTTCGGTGGTCCTCCCCCACGACTCTCACTTATACTTGCATTATATATTTTTTGTCAGTTTTTCGTCGCTCATCCGTTTAACATGTCCAAACCCCCTCAACATACTCTTTTCCTTACTTTGAACACTTCAGTTATCAACTCACAATCATCCTTAAAAATTATTATACATTTATTATTCTTTCATACATCGACACACTACATATTCTTCTCAGTGCACGCATTTCCTTCGCATTTACTCGGATATATAGATATCATCATATTTGTGAGAGAACTTATTCCCGTTACTCCACGATATATGTTGTTACGCATATTTTACATAACACAACAATACAGAAATAATCAAAATTAATTATATATCAAATATTAAAACAAAAACTGAAATCCGAAATAAACAAACAATTTAAAGGTTTATGATAAATGAACCGTCTATTTAGAAATATCTACAATTGTTGTAATTAAACACTGTAAATTGGGCATTTAATGAAAATATTCATTCCCTAGTGCAAATCCAATTATCCGCTAACAGGAATTATTTCCAATAAACTTCAATCAACTTCATATACAATGCAATCAAATTGATGCAAGCTAATTGCAGCTGATGCAGTCAGCTTTGATACAAAGCTTAACTGGCCGTTATTGCTATTCCATCGGGAGTTCTATTGCACTGTAGTTTCTCCATTTTTATACTTTGATAACACTTTTTTTTTTAATATTTGAAATTGTCACTGGAACTTTTTCTAATTTCTAAAACATTCTGCAGTATTTGAAAATATCAAGACGATCCATAAAACTTTTATCAACAAGTAATTTTTTAGCACTTTTTATGCAAATACATCGGGCGAATTTATTTTAAAGTAATTTTTCATTTTATTATCTTACGTTGTATGAGTTGTTTCGATCTTCTTCTCCCTGGCTCCATCCCAACTCATTGTCTGTGAAGACTGTTGGGGTCAGCTCTCCTCGTCTTCAGGTTGTATGCTCTTCTGTCCCGGACTACGTCCCCCAGGCCATGCCTCTGCATCAGGTTATCATTTTGCACCACCCATGAATTCTTTGGTCTTCCTCTGGTTGTTATTCGAGGAAGATCCATGGAGATTTCCTGGTTCACAATGTGATCGGGTGCTCTGCGTCCAACGTGCCCATACCATCTAAATCACTTCTCCTCCATCTTACTGTTGATGTCTGTAACACTTAGGCTTCCACGAATGCGTGAACTTTTTATTTTGTCTCTTAGGGACACACCAGCTGACCATCTTAGCATGCGCATTTCAGCAGTTTCTAGTTGCCTGAAGTAAGAATTATACATCATCCAGCATTCGGAGCCATAGAGGAGTGTGGGTCTCACAATCGTTTGATATACTTTTCCTTTTAACTTTACTGGCATTTTCGGATTCATAGAACTCCCGTCATTGATCTAAACTTCATCCATCCCACACTAATTATATGTGTTACATTTGCTGCACATCCTCCATCGCTATGGATGAGTGACCCAAGATACATAAAGGAGCCACAATTTGGTAATATTTCTCCATCCATTTACATTACGTTTCGATCATTAAAGTTTTTTTTTTATTTTATAAAATAATGTAACATATAAAGCAAATATTTACCAAAGGCTATTCCTACATACAAATTTATAGTTTCAAAAACTTACATAATTTGTATATCATTTTTATGAACTATTTTATTTTATTTGTTTTATCGAGCACTGTTTATTCCACGTTATGTAACGGAATAACTATGATATATAGGGGAGTACAAACAATGATGAGGTAAAAACCTTGAAACCAGTAGGGTTATACCGTTACATAACGTAGAATAAACAGTATTTAATAAAACAAATTACAATGTCTTTAAACCTTTACAATGTTAACTATAAATAATAAATAACTTAGTTATAAATAATATATCACCTAATTTAAACTTCCTACATATCATTTTCATTTAAATAATCTCAAAATAATACTTCTTCAACTTTGGAGTTTATAATTCACATCAATACAAATACAAGATGACACAAAACATAAAAACATTACAATTATTTATACAAAATAATAATCAAAAGAAGCATTCACATACCCTCACACAGACGAGCACACAGCAGGCCAAGGCCCAAGGTTGTCTCCTACGTATGGAAGGACTCTCAAACAACATACACACAAAAATCCAAGTAGGAAAAAATCAAAACAATAAATCACTCGCATAATTCATCCACTCCATACGATTTCTTCCAATCAATCTTTCCATAATTATTATTTGTAATCTTAACAGTGTTCTTAACAAAGTGTATGTAAACAATATTTGAGAAAATCAAAGAATAAATAAAATAATCCATATATTTTAAGGAAAATAGGGATATGAATAGGAACTATTTGGGAATTAAGGACAAGAAATATTGTTGCATAAATAATGCTTCTTATTATTTATAAGGATTAAGAACGTCTATTTTTTTTAATTTTATTTATTTTACAAATGATAAGAAATATACGTTATTTGTGATAAAAAAAACAACAAGTAATTTAATTTGGATATACAATTTTTATTCCCAGTAAACTAGGCTTTTGCCTGTATCTCACTGAGGACATTGAGCAAGGAAGATCGTTCCAAAGTCAAGCCGAGTGAACCGCAAATGATGATGTGTTATAGGTTGGTGTGCAAAGGATTCTGTTGTCACCAGATCAGGACAGTCCTTGCTCAGAAAGGCAATTGATTTTTTTACGCAGATACTGAGGACAGCTTGGATTGTTCAACATTCCAAAGAGGGTTGACAACACGTGGATATTTCTTTCCTGTCTTATTTTGAGGCATTTTATTTTTACTAGTTGTTTAGACGACGTTTTGTGTAAATGATTATTTAAAAGAAAGGAGGAAGTGTAAACTTATGGAGAAGACTACTGTTGTACTAAATGTTTAAGGAGTTTTGGACAGTAAATTTGGATATGTGACTGGTAATTAGTGGAGAATTAAGTGCTAACAAGTGAAACACGACGGACGGGTGGGAGACATTAATATTTGTGTAAAGATCATTTTACCTTTACTGAAATATCAGATTCCTTTACTGAAATATCCTTTACTGATAATGCCTTAACTGAAATATCAGATTCCATTACAAACTATACTATGCATACCGTTATATTATATACATGCTTATAGTGTATGGCTCGATAACTGATGAATAGAAAAGATTATATATATCAAGCTGATGACGGTCAGAATTGTACTTGAAAACATTACATAATACTAATAAGTTTAATCATCAGTTTGCTTCTGTAAAGCAATTCTATTGAGTTCTCGTATGCATCTATCATACTCGTACACATATCGATGTGTCCTACTTTAGTATGTTGTACATTTATCAACATGGACAATGAAATAGGGTGACCAAATAGCTGAATTATAAACAACAATAGTTCTCATATATTCAAAGAGTTTACGACTGTTTTACAAAGATTTATTGTATTTTTCGAAATTTCTGCCTCATTGAATTGGCGGAAATAAAAGTCTACATTTCGAGGGCTTTTTATTATGTTTTTTGACATCGCTGTTATTGACAATGACAATTTTCGGAAAATCATTTGAGCTTACCAACAGGGTAACAACTCTAAAAGGTAGGCTTACTGCTTATGAATGGTTATCTCATTTTACCAACTCAACAAAATGTATAAGGTGTTAATATAAGTTGTGTCCGTTTTTTTTCCAATTTAAAAATGAGCACCATGAGTAAAACAAAATGGTTAATGTTATACGTCATGTGAAAGAAAATTTTCTGCTTTACAAGATATTGTGTTTGCTTTTACGTTACAATATTATTTTATTTGATTACAAGCCTTCAAAATGGAATGGCAAGTAGACGAAAGTGAGCATTTCCGACACCTCCTTCTGCTCGCGTTTAATCGAGGGAATAAAGCTGCCAAAGATGCTCGCGATATTTGCGAAGTGTACGGTGAAGATGCTATGAATAAAAGGACAGCTCGTCGATGGTTTTTGCGTTTCAAAGACGGCAATTTCGACCTGAAAGACATGGAGCGTTCCGGACGACCAGTGGACTTCGATGAAGACCGCTTAAACCATATTATTCATGAAGATCCCCTTCGAACATTTTTCATGACCATTTTTTTTTCATCACCATTTTCAAACCATTTTTCATCATCAGTAATGATGCGGTAAAGGAACCTTTGCTTGTGGCCATGCGTAGCTCGATGACGCGCGAGCAAACCAGCAGAAATTGTCGAACGTTGACTTTTGTTGTTTTCACTCAAAAAATGTGGAACCCAAGCGCCGAACTTGTGGACTTTTCCCATTATTTTAAGATAACGGTAAACAGTCATGTGACTATAATTCACCTGCTCAGTCAATTCTACGGTGGTTTGAAGGGGATCTTCATGAATAATATAGTTTTAGCGGTCGTCATCGAAGTCCACGGGTCGTCCAGAACGCTCCATGTCTTTTAGGTCGAAATTACCGTCTTTGAAATGCAAAAACCATCGACGAGCTGTCCTTTTATTCATAGCATCTTCACCGTACACTTCGCAAATATCGCGAGTAGCTTTGGCAGCTGTATTCCCTCGATTGAACGTGAACAGAACAGATTATGATAACACCTAATATTAAAGGTTCTACCTATGGATGGTTATCCCCTCTTCCCAACTGAACAGAATTTATTAAAGATACTGTCTAATATATTCGATGATGTTGCCCGGGCCGCTGACGTGAAATATAATCACTTTGGATATGTTGATATGTTGATATGCCCATAACATCTTGGGCTAAATTCGACGACGTATTGAGGGGGGCATAAACAAACTAAAGTGATATAACTACACAAATACTTATTCAAAGCGTACACAAATAAACCCCCCCCTCCCCCCACACACACAAACAAAGATGAGACAAGTGGAAAGGGTAATCCCTGAAATCACTAACATAACAGACTGAACACGTGAACCGCTCGTAAATTTTTACTTTCAAAATAAGTAAAGTAACTTGTTTTCGTCGTTTTCGTTCGTCCATTATTATCTTCTCTTACAAACTTAACAAACTGCACTCCTTCCTGTTCTGTGATGTGTAACAAGTACACATTGCTCCTAAAAACTTTAATATCTCTATAAATATAATAAATCATGGGTTCAGATTTTAGATATTCCTCTGTAATACATTTACGCATTGAATAAAAAAATAATATTATTAATAATTAGCACGTATCGGCCACATCAGAGATATTTTGTGAAAATCGGGAATAAATTCACCAAAATAATCAAACGTGTGCCAGTGTGTGACGTAGGTATATTCATTCTAAAAACCCGCTTTGGGTGAGGCAGCGACGCTATTCACGTCTCACGTCTCACTCTCACTCTTCTTTGGTATATGGGAACGCAAGAAATAGAATCTCAGTTTGCTCGCTTCTCTCGCTTCAGTAGGTCTCGGGCATTTGTTTGAGGTGGTCTCTTTGCCCGTTTTGTGAACGTCGGCCGATGTTTTTTTCATGTTTTTAGCAATTAAATTTCAATTATTATCACTTTTGACTTCAAATTTAATTAATTTAAGCAATTGGCTATAAATATTCTTATTTTTTCTATTTTAAATCGCTCATTTTTACATATGTATAAATGTGTATTGAATACACAGCACCGAAACGCGTGATTTTTTTAGCACAGGAAGGGAAAAATTAACATTTTTCTGGTTGGCTTAAAGAGATTGCCACATGGCAATGAACCCGCCAAGTTGTACTGTACACAAGGAAAGTGTTATTTAGTACACTGAAACACGTTACATTACTGACTTGAAAATAAATTATTTTTTGAACCGCTGTTGAAAGCGAAACAAATATATAATGCAATGTGGGTGGAAGGCATTTTAAAGATCAAGGAAGTTATGACTGAATCAAGTCAATGATATGTAAGAAGTGAGAGATCTTAGAGCGGTATGAGAAAGTGTTAGGTATGGAAGAGGCGAAATATGTGTGTCAAGAAAAGAAAGTCTGGCCCATTGTCTATTGAATTTACTTCAGCGGAGAAACGATTCAATGGTATGTATATGCTATTTGATGTGAAACATTTTATAAAATTGCACTGCATTTGTAAACTTGTCAAAGAAAGTGCACTAAAACTGTGATGAATTTCATCCAAGGGTTTTTGACTAAAATATTTATAATTTGTGTCACTGTGCATCGTGGTCACTTTTGTTTGGTATGAAATTGCAACATGGAATAATTTGTGATCCACGCCGCTTCCCGTTCGGTCCGAATTCTCTGCCATATATATTAATATATTAATCAATTAGGAAATCGGCGCACATGGCAATAATTAGAACGCTATTGTTGGATCAAGCCGGCAGATGGTCGGTTGCCTAATTGTGCCGAATTCAGAGATGTATTTAATTCCTAAGTGTTAATAAATTGTTTTGAATTGTATTGCACTGTATTACGATTCCATTGTAAACAGTACAACCTGGCGGATTATTGCTATGTTGACATTTCTTGCAACCAGCTTTAATATTTTTTTAATTTATGTGGGAGTGTATTTTGTTTGAAAAACAAGACAAACAAAATAAAAATAGGTTATTTTTAATCATTTTGTATGGGTATAAATTTGTTGCCTTTCATATGTCTTGTCTCCAGTAAATTAGGTGTTTGCCTGATTTTACTTAAAATATATAAAAATGTAAAGATAAATGGTTGCTCTTTCTTCTTCTTCCCAGTTTCATGTCAGGTCCCCCTTACGTTGACTATCACCTGAGAGTAACCATCTTTGTCCCCGGCAGCCCGAAAAAGATCTCCAACGCTCGAGTCGGGAGATTCTTTGCACCCCTGACCCATTTAAGGGTCACCCGGGACTCGGGGCCGTGGCTTGATTTCCCATAGCTCTTTACCAATTGTTTATTCAATTTTTTTATGCATCTGTCACAGACTCGCATCAAATTGATTAGTTGCGAGATTTAATTACACGTATATACCACGTGAGTCAAACCTTGGTGTAGGTATTTCATAATTTAAAAGAAATTAAAATCGTAGCTCACAACGTCCTGTATATAATCATCAAAAACATACCACATTTAAGAGTTGGTGCTACAACTTACCCATCCTGTAAGCTTTATTTCACAAACTCCTTTTTCAATAACAACTACGCTCCGATACACTGCCTGAATTTTTCGAACCCTTTTGTCTTTATTGAATTCAGTATCTCACTGTGTATCGCGTAATATTAGGTCTTTACATATGAAATTGGTGTTTTGCCGTACTGGCAACTTTGATCTCAAATATCTTCTCTTTGGTTAGGAATTCCAAATTAAAATTTATACAGCTATTTACTCAAGTATTTGTGTTTCGAAAATTATAATTCATTTGTTTTTTCCTCAATTGTTTTTTTTCTTTACATCACTCAGTTTACAAAATGGAAAACTTGAAATATCGCGTTATTTACGAGTACGAGTTTCACCGTGGCACCAGTGCTGCAGAAACGGCTCGAAGGATTAATGATGTGTATGGCGACGGTGCCGCAAAAGAAAACACAGTGCGTTTTTGGTTCCAACGTTTTCGTTCTGGAAATTTCGACCTGCAGAAGAAGCCCCGTGGACGGCCGGAGACCAAAGTTGATAATGAAGAATTGAAGGCTATTGTGGAAGCGGATCCATCGCAAACCACGTCCGAGTTAGCTGCAGGCTGCGGTGTTAGTGATAAAACTGTTTTAATCCACTTGAAGCAAATTGGGAAGGTTAAAAAGCTTGAAAGGTGGGTACCTCACGAATTGAGTGAAGCAAATCAACAAACGCGCGTTGACTGCTGCGTTGCATTACTCAACCGGCACAATAATGAAGGGAAAAGTGGATCCTGTATGATAATCGGAAGCGCTCATCGCAATGGCTGAACCCTGCCGAACCAGCCAAACCATTCCCCAAGCGAAAATTGACTCCAAAAAAGTTACTTGTGAGCGTTTGGTGGACTAGTGCTGGTGTCGTTCACTACAGCTTTCTTAAATCTGGCCAGACGATTACGGCAGATGTCTATTGTCAGCAACTGTAAACCATGATGGAAAAGCTAGCTGCTAAACAACCGAGGCTGGTTAATCGCTCTAGGCCACTGCTGCTTCATGATAACGCTAGACCACACACTGCACAACAGACGGCTACCAAATTAGAAGAGCTTCAATTGGAATGTCTAAGACATCCACCGTACTCTCCGGACCTTGCCCCAACAGATTACTATTTTTTTCGAAATTTGGATAACTTCTTGCAAGGGAAAAAATTCAACTCCGATGGGGCAGTCCAAACCGACTTCAAAGATTTTATTGATTCCCGTCCGAATGGTTTTTTTAGTAAAGGGATCGATGAACTACCTATGAGATGGCAAAAGTGCATAGATAGCAATGGTACATACTTTGATTAAATAAATATATTATATTAAAAAAAAATCAACTTTATGTTCCTCCCAAACAAAACGCCAATTTCATATGTAAGGACCTAATATATGTTAAAAGACGTCTAGAGTGAAAATTACCTTGAAAAAAATTGTTACCATCAGCGATCGAATGTGCAACTCTCGTGTCGGAAAACTACGTGTTATCTGCTGTGATATATTTGTAGATTGCCGTAGCCTAACGATTAGAATTAATGCCAGTGGCGCAGGTTCGATTTCTTGCAGATTTGCTTCCGGACTGGTTTCCCTTTTACGCCATTTAATTTTTTTGTTTGTTTTTCTATAGCTTTTATATCAGATGGCACCATTGTTAGCGACATTGGTATTCCTTAACCTCCCTTATTTTCATTGATATTGTTTTACTAAAACACTGTTTTATTAACTTAAGACAATGATATGACCCTACTGGTTTCCCTCAATTAATTTTTCCTTCCCTCATTTTCTGTTGAGATAATTCGGAAGCTGTTTTAAGGATCTGTTATGATTGGGAAACAGCCATTAACAAAATTATTTCATAAAATACATTGAAGTGTTGATATAACGGTGAAGATGAGTCAAAAAGATAAAATATCCTGGCTTCGCAACAACTGGAACTAAACTAGAATACAACATGTTGGAGAACTGATTCAATGAACATGGGATTGAACCGGAAGAAAAATAAATCGTTGAAAAAACGCTTAGCTTAGATTATATCTTTCCAAATATTTAATAATTCGTATGGTGGTATCCTTCAACTTATACGATTTCGTAATTCAAGCATGTTTAAAAACGTGGTCAGGAGAAGAAATTGCCTTTTTTGATCCCATAAATCGATCATTTGGATTACAAACCACTAGAATAGGCATGAAAATCGTTGTTTACATCACATGTACTCGAATGCCCATTGATTTGTTCTACCATATAAATCGTTACCAAACGAACGCTTTTACCAATCTAGGAACCTTTTTCTTGTAAAGATCGTTTAGCCTAAAGAGTCATTTTGCAATAGTGTGAGTAACACTCTCTGTATTACACAACTTATGTAGTAGTTTTGGTTTTAGAATGCCACACGATTGGGTCGCGCAGAGCGCACGTTTGTATTGTTGTTAAAATACTCGGTGATTAGAAAAACACTATTATGTCCAAATTAGGACAGGGAAAACCTATTTCGGGCCAAGCAAAGGAGATTGTTTTAAATTTCGGTAATGATTTATAATAATTAAGGATCGGTCGAAAAGGTGCTGCAATCTGTTAGTCGATTTTTGTCTAATATAATGTATAATTAAAAATTTTTCAAAATCTTAGAATAAACTTTGTTATATATAACCTAACTTAATCTAATTTCCTAGAATTTAGTATCAATCAATCCACTATTATTTTAAAACATAATTATTTGGCATTGTGATTATGATACATTAATAAGTTAAATAATCTTACATACAATAATAATTGTATTGTTATGTGCAATCTAATTAAAGCTGACGAACATTTTTACTTTATAATACTTCTACGAGTACTTATATTTATTTTTCATCTTGAAAAGTTCCATTATTGTTATTTAATGTTTCCCATAATTTGCCATGCCTAAACAATTAACATGTTAAATAAACTTACTTTCATTTTATTTTTATGATTATTGTACAATAATTTAAGTTGACAGCTGTTTTAATTTACAAAACGTGTGTGTTCATTTCAATGTTTCAATAAAAAATATAATTTTTATATTTTTTTTGCTTTTTCATTTCATTAAACAAATAAAGTGATAAGTTTTTGTAAACGCACTGTTACTCACACTGTTGTAAAATGACTGTTTAGGCTAAACGATCTGCACAAACGATAATCACACTCAAAACTGTCAGGAAATTTGAATGTCTTACTCAACCATGAAGATCGTTAGTGTTGTGGCGGTCGCACACTCGGCGTTCATACATACTGTCAATGACCGATGAAATGACCTTCGGATTCTTCGATAAATCTAAGTAAACAAGTCCGGAGGTCACCCGCCGGCCATTCACCCCATAGCCGAGCGGACCGCACTCCATACTAGAGAGAGAACGCACCACGCTGTCTCGCCGGTTCCGTAAATTTATTGTTACCAACATACAACAATTAATCGTTTTTGCATTTACAGAAACGAGACGCAGGCATATTGCGAGCGTATTCTCGCGTGCATTCTAAAAAGATATCAATACCTACGTTACTAATAAAATTGGACAGACTCTCTTTCCGCATTGCGATCTAACGTGTTTTATTATTTATCAACAAAACATCATCATCTCTTCTCTCTAGGATACATATGCTAAAGTGTTAATAATAACATACGGTCCGTGTCTTTATGGCATCAACGATAGATGGATCCCTAAAAATGAAAAAAATGGAACCTTCAGATGAATGATGACGATAATATTGGAACCAAATTTGTCCGACACTGCAGCCAACTCATAACTCAATCGATGTAATCTGGATACGAGAGAATTGAGTAATAGTTGTACAACTCTCGAACCGGAATATAACCCGTAATTTCGTACTTCTCGAATCGGTTCGGAAGTTAATCAATTCCTGTAACTTAGGACAGTCAATTATTCCATTTACTAATTCGAAAAGCAGGATCAAATCAGAATTTATTTATTTACAATATTTAACACTTTTATTGCAAATAAAATCTAGCGGGCTTATTGCCAGACGGCAATCTCTTCAACCAACCAGATAAAAGTAAATTAAGCAAACGTGATCGCATAAATCATTCTAATGACTATTCATCCCCACGAAATCCATAAACACATACATGAGCACATGCTAACTACAAACCTCACAAATACAGACAATCACCTGAACCTTATCTTTCATATAAAGTGAGATATCATCAATCAAAAGAAAAGGAAGGGATTGTGGAGAGGAAAGAAAAAGAAAAATCAGGAATGAAACACGTTTTTTTACTGACTAGAAGTCAGTCGCTTTTTAAAGCATGCCAAGGACGGAACGAGTCTTATATTGATGTGTAAAGGATTCCAGAGTCTCACTGCATGGACAGAAAAGGACGACGTAAAAAAAGAGGTGTTTTACTGTATGATCGTAAAATCTCATTTAATTCAGATGCAATAAAACAAACATTATTTCTAATAGGAAACTTACAATTGATTATTATGCAGGAGTTGTGCAGATATTTTGTTATAATGACTTTATTATGTAATAAAATATTTTATTGGATGTTTACATATAAAGGAACTGATTTTTATTATTAAACTTGAATTCTTTTGACTGATACGGTTTGCGTTTGATAAATATGGTCAGTGAGAAACGTCGTAGTTGGCAGTGGCAGATATCAAGAACAGTTAGTTTTATAGCGCAACATAATGATAATGAATCACTTGTTGTAACCATTAATATTTTTTTCTTAATTAGAATGAATGTCATTCTAATGCCAAGCTATTATTGGAGCAATTAAAGCGCCGCAGAAAGATTCCATGGGGACTCGTTTCGTATAGGAAGACCAGACGGTATTTAGTTGATAAATTTATGTCTCCTTATCAAGGTGCCGTCTCCTGTCAGAGATTGACCACCATTATGGTAATCTTGAAATTGTATAATGCAGTCCAAAACAACTTATTAGAACTGCACTCAAACAGTTCTCGCAAGTGTTTAAACCATGTTCAGCATCTATTTTCATCTGGATGATTTATTGTTAAAATGTATCTCGTGCCTTCCATTATGTAGGTACTAATTGCTATACTGCAACATGTGAATCTTCACAATTTAAGTAGTTGTTGGTTTGTATTCAAAAGCACAAATACTACAACACTTGTAATATAATCTGTCCACGGAGTTTTGAGGAAACATCTGTAGATCCAATCTAAATATCATCGATCTTATGTGATATTTCATGGTTCAGTGTTCACACCTCCATTTCATAGTATATCGGACGAATGCGTCACCCAAAACATATTTGTTTACCTGATTGTTTAAACTTTGATGTCATTTGGTGTTTTTCATGTATAATTTTATGTTTGTTAAGGTCCGTGCTGTGTCACGACCGTGACATGAAATGTTCCTTATGCGCGGCAATCGCGCGAGACTGTATCAAAAGTCGGCCAGCCCATGCATGCGAAAACTTGCGAGAATTGTGATATCTCGCAAGTCATTACAGCATGCATGGACGAAAACAGAGCCTTGCGATGAGCGATTGGTCGCATATAAGGACCGCCAAAAGTAAATAATACATCCAAACATCCAAAACAAATAACCCAAGTCCGTTTTAAGATACCAGATGAAGGAGTAATGTGTCCAAAATTCGGACCGACTCTCCGAGCATAAATTATATTAACTTGTGTGTATTAAAAATGCATTCTTGGTTCACTCCAGACTACTGCATTTTACTTGCAACCATCTATTACCTCCTAAAGATGAATCTTTTCACCCTGCTATTTTTCACCGGAAAGCATCAAGTGAGCCGATTCACCTATTTCTACAGTCCTTTGTACCGGTGCCGTACACATAGAGAGAGTTAAAAAATAAAAGCCTTCTCTTTTAATATATCCACGTGGGTACGTATGCGATTAAGAGAACTTCATGTAGCCTATGGTAAATAGTATACCACCGGCAGGTATTCTGATAGTTCTATCCATGTCAGTAAATTTATATTTCTAGCTATCCAGGAATCAACACACACATTCCGAAAAGCCTTCGAATAGGTTGTGAGTGGTCATCATGCTAATACGTGACCTCAATCTTGCTGTATTGATATGTAACCATACGTAAAGTATTTGGGATCCTTAATTTGCTTGTGAGTCTTACTCCCGCATGCAATAATGCAGCCGATAACTGGAGGAGGAATCCCAGCAAGAATATTTATAGTAAAAAGGCGATTTATACAGCACCGTTTAGAGAGAAAACTCTCCTTAAGGGCACTGTAATTTGGGATTCTACCCACCATTATTGACGATTAAAAATACAACAAAATTAATATGTAGGTCGAGTGTAAGGAAAGGAAGAAAGTTGCTACGACCATTAGATTATGTACTTCCCCGTATCTGCATTTATTCAGAAAAACTTATTTGGTAAGAAAACTACAGAACATTTATCAAAAGAAGACTAACTACTTAGAAACTTTTGAAGATCTTATGATATATGGTATAATAATAACAAATTTGACTCTAGGTATAATGTTGTGTCTGAGTGTCTAATGTTCACAACATTGTCAACCAGGGTCGATCCACTGCTGGATGCAGGTCTCCCCAAGTTGACTCCAAATAGTTCGGTTTTTTGCTCGTTGATGCCATGTGATGCTGCCATGCTTCCTGATTTTATCTATTCAGCGTACCGTCGGTCTTCTTCTAGGCCTCTTTATGCATCTTGGGTACCATTGGATTATTTCGGATGTCCATCGGGAGTCTGACATTCTGGCCACGTGTCCTGCACATTGCCACTTCATTATTTTGCACACCTTTATAACGTCTTCTACCTTTGTTATATTGCGAATCCAGGTGTTTCGTTTACGGTCTCTTTTATTATATCCCAACTTGCATCTCTCCATGCTCTTTTATGTGGTCTGGAGCTTTTGTGTGTTCTTTACTGTGAGCGTCCATGTCTCGCAGCTATACGTAAGTACTGAGAGAATACACTGGTTGTAGACCCTTTGCTTCAAGGATATTGGGAGATTACTTTTGAAGATGTTGTTTAAGCGTTAAGTTCACACATAATCATATTTTTTAAGAGACTTGACAAAAAAACATTATTTTCATGTGCTTCCTAAAGCTGTACATGCTACCCATATCGCTGACACTTTATTCCCCTCCCTAAGACCAGCAACGCAAAATCTCTTTCCTAATATCTCGTTCTGTTGAATCAATTCGAAACAATAACTTTTTTTCGAATAAAGAGGTTGGTCTGAGATATCCAACGGAAAGGCGGGATGTTTTTTTTTAATTCTCTACATAAGTGTCACAGAGGGATGATTCAATATTGTGTAGACATGGAATAAAGGTATTTGAGAAGGGTGAATTAATTCTGCGATGAATTTCAAAAAGTTTAAGCAAATCGCAAAATTTAACGCTTTTCCTTCCTCTGAATTCACGTATTTGTTTTGGCACTTATACAACATATTAACATCCAATTGTTTATAATGTCAGATAAATTGACACAAAGGAAGAAGCGGTACCCGCTCGTTGAAGCCGTACAAGAAGCAATCAACTGGTAATGGTCATCTAGTGCGATAGGGGAGGGGAAGGGGAGGGTGTAATGGTCCTCATTACACCAATTAACCCGGCTCACAGCAGCGGTGCGGATCGAGCACTGAGAGACCGATAAAGTGCCGCGATTATTCTGAATGTGTTGTATGATTAGACTCGACACATGTGAGGAGTGGCCGGCTGAACCATCAAAACACATTACCCGCTAAGTGTCATTTTACTGCTGCTAATTGATTTTTATTGCCTTTTATTCTTCCTTATTGAGATTACGACAAAACACTTATAATACAAACATTTTATTGTGTTCTTTTTACTACTGTTTTCATGCATATAATTGCAATCAAATCTATTTTATTTTTATGATTTTTTTAATAGTTTTTAAATGGTATCTGTCGTCGGAGGCGAATGTTTTGTATCACATGGGCCATAAGGTGCACCAAAATATATATCTTCCAAGAATTGGAGGTAAGCAAAAAGATTTCGAAATATGCAGATAATATGCAGAGAAATAAATTTAACGTATTTTGGGTATGTTATATGAAAGAATGATGAAAGTCTAAAGAAACTTGTGACCACGGGGATGGAGGCGTTAGTACGTCTTGCTATCCATCTTCTTCTTCTTCTTCCTGGCACTGTCCCAACTCATTGCCTAGGTAGTCTGTTAGGGTCGGCTCTTCTCGTTCTCAGGCTGTATATTATTCGGTTCTGGGTGTCGCTTTCATCTAGGCCGTTTCTCTGCAGGATTTTGAAGCATTGAGTCATCCAGGAGTTCTTTGGTCTGCCTCTGGACAGCTGTTGAAGAAGATCCACAGACATTGCCTGATACGTCTAGCTATCCATGGATTACGTCTAGCTATCCATATCCGAGAGTACCGAGAGTACCTGGAGGACCTGTTGGTGGACGTGCGCTGCTCAACATATACAGATTTAAAAAGAGCCGCACAGGACAGGGGGGAATGGAGGAGAAGAGTTGAAATTGCTGCAAACCAGTCTTAGGACTGCAACCACGGAGAGAGATCTGTACCTGCCTGTATACCTACCTAAATGAATTGTCAAAATAACGAGTGAATTGTTAAAACACAAATAAATTAAATTAATTATTGTTGATCATAAACATACAGGGTCATTGACCGATCAAGTATTCATAGATAGCTACACGTCAAGAACGGCGACAATGTTTACTATTTTTATAGTACCCGCGATTTGTCCAGTCATCTCCAAATATAAATAATTAACCTACCGCCAATTTACGTGCCAGAGCGAGACGGAGCATGTAACGCGAACTGGTTCACCCATTTGTATAAAAGACCGGCGCTCCGATAAATAAACATATATATACTTTTATTGTCATCCATTCAACTGTCACGACGTATTATTTATTTACCTGCTGTCCACTTATCGATTTATATCCGCATTCCTGAGTCTATATTTATTGACAACAAATCAAGATCATCATGACAAATAAAGACAAGCAATCCGCTATATTGATGACTCTGCACGAGAAGTAACGCAGAAACAGCTAAAACGAAGATAACGATGTCGATATCAAAATCATCAACACGTTCTAATAGAACACACGCTACAAAGATAACGACCATCGTTACAGATCCATGGAATTTGTGACATCCTTCTCCAGCACCACATTTCAAATGCATCTATACTACGCCTCTCGCTTGCTCTCAGAGTCCAAGTCTCCACGCTGTACATAAATATTGCGAAGACGACTGACTTAATTAGACGCATTTTCATCGTGATGATGATAATTCTGCTCTTCTATATAATTTTGAGCTTTGCCGTTTCATTTTTTGTAATGGAGAAAGTTGTCTATAAAGATGGATGGACAAAATCGGCGGTGCGATGTTTTATGCGCTGGCAACTTGGCTAAAAACCAGGAAAAATGAAGACAGGCGGTGCGATTTTTTATGCGCTGCATTCAACATGACTGAGGACCAGGATAAATTCAAACAGTCGGTGTGATGTTTTATGCGCTGTGTAGCGATGTTCGTGACCATCTGACGCCTCGGGGTCACCAATGTAGCGATGGTCGTTATCATGTAGCGTGTGTCCTATTAGGACGAGCTGATGATGTTGATGTTGACATCGCTATATCCGCTTCAGTTGAATTCTGCGTTCCTTTTCGTTCGGGGTCATCAATGTAGCGAGTTGCTTATCTTGATACGCGTGATGATCTTGATTTGTATTTATTTTAAATATAAATACTCAGGAATGCGGATGAAATCGAAAGTGAATAGTAGGCAAATAAATAACAAGTCTTGACAATTGAATGAACAATAATAATCCTTATTTCTCGGCGCGTGGGTAATTTATACTAGCGAGTGAACCAGTTCGCGATACATATTCTGTCTTACTCTAGCGCGTGCATTGACGCAAATACTATTTGTGAGTAAACGTTGGTATGCGGTGTAAATGCGTGTGAATAATGTTTTTGGCATGTGACAATTTGTAAATAATTCATCGGTCATTGACCCTGTATGTTTACATTTTTAACAATAAAGTATGTTTAACAATTCACTTATTTATTTTGACAATTATTTATTTATTTAGGTAGGTATCCTACAGCTGCATTCAACATGGCTCAAGAGCAGGAGAAATGAAGATTGACGGTGTAATGTTTTATGCGCTGTAGGTGGTGCGATGTTTTACCCCCGAATACTATGCGGAAAAAAATCCCGTGTCATTTGAGTGAAGTAGTACGGAAACGTACATTAATAATAAATCATTATACATTAAATTAACATATTCTCCTTACCTTATCATGATTAATTTCTATAACCCGATACCGTAAACCTGCTAGCCAACTAACTGAAAATTTATGTTTTAAGTCAATTAGCTTATCACATATGTGAAATGTCTTATTACTGAAAAGATCAAAAAACTATCGAATTAAAGTGAATTTTGACAGACAAAAAGATCGAAATTATAATTACGTTGAAAAAATCGTATTTGTGGAATACATGAAGTCTTTTTTTCATAAGTTATATTATTAAACATAAAAATAATGTCGTTTTTTCAGTAATAACCAAACAAGGGATTTTTTTATCTGCACACTGAATCACAAAAGCAGGATCGTTGATCAGTTATATTTACACACTAACGGTTATTGATTTTTAAAGTTAATAATACTTTAGTTAACACGCATAAAATAACTAGTTTAAAGGTTGTATAAAATTGATTTGTTTCACGAAATATATTCCTTAAGATCTGACGTTTTGATTAGTTAAGTACGGTAAATATTAGTAAATGTGTGGCTTTAGGGGTGTGTTAATGTTCATACATTGCCAAATCTGATATCATGGTCATTAACCTACTAAAATTAATACGCATTTTGCATGCCACGACAATCTTAATTATTGTATCAATGACAAAATCTACAAATTCTTAGTTCGTTTTTTATTTTCTTTATAATATATACGAAATATCCATGCAATGTTTATTACCACAAAACCTAAATGGGTTGGTGGGTGTTATTTTTGATAAGCGTATTTTATTTGAAAAGAAAATATAAACAATGGAAGGAAAGAAATATGATAAATGCCTACGAGATGTGGTGCTGGAGGTGGAGGCTGTATATCCCATGGACCGCAAAGTGCACTAACCTATGAATCAAGAATAAGTATTGACTGAAAGACTTTCAACAACACGCAGGAAAAGGGTCCTTACATAATTTAGGCATGTTGTATTGAATAACACTTTCGTTGTATACAATAAAACCTGGTGACTTCATAGTCATGTTGCAATCCTTTCCAGCTGACCAAAAGGATATTTTCTGAAAACCAGACTGAAACCCCGTACTTATAAACTGGGTGACATTGAGCATTGAATCCGTAACTCCCGGGTTAAGAGATGGGAGCGTTATTTACAAGACCTCAGAGGTCGACACTAGAAAGGGTAACGAAAGTCTTGTGAAGCTGGTGATCACGGGTGCAGTTGATAGAAACTGAAGAAGAGGAATGTTACCTACAAGATGGATGGACCAAATAAAGGAGTTAAGAGGATTATCTTGAAACTTTGCATACGACATGACCCAGGACTGAGACGGATGTAGAATGATGCACCAAGTCTATAGATAACATAAGACCGTGATGTTTAGCATTGAACAAGTGATGAAAAAGATTTTCTTATAGTTGTGGTGAGAAGACTGTGATTGAATCCAAAACAATGGTGTTGCTGTGGTAGCTCTTGATCGTGATGACCTTTTGTATATCTTCGGAAATGTGATAGTACCACATTCAGTGGAGTATTTGTATTTAGGTGGAGTGTATTGTATTGTGTAGTGTTTATATTTCACTATAAACTTTGATGACATCTACAAAAAAAAGTGGTCTTCAAGTGGTTCTTAACGCTGTGCACACCACCCATTAATGGCAGATCATTCCACGCTACAAGACCAACAACGACGAAAATATTTTCGTAGTATTCCACTTAATTTGGGTGGATTCAGAACAATTGATTTATTTGATGAAGATAAAATCGACTTCAAAACTGCGCTCCTCTCAAAAAGAACATCTCGAAGTCACAGTTTCAAATGTTACAATTGATACATCATATTAAGGCACCTGATGCTCTGACTCTCTAAGAAGGTGTTGGTTAATTGTATTGTGTCACCAAGTGATTTTACAAGATGGTGGAAGTTTTAGTAACAGCTGTGTATAAAAGGGAGCCTTTGTGGAACCCATTGAGCAAATTATACAAAAATGTACCTGTAATAAAATCACTTTGGAATTAAGTAAATAAAGATGGTAAGTTGGTTTTTCTTTTCCTTCCCTCTCCACCATCATTTCCTTTCCTTTTGATTGATGATATTTCACTTTATATGAAAAATAATGTTCGGGTGATTGTCCGTCTTTGTTGGGTTCGTGGGCATGTGCTCACGTATATGTTTATGGATTTCATGGGGATGGATAGTCATTTGAATGATTTATGCGACCACGTAACTTGCTTCATATGCTTTTGTCTGGTTGGCTGGAAGAGATTGCCGCCTGGCAATACACCCGCCAGATTGTATTGCAATAAAAGTGTTAAATAAATAAGTTGTAATGAAATTGGTTGGTTTTGAGAGTGGCATCGTTTGTTGACTCAACCGCTCCCAAATAACAAATGAATTTGTGCAAAGCACTTTGGTGTGGCCAAGCATGAAGTCACCTAGTCTATTAGTTACGTAGCACAGAAATATTTGAATGCGGCAGACCAGAATGATGATTATAAAATGAACAAAAAAAAATCTTTTCTATAGCAAACCACTTTAATGTGTCGTACATTTAAGGTTTTAAGAAAACATTTAAGGTTTTAAATAAACCTTACCCATTCTATGTTGATACGAGTAGGTACATTGTTTCCTTCGAATACTTAAATAAACATTTCAAACAAATTTTACTTGTTTATATTAACAAAATACTCAAAATGAACCAACAAACTCAATCTAAGAGTATACTTTTATCAAATAATTTTTAAAACAAAATAACAAGTTGAAAAATAATCAAGCTTCCATTAAGAAATCAAGCTTTGCTTTACCCGCCTTCGTATCTCGGGATAGATGGACGAACTTGGAAGTAAGACGGATAAAATTCTGTTCTTCATGGAGCACCCCAATTGCATTTCCTTTTAATTTCGCACTGAGAGAGGGGCTGTTAACTCTTCGTTGCAAGAAAGTTTTTATAATTTCCATTCGAGATTCGCTTTGATAGTATTTTTAGCAGTGGGCAGTGGCGTTTTACCTTTATAATATAACATAAGACGATTTTTTTAATAATTTAGTGAAGTTTATTGGTAAAATTTTCGAGTACATTTCAATGAAAATATATATTTACATACGCACCACCTCGTACTTTCCATGTTGGAGGTAGCAGAAGATATAAAGTGCCACGCTTTCCCTTCATATTGTTTAGTATGATTATATGCATTTGAGAGCCTCATTAACTTTGTTTCTTATTGTAACTAATCGATTATTATCTTATTGTAACTAATCGATTATTATCTTATTGTAACTAATCGACTATTATATTATTGTAACTAATCGATTATTATCTTATTGTAACTAATCGATTATTTTTTTATCATTCAATTAATTAAAACTACTTTTCCTTTTACATAAGTGAATATACAATATATGATACATTCCTTCCACAATTTACAATAAATTCATACATTATACGAGTAGTGGATTTCGATTATTTAAGAATATTATATTGGTTATATTTTTAAAAATTTTTATTTAACAAAGCAATTTTTAACACAAATATTTTCCAAATGCTATAACTATGTACATATTTACATCTTAAGAACTAATCTAATTTATATATTGTATAATAACTATGAATTAACTTAATTTTGATTTTCTACTTGTCATTTTATTTTTAATTAATAATCTTAATATTTAATTTCTTACAAATAGTTAACACTTACATATTACTTATAACTAGATAACGATTCGTACAACTAAGTTTATAACCGATTATTTAAGATCATACACAGGTTACAAATTCATATACAGTTTACATTTAATATACTCATATAGTAGTTTAGCGTTAATATACAATATAATAAGCGTTGCAGATATATTGCAAACACGAATAACATGATAGTAAGTCATAATTCAAACCATGTTGACATACAGATGTGGAGTGTGGGCAATTTCTATGAAGTCAATAGATAAGATTATCTAGCATTAAACGTATGGACCAGTGCGGAATAGATATAATGACGAACTCTCTTTTATATATCAGGCACCTAGACTCTCCTTTTATATGAAACTCCAGAAACACTAAGATGAGTAAGTCTTATTTATACAAACGATACAGGATACGTAGGTCCACAAAAGGATCTTTATGGAACGCCTTAGAAAAGAAAAGAAGATAAGAGAGACCACGACTCCGATAGGAAGTCAATGTAAGTCCTATGCATTGAAACTATTGGGAATATAGTATCTTATCAGAAAACGGTTGCATAGGAAAGATATGCAACGAAGCTGAAAATCCAGGAATCCAAGTCTCTATATGGGTTGCAGTACTATCGAAGTTATTCAAGTATAAGAAAATCTAAATATATGTTTATTTCCAAACAACCCAGTTCAGATATCTTGGCAGTGAACTGCTCAGCTCTCATGAACTCCCCAGAGAAGTAAGGCCTCAGGTAGATAAAGCTGCAGTTGTGGCGGTCTGCCTGAGAGATGTCTTATGGAGGAATAAAGTTATGAGAACAGATAGCAAGGTATAAGACATGTGTGCGACCTATCCTCACATATGGCATCGAAGCGAGGGTGGACACTGTCTGGACCAAAAGTATGCTAAGGACAAGAGAAATGAGAACTCTTCGTGCTATTGCTGGGAAGACTTTGCGTGATTGCTTAAAGAACATCACAATCCGAGAGGAATGCGAGGTTAAGATGTGGTAAAATGGTGACGACAGCGTTGACGATACTGGTACCAACATGTACAGAGAATAAATTCCACAAGAATCTCATACATAGCTCTGCATAGGGTACCGGTTGGACAGCGTCCACCAAGGAGACCCCCGAAACGATGGAGAGATAGCTGGAGCTCAGCATCACAAGAGGATAATCCTTTAATAACGGACTCTTGAGTCTACAGAAAGTTGAAGAAGAAGTTTATTTCTGAGAATCAAACAAGTTCTGGAAAGCCCCTGGATGATAGATCAACGCTAGCACTCAGAAATAACTCCGGCTAAGTATTAAATTAGTTTTCCTTGCAACCAGCGCTAGATATTTAGTTTTCTGTACACACAAAGTCAAAAGAAATTTACTTAAGCCCTATCTGTGTTGATTGAAACTTTTTCATTCTACAAACTTAGAGTTTTCACTTGATTTAAAATTCATTAAAGTGTTGTTTTTAATTTTTGTTTAGTTTTCTTTCAAACTTAACACTTTATTCCTAAAGAAACGGGTTTTATATTTAATCTAGGGAGTTTCTAGACAAAGTACATCAAAAACTATTATCAAAGATTTGTGTACTTGTTCAAAATATTTTTTTTAAGTTGTTGCTATGAATGAGTCGGTTTAAATTATGACAAATGTTTCAAAAGCGTTACATCCTTCATCCTCAGAGCGATGTCAAAAAACATGAACACAATTGTGTGCTTGGTTATAAAAGGAGATAAAAATTGTGTGCTTGGTTATAAAATATAGCGATCTGTTGCTAATAGTTAAGGCATTAACGTTGTGGAGGTTTAAGGACATTGTAATTTATTTTTATCAAACACTGTTTCTTCGGAAACTCTTATTTAATGGGAAAGGCAAAAATGAAATACTTAGCAACAGTGGTGTGTATAAACTTTTATGTGCTGACTGATAATTTCTATACAAGAAAGACAGGAAGATCTTTTGAAAAGTGATTTTGTGAACACAAATCCGCCTTAACAAATCCTCTAATTTATTCTGAAATGGCTAATCATTGTCACCGTGAAAACCATACCTTTTCAATCGATGATGTTAAATTCTTACATATCAATAGTAACGGAAATACATTGGACAGATAAGAGGCCCGTGAAATGTCTAAGTCAGTAAATCAATCCGAACATCTGGTAAACAGTTATATCCCAAAAATCTCTCCACTCTTGGCCGAAATCGTCCCATGACTTCCTCACCCCTCAGCCCCCAACCGTTGAAGCGTGTATATCGGTACCAGTTCGAACAGAACTTAGTTTTGTTTATGATCTCCTGAAGATGAGGGGAAAGCCTTGAAACTGGTAGGGTTATACCGTTACAAAAAAGTGGAATAAACAGTGTTTGATAAAAATAAATTACAATAAAGCAATCTGTTATATTTGTCCACGAGTATGTATGGAAGTAAGCATTAATCCATTGACAGCAGAAATAAAATCATCTCATGTTAAGTATCCCACAGAGATTTATTGCAGTCATTACTTGTGGCTCGCGACGAAAGCCTATTTTCGTTATTAGAATGTTTAAAGGGTTTGTTTTTCTTGTTTCAGGTAAGATCCAGGTTTTGCTTATCAGCATGGAATGAATTATATTTTCCTCGGTAAGTATACAGTAATCTTGGAACTCTTTAAGTGTTTGGTTATTTAGATGTATTTTATTCTGAAACAAATCTTACATTGGGAAGCACTTTATTAGAAATAATAGACCTTTTAGTTATTTTTTTATTCATATGAAATCTCTTTAATATATCCGAATTGATTATGTGGCCTGGTCGAAAAGCGTGGTTTGGGAACAATAAAATTTTCGACTTTCGAGATAAGAACCTATGTAGTCGGAAAGTTACGCACATTTCGCCGCCGCATCTGTTGCAAATTCTGCGACAAGAAGACAAGCAGCAACAGTCTAGTTCGTGCAATTTTCATTACTAGATGAACTATTTAACTAGACTGATACGTTTTGTTACTTGATGAACTATTTAACTAGACTGATACGTTTTGTTACTTGATGAACTATTTAACTAGACTGATACGTTTTGTTACAAGATGAACTATTTAACTAGACTGATACGTTTCGTTACTAGATGAACTATTTAACTAGACTGATACGTTTCGTTACTTGATGAACTATTTAACTAGACTGATACGTTTTGTTACTTGATGAACTATTTAACTAGACTGATACGTTTCGTTACCAGATGAACTATTTAACTAGACAGATACGTTTTAAATTTTGAGCGCTGCCAGGAATTTAAACTGTTGTCCCATGGTGGAAGAACGTGGTATTATCAACTAGGCCATGGAGGTTGAGAATCTTTTAGATAAATGTGTCTCAATTAAACGGAAATCTGAAGTTTTACATTTCAGAGAACTAGAGAATGAACAAAAATTAATAAGAGAATGAACAAAAGTTAAGCACAATAATTTTGTAATAATAAATGCAATTAATAGCATGTAAATAAATACCTTCTGCGTAAATTCATAAAATAGTAGTATTTTAGTACAAACTTTGAGATATATATGCGTATGGCATAGTCAGGCACTTTATAAAATCAGATTTAAATCCCTCAGCCTCTGAACCTACGTTTAGGGTATTCTCTTATAATGTGGTGTAGGGTCTGAGCCGCAGAATCGCAGTCACAACTGGGGTCATCGATGTAGCCCCATCTGTGGCGCTCGGCTGCACTTCTGCTGCAGTCTGTTCTAGCACGGTTCAGTGTTGCCCACTCTTTGCGGTCCAGCTCAAAGCCGGCGACCCTCTTAGATGGGTTCGCAATTAGATGTTTATTTTTTGTGTCCCCAAAATCAATAATCACTTGTCTACTCTATTACCGAATACTGTGCATCCGTATGGGGCGGCAGTGCTCACGCCAAGAAAGTGGACACCCAGCTCAATACCACCATGAGAACGATAGCCGGTGTGTTGAAACCCAACTAATGCCAATGGCTATCCGTACTGATCAACATAGCTCCTCCCCACATTAGTAGGAATGCATCTACAGTGAGAGAATGGACAAGGGCAAAGAACAACATCTCTCTTTTAAACTTGGCCCTAAGGAATACCCCACATACTAGGCTCAAATAAAAAAAAATCCTTCTGGGCCAGAGCACATGCCTTAGAGAGCAATGGTTTCACGGTCAAACAGGCCTGGACAGAGGAATGGAGAAATGGGGATACAATTTTGAGGTATAGGAGTGAAACGTGGACATGGAAAAATATGGAAAGAAGCCAAATAAATGCTGCAGAAAGGCATGCATTGAGAAGAATACGATTTGTAAAAGAATACGGAACAAAGCGGTAAAGAATGAATGTGTAACTTATGCCGAATGTTATGAGTAAGATGAAGAAGATCACTCTGAAATGGTTTGAGCATGACGTACGAATGGAAAACAAATAGACTAACAAATCAAATATATGGTCCGAATGTGAGAGCAAAGCAAGTTAGAGGAAGACCAAGAAAGTATGGTTGGATCAACTGAATGATATTTTAAAAACTTTGAAAGTCAATGAAATTGCGGGATGTGTATTATTATATGTATGGATGTAAAAGTGGCAAAGGAAGCCTCTAATTTATTCTGAAATGGCTAATCATTGTCACCTTGAAACCCATACTTTTTCTATCGATGATGCCAAATTCTTACATATCAGTAGTAACGGAAATAAATTGGACAGATTAGAGGCCCTAGAAATTTCTAAGTCAATGCATCGAGGTTAACATCTGGCAAACACATATATACCAAGAATATCTCTGCTGCTTGCCGAGCTCGTTCCATGCCTCCCTCAGCCCCCAGTCCCCAACCCGAATGTCCCCAACCGTTAGAAGCGTGTATCTCGGTACCATCCATCCATGGCTCTACAACCCAGGTCGGGTCTTGGCCTCCCGCAGAGCTTGCCTCCATGACTGACGGTCCTGTGCAGCGTTACGCCAGTTCCGGATACCGATGTTGTTTGCATCCCTCACCACTCCATCCAGCCATCGGAGTTTCGGACTTCCCATTGCCCTCCGCCCCCCGGGCGTACCATCCATGATTCGCCTTGGGATCTCGCCCTCGCCCATCCTCTGAAGATGTCCGGCCCACCTCAGTCTTCCAACTCTCAACTCCCTCACAACAGTAGGATCCTTGTACAGATCATAGAGCTCGTGATTGTACCTAATACGCCACTCTCCGCTGTCACAGATTGGGCCATAGATTTTGCGCAACACCTTTCTTTCAAACGTTTCTAGAGCCTTTTCATCGACCTTACTGATTGTCCAACATTCCGAGCCATATGTGAGTACAGGTCGCATGAGGGTCTTATAAAGAATGACTTTGTTTTTTTTTGTAAGGTGACGAGATTTCATGTGCTTATCTCGGTAACAGTTCGAAAAAAATTCAGTCTTATTTGTGCTCCCCTGATGATGCCTTGAAACCGGAAGGGTTATTTATATCTTTATAAAAAGTGAAAAAAACTGTGTTTGATAAAACAAATTACAGTGTCTTTAAACCTCCACAACGTTAATGCCTTAACTATAAATACTATAGTAGTAAAGGATATGCTTCGAGATAAGAAAGTCTAAAGCACTGTTTTCTGAATGTGAACTTAATGCTGATGTGCTGAGTAAGATGAAGAAGAGAAATATGAGAAGGTTTGAAACATAGAACTAATGAAAGAAGAAAGACTTACAAATCAAATATATGTTGTACGAATGTGACTGCAAGACGTGGTAGAAAGATAATATGGTTATATTAAACGAATAATATTCAAATGAATGATACTTCGAAAGTTAGACAAATCTAAGGAGTTATATGACAAGATGTGTGAATTTAGAGGAGGCTAAGGATATGTGTTGAGAAAGGGAAATCTGATGATCCCTCCTATTTGCCTACCCCTACAAGAAAATAACGTGATGGTATGTATTTAATTGCAAATTACCTAAAAAATATAAAAACATCCCTCTTTTACAAGTATTTCAATATTTAGATTGGCAATAAGACCCACCCTGAAGAATAAGTAGAAAAAAACGTAATCTTCCGCCTGAAACTGTTCCGGACTCAGGGGTTGCTTGGCAGGAAAAGACTCCGGTAGTCCCTTTGAGCTCGGTCAACCCACGAGCCCCTCGCCTTTTAGAAGTGTTTCCAAATTAAACACCTCAAGACATTTCAAACACAACCTTCAATTTTAACTTTCAAGCTAATACAGCCTCCGACTGGAAGGCGTAAATGCTAAGTATCGCAAAATACAATTCAATTAAATTTTACGATTAAACTCGCGTACCATTCAAATTAGTCTTCATATTTCTCTTATGTTAGACCTGCGGTCTGTTATCAACAGCATTGCATCTCTTGAAATGTGAACTTCCTAACATTATTCTGTATTTTTGAAGGTCTTTCTTTAAGATAACAACCAGCAGTCGACTTATACTTTGCCACATTAAAAACACATTCCTTGTTCATTGTACGAATTAAAAGCTTGAATGTGTAAAGGACTAAAAAAACAAATTAACGAATGGCTTCGCCAGTTTCTTTTGCAGTGTTTTCTTCATCTCATAATATCTCCTTCTTCACATAATTCTTTTCAATTTTAGTGATTTTGGTATTGCATAGTTCTTTACTCTCTCCGTTTCCCACCGTGATGCCAAGAAAGACCTTCATATGGTTTTCGTCGATCTTGAAAAAGCATTTGACAGGGTCCCTAGAAGCCTAATTTGGGCAGCACTTAGAGCACATAGTGTACCAGAAAAGTATGTACTTGCCATCCAGGATATGTACTCGTATGATAACGTGACAACGCAAGTGAAGTGCACATCGGGAACTTCACCAGAATTTCCTGTAAAGGTGGGGGTACATCAAGGATCGGTACTCAGTCCGCTACTGTTCATCTTAGTCATGGACTATTTAACTAACCAGGAAATGAACAGTCTCCTAAAGATCCTACTATTTGCAGACAATATCGTATTAATAAGTGAAAAACATGAAGACCTGCAAAATAGTCTGGAAAGGTGGAGAAGAATCTTGGAGGTCAATAGATTGAGACTGAGCAGAAAAAAAACAGAGTATCTGTACCTACCATTCGAGAACACAAATGATGTCACTCCCGTAATGCAAATGAATGGAGAAACATTACCAAATTGTGACTCGTTTAAGTATCTTGAGTCACTCATCCATAGCGATGGAGGATGTGCAGCAGATTAAAAACATAGAATTAGTGTGGGATGGATGAAGTTTAGATCAATGATGGGAGTTCTATGTGATCCGAAAATGCCAGTAAAGTCACGTATTCGTGGAAGCTTAGGTGTTACAGACATCAACAGCAAAATGTAGAAGAGGTGATTGAGATGGTATAGACACGTTGGACGCAGAGCACCCGATCACATTGTGAACCAGGCAATCTCCGTGGATCTTCCTCGAATAACAACCAGAGGAAGAGCAAAGAGATAACCTGATGCAGAGGCACGGCTTGGGGGACGTAGTCCGGGTCAGAAGAGCATACAACCTGAGGACGAGGAGAGCTGACCCCAACAGTCTTCGCAGACAGTGAGTTGGGATGGAGCCAGGGAGAAGATAGTTATTTTACTCTCTATTTGTACATCAATAATGTAAACACTCCAATTTTCCCTCAATACTTTATAAAACAATTTTATTGATGTTTGAAAGAGTTTGCTTCTTGGCAATTAACCCTCTATACAATAAAACTGTACATAGTTTCACAAATCAAGAGTTCTTGATTTATTTACTACACATATTTACTTATTTAACACTTTGGTGCAAATGCATCTGGTGGATTAATTGCTTTCAAGTATTTTTTTCTAAACAAAAAATGGTTTCATTCTGGTTTTCACGAAGGGCTTGTTAACACCTTTATGATTGGTTGGAAAATATCACCATATTGCAATAAACCCTTCTTATTATACTGCACGCAGCAAAAATATGATACGATGCAGTAAATAATAGAAATACTGTAGTGATCAAATAATGAAACAATTGAGTTATTTAAAAAATAAATTATACATTTTATCAGAACAAGCAAAACTCTAATACAACATAATGGATGTTTTTTTTGGGTGTGATAGGATTTTGAATTGACTCAAAATCGTGCGATTTAACACCTCTGGACTAGTTTATTTGAGGTTATGTTAAATCACAGGCGTAAACAACCCCAAGACTCTTGATGAACTTGAGGCCAACATTTGTAGTGTTATTGGCACCATACAGCCGGAAATGTTCCACCGAGTCATCGAAAATTCACGTGATTGAATTGGCCAGTGCAAAAGAAGCTGTGGAAGCCATTTGAACGATATCTTGTTTAAATCATAAATGGCATGAAATATTCTTTCAAATTAAACCTTCAGATCCATTTTTCATACTTATGTATGGCTTTGAGACTTGGGTCCCCTATAGCAGTGCTCCGCAACCGGTGTGCCGTGGCACACTGGTGTACCGTGAGCCTGATACAGGTGTGCCGCGGTCAAATTCAATGTAATAGACATTTTACAATTTTTCATTATGTATTCACAATGACAAATTATTTTTCATAATATTGTCTATTTTTCAAAATGTAGTATAGAATAATAATTATAACTAAATAATTTTTCAATGGTCCCCCAGCGCCTGGTGCCAACTGTTGAAAACTGCGTAGTGTGCTTTGTACACACCATGGCCGCACCAAATTAGTCATAGACAAAGAAAATTGACCCTTATGCGCGTCGCTGAAGACTCATGCCTAATTTAATACCTACATATTTTAATTTTTGGTGTGCCGCGGAATTCTAGGAAGAATTTTGGTGTGTCGTAGGTGAGAAAAGATGGCGGAGCACTGCCCTATAGGACACACATTTAGTGTTTGGAAATTTCCCATCAGCATTTCTTTGGCAGCATCTTTTGAATCCATTGGAATTGTCACATCACAACTGTCTTGGTATTGTAATGCTCTGCCTCAGCCTGTAGAGGCAAAATGGAGGTTAGCTGAACATGTGATGCACATGGGCGATCAAAGACTTCCGAAAGCTTTCTGTATAGGAAATAAATGACAATTGAAGGGTTGATCCAGAGAGGAGATATATTAAATATAGTATATGTGAATCGCTGAAGACAAGCAGTAGGTGGCTTAAGATCGTGTGAGGTGAACAGCTTTAGGTTCTTGAACTGGTGGTACCAAGCTAAACTATGAGAAACAGTCAGTGTAACCAGGTGCCTCAGTGGAATCCACATGTTTGTGAAGTTTAAGGGAGGGAATGCGCGCCAAGGATTATGCCGTGCTATCACGGACAAAGCCGAATTCAGCATGGAGTAGCACCTCAAAGTTGATGTAAAGAAATGGCGAGGTGATTCTCGACTTCGAGATCCAGCAATGGTAAAGATTCAGTGGTCAAACCAGTATAATACAAAATAGCTTCAACAAAAAAAAACGGAAATTCCGTAATTTTCCAAAACGATATATCCTCTGATCCCATACATTTTTGACCTAAGCCCCGACCGGTGGGAACAGTCAAATAAGAAAGGGCCAGTAAAATGTAAAAATATTTATTCAGCCGCATTTTGAATTTCAAATGGTCAATTAACTCGTGGAAACTCTGTTATCGGTCCCCACGACTTAACCTCTGGAGGGTGGGGAAGCTAATTGCGAGTTTGGAAAAATATTTTCTTTTCTAATTGGTCAGAATATATAATTATTAATTTTTTAAATTACATTTTTTTTCTATTTTTCTCTCGTGAGATAATTGAAAGACTCTCGGATTATTTTGTTTCTCTGCTAAGTAGTTTAACGATGTTTTTTTTTAAGTAAACAATTTTAATGTTTTGTCGAGAATATATTAAAGTATACATACCATTAAGTATAGTTTAGGATATAAATGCCAGTAACCGGTGGTAAGTAATACACATCGGGCTTAAGAAAGAGACTGTCAGCTTTGTAGAGCGTCGTCTCTGTCGCATGATGCGCAGGACTGTTAGCGCACTGTATTGTTTTTTTTCGCCAGACATCCATACACATTCTTTTTTTTTTTTTAAATAATAGATATGACTGAAGTCATAGGTATCCTTATACCTTCGAACACTAGGCGGAAAAAGTGCCTGTGTCGTCCGAAGGGAGTAGCACAGCGTGGGGTTCGAACCGATGACCTTCCGCACGGAGTTCCAGTGTGTTACCACGCGGCCATGCACCTCTACATGGCCGCGTGGTAGCACACTGGACTTCCGTTATTCTTGAACAAATATTTTTTAATTCTTTAACAAATATTTTTCAATTTGTCTAACATACGAGGGTCGAGAGTTGGCGGAAGCGCATGACGACCTCTCCATCAGAAGAATTTACTGTGACTGAACAAAATGGCCGACAAACACGCGGGACTAAACAAACTGACCGTTAGGATCCCCCCTATACGCCAGGTGCACTAACTTTGAAACGAAAAATTTCCTCCGGCCTCAGGAGCCCTTGTAACCTTAGTTTCTGGATGACTCTCGTAAATAAAAAAATAAAATGCTGTCGGTTACAATTTTTTAGAGAGTGCCATATTACACTAAAATAAACCCATGAATGATTTGAATTTATTCTATTTATACCCAGAATCGTACACTGACGATTCTTTATGGAACTGAGTTATATTTATATTTAAAAAAAAAAAACAAATTAAAACTAACTATTATTCTAGTAGTTATTTGTCCGTTTGCCGAATTCGCTAATCGAGTATTCGCAAAAATGCCCATTCTGATGTTTTTTCGTTGAGAGAAACCGGCGAATAGATAAAGAAATGTTTCATGACATAGATTTTTCTTGCTCTTTGAGCGATCGCACAGATTGGGAATCGTGATGGATGAGCATATTCTCAATTCCTCCAGGAGGAAACTGAAACATAGAATAATTTGAATTTCTTAAAATATATTATATTTATGTAATACTTTACAATTTATTATGTATAATTAATGTTTTTAATTTAAAAAAATATATTTTTTAAGAACTCGAGTTAGATATTTTTTCTATTTGCATGTCAAGGTTTTTCTGCATTGATTATGCGTTTAAATTTTGATATTTTTTTCGATTCTGGTATCAATTTTCATTATTGTCGTTTGATTTATTACATAAGTTTATTTGTATTGTATAACAAGTTTGTTGTGTAAAATATACCTTGGCTGGCTAACTGCCACCTGTCAATCCCTTCCAACCAACGATAAAGATATTAAAAAGGTATTAAGTAAAAATACAATGGAATTTTTTAATTAAAAAACTGGGCTCCAACGAAAATCGAAACCTCAATCCCCTAGTAGGGAGACAGATGTCTTACCAAGTAAGCCTTGCAGGTAATATTGTTTTGTTTATTATTTATAGCTAAAGGATTAACATTGAGGAGGTTTAAAGACATTTTAATTTGTTTTATCAAATACTGTTTATTCTTTTTTTGTAACGGTATAACTCTATCGGTTTCAAGGCTTTCACATCATCATCAGGGGAACACAAACAAGACTCTTGTTTGAGTCAAAAAACAAATTACAATATTGTTTTATAGTTTATTTAATTTTTGTGTAATTTGTATTGAATTTTGATTTTTCGAAAGACACCTGTCGTAAAAATTAATTATTGATTAGGTACTTAGTTTATACTGCTGCAATTATCTTTATTTAAATCCACAGTATTCTATATCGAGCTTTCACCGTCTGAATATTTCGCTTTCTCGCTCTCTTCCTGGGCCCTTCAATTTGGAATCCGCTACAGTATTAAGGTTATGTTCCAAATAATAAGAAGGTTTCTTGAGTCATCCCTTTTCAGGACATCCAGTAAAAATATTTCAGAAACCCTTATTTCTTGCATCCTTTGGATACCTATTGTAATGTACTCGTATTACACATTTGTTGTATACAGTACAATCAGATTGATATTAAAAAGTCCTTAAGGGAAAATTTAACTGAACCTGAAAAATTGTCTTCCTGTTTATCTCCTTTATTAAAAATTGGACTGATATTTTATTGCCTCTTTTAACGTTGGCATCTAGGATTATGTATAGTATGCTTGTGTGCTAGTTTTAATATTATAATTTTTGCACATATTTATTTTGTTCATTCTTGTAACTGCTCATTAATTATAATTTAACTATTTTTAAATTTTGTAATTTACGTTAAAAGAAATAAATGTGGTTTAAAGAGTGTACAGTGTATTGGATAACTAAAAAAAACTGTTGCAGGTTATCTGGGCTATACTTTTACGTGTAATCGGTGAGTTGAAAGGTACATTGAAAGAAAGGTGGCCATAGGGAATAATAAAGTAAATGGGGCACTTATTTTTATTTCATTTTATTTATTTTATTTGTCACATTACAAAACATATACATAATTTGTGGAAAACAAAAGATAATTTAATTTGGACACACAATTTTAATGGATCTGGTTTTTTTGCCTTTCATTTGTCGTGTCCCCAGTAAACTAGAGTTTTGCCTGTATCTCACTGAGGACATATAGCATGAAAAAATAAACCGATACTTCTTTCCGATTATATAAAACCCCGTTGCACATTCTCATCAACGACGACGTTCACAAAACAGGCGAAGAGACCACCTCCAACGAATTTCCGCGAGCTACTGAAGCGAGAGAAGCGAGCGAACTGAGATTCTATTCTTGCGTTCCCATATACCTAGAGTGAAAGCGAGAAGTGAATAGCGTCGCTTCTCACTCATAGCGGTTTTTTTACAATGAATATACCTACGGCACACGTTTGATTGTATTTTGATTTTTTTCCCGATTTTTACAAAATATCTCTGATGTGGCCGATAAGTGCTAATTATTATTAATATTATTTTTTTCATTCAATGCGTATTGCGGAAGAATACCTAAAATCTGAACCCAGTATTTATAATATTTATAGAGATATTAAAGTTTTTAGAAGCAATTTGTACTAGTTACACATCACAGGGAAGGAAGGCTTAACGTTGCCTTAGTAAATATCTGAAATTTCAGGAAATGTATTTACATACTATGTTTTTTTTCAATAAACTTATTATTTAGGTTACTTATATTCGCACTTGCCGAATACAAGTGCAAGTATTTTACCATTTAAATAAAAAATCTGAAATGTTTTGTTTTTATGAAGGAACAATTTATGATAATTAAAGCCATTCTTGTTACAAAATCCAAAGGCGTGGGAATGTTAAAATGTGAAAAGAAACATTAATGCGATGTGTGGGTGAGCAATGAAAGATAATAACAAGTCGATACATTTTGCTTTTAAGGAAGTATTTCCTTAGATTATAGAAGAGTTACGTGTACATAATATCGAACAGCATTTAGCGATAGGAAACGTCAATGGGGCATTAAAATACATACGAGTATACTTGAAGTGAACAGTATCAAATTCTGCAAAGATGATATTCCGCTATTGTATTTTTGTTCCGATTTTGGTGTATGGGAATGAAACGTACACATAGAAATCAATGCACTTAGAAGAATATATGGGGTGGTAATATATGACAAAATACGACATAAAGTCTTAAGGGAGGAATGTGAACTTAAGGTTGTGTTGAATAACGTAAAGAGGAGCACTCTGAGGGGATTTCAGCACATGGAACAAATTAATGAAAAACAACTGACAAAACAACAGTTCAAATGTGAGTGGAAGACGTAATATATGAAGACCAAGAAAGTTATTGTTGAATCAAACGAATGATAAATGGAAATTTGAAAAAAAGAAGTGTTGGAGTTTATAGAAATCGTAGGAGTTGAATGAAAAGGTTTATGGATATTGAAGAGTCGAGAGACGTGTGTGTAGTCTGGTAATCTATCCTTCCTGCCTGCACTGACATAGATACGGCATGATGGTACGTATGTACTCGTATATAAATAACAAAAGGTAAAAAAAGTAATTAAGGCAACGCATAAACGAAACAGTTGCGACTGAAGGCGTCAGAGCGAGATATTCAGAAATGTCACCCTCGTTACCTGGTAACCGAGGTCTCGCCCTGAAACGAATCTTTGGATATTAGCATTTCTATCGGGACAGGGGGGTTGATAATTGCAAATTGTTTCCTGTGAAGTTCGCCCAACCAGCCTCGCCCCAATTGGACTTTAACAATATTTCAGCAGATTGAATTATTTGCGACCGATTTGGCGAGGCGTAGCGCGACGCTAAAAATGGAGATTGAATTAAATGTTGTCGCGGATTGGATGGGTTTTTTAAAGCGTCATCAAACGTTTTTTGAAATTTGCTGCGATGGCTAAGGCATGAATACTGAAATTGATTTATAATTGACTCATTAGACTAAGAATTTACACTTTTTTATTAAAAAAGATGATCAGAAAATAAAAAAAATCGAATTATTAAAATAACCAACCAGATTTTTCCGGAACGCTTTGAAGTTCGTTCAAATCAAAACGAAAATTGTTAAATCTAAAAACATAAATAAATGTGTATCCTATAGTCGATCGTTTTCACAAATCCACCATCAGTATACTATACAGGGAGTGGCACTAAACAGAGTTTCTGAATTCAAAGATTTGGGCGTAACCTTTGATGTTGGACTCACGTTCGTTAACTATGTCTCGCGTTTGATATCGGACTGTTACTCTTTTATAATGAGAATATCAAGAGAATTTAACAGTACGGATATCCTTCGAAATTTATATAATTATCTTATAAGAACCAAGTTAGAATATGCATGTACAGTTTGCGTTCCTCATCAGCTTAAATATAAAAATAATAAAGATGAAATCCAAAAAAGTCCTCAGATATCTATGATACAGAATAAAGGGTGATTACCCAAAATATGCTCACCATGTCGAATTTATCATGGTGTGTAACTATAGAAGTCTCGAAACAAGAAGGCAAGAATCCATTACGATATTCCTACTAAAGGGTTTTCAAGGTTGATTTAACTGTCCCGCGATTCTAGAAGCACTAAGTTTAAATGTACCTAATAAATACAGCCGTGCAAGGAATCACCCTCTGTTCTACGTACCAACTTACAGGACGAATATCATGGCTAAACACTCAGTCACGCGTGGTATAGAGATATTGAACCAACTGAATGGCACTATGGATATATTTTCTCCCCCGCCTAGCAGTATGAGAAGAATCCTGACTGATATTCTTGCAAACGAATAAGCTATCTCTAGAAGCAGACCCTCTTTGTGTAACATTAGAAATCCGTGCAAAGTGGATAAAAAAACTTATTTTGGGAATAAATAATTGTATTATTACTTAAATAGGGATTGAATATATTTGGTAATACAATAATATTTGATATGTGAAACATTTCATAATTTAAATAAGAATTTAGATATATCACATATTGTGTTTAGCAATGCCTAACATAATTACGTGTAAAGTGATAACAAATATATAACACTTCTAACTTAAATGGGAAATTAGACCTGTCCCTGCCAATGTTTGTTTTGGGATGTACTCGTATTATATTTTTTATATTGCCTTATTAACTTCTGTGATTTATGTTAGTTGGTAAAATGCTAGTCTTCAACCCGTGTGTTGGAAGTTTGATTCGATTTTTTTAGAAGAGGCTGCTTCTTAAACGTCGCTATGTAGACAGTTCTTTCACAATTATTATTTATATTTTTAACCAGATTTTTTTTAAAAGGATCCTAGTCTTGTATCGTGGTTTTCACGCAAGGCTTTCGAAAGACTTTTCTGGTTGATTCGAAAAGTTCTCGACGTAGCAATAAATCCACCAGGTGGCACTATATATAATGAAAGTGTATTAAAATATAACATACAATTAAACTAATATATTAAAAACATACATACATATATTCCATCACACTCTTTCCCTGTCGGGGTAGGCAGAGAAGACACGGTGCCAGACTTTCCTATCGCAATCCATGAACCTTTTCACACATCTCCTACGATATTTCTTACTTTTTTTTAAATCGTCTTCCTAAGATAATTCATTATCCTTTAAATATATGAGTATATACATACGTATCATCACACCGTGTCCCTTTTGGGGTACGCAGAGAGAACAGATCTCTAAGCGTTTATATTCAATCACACATTTTTGCCTCTTCCGCATTCATATATCTCGTTGTCTACAATCCTTTATTAATCATACTTCTCACTTTATCTTCTTCCAAAATCTATTTCATTTGGTTGAGGCACCCTTTCCACGTACACCTTGCATTTCTGACTTGTTTATTTGCTTAGTCTTCTTTTATCATTCATTCTGTCTACACGTCCAAACCATCTCAAAGCTCCTTTATTCATGTTACTAAAGGAGGTTTTCTACTCTAGAGGCGTGAATTTCGGGCGTTTTTTTCAGACTTAATAAAAAAAAAGAAAAAATATATTTTTTTATGCATTTTTTACAGTTTGCTTATTGATGATTTGAGAATGTACCAAATCTTTTTTGAAAATTCAATATGTTATCAGCTGTTATCTATTGTCGTAAAAAAGGAGGTAAACTGGTCGACATGATTGAAGCCTTTTTGTAAATTTGAAACAAAAATCATACACAGTTTCTTAATGAAAATTAAAGTTTTTATAGTTGGTACCAAAGAAAAAAAAATCGGAAAATGGTAGCTGTCTGAAAAAAAGTTAATTTTTTTACCACGTTTTCCATTTTTTTGAAAATAGTAAAAAACTATGATAGTTTTGAATTTTTCAAGGTAAAAACTTTTGTTAGAGCTCGAGCTTTTATGGCGATTAAGTCGAAAAAAGTAGTTTCGAGAAAAACGCGTTTAAAGTTTTGAGATTATTGTCTGATTAATTCATGTGCGGCGTAATTGCTGCCTCATTTAAAACTATAACTTCGTAAATATTGGGAGTTTTAAAATTTCATTTCGATGACCTATTTTTAAAGGTCTAAACTTAAAGAATATGCAAAAAAAAAATGATTCTTTCCAATTTCTAGAGTAGAATACTTTTATAAAATATCAATTTGATATATATATATATATACCCGTTTATCTTGTCTGTTGGATTTTTATAAAACACATTTATAAAAATTTAACAGACAAGATAAATATCACAAGATTAGAAAATATTTATCTCTTATAAGACGTACGTGAGAGTAATATATTTATATTTATTTTGTGGATGCTTCTATCGATGGCGGTGGCATCTCGGAACTCGCAGAAGTGTCACCCATCCATCATGGTTCTCTTTTTGATCAATCTGGGCGGAACAGATCGCGCCCTCGTCTGGCAAATCATTTGGCAAAAGTGAAAACTGCTAGCAATTTGTTTACTTTCAGCGGGACACATTGCCGACATACTCGTATATTAAAAAAAATTGTTTATTCAAAAATATCTTTCCTATACCATATTTTACTTAAGTTTTTAATTTTATTAAAGATATAAAGTAAAGTGTTACATCATTTTACACATCTTTATATCCAATTTACTTAACATAACCGTGTAATTATCTTACAAGAGTTATCAGATGGGCTAAATCAGTATTTATCTTACATTATACAAAACTTTCTTTCAACCAAATTATCATTTTTTTCCTTCTTTATCTTCAAACTAATTTATTTCGTCTCATTCTACCAATATCGTTATAAAATGTTATTTAGTATGTATTACAAACATTAATTGAAAATTGATTTTAAACGAATATTTTTTTTGTAAAATCTGTCATGAATTAAAACACTTTGATATAATCAAGATGAGCTGATTGATTTAAAAAAAAAATTGTATAGCAATAATTTAATGCTAATTTATATTTACATGTCGTGTTTTGCAACGCATATCTTAGTCCACTTGCTGTAATAAATTGATTTATTTTTAAAATGGTAAGTTGTTATTAATAACAAAAAAAAACGTATTTTTTAAACGATTTAAATAAGAGAATATGACACTTATAAAAATGACGCAAATAAAATATAATTATAGAATAAGAGACGCAACTTCGACCTTATGATAAAGCAATTCGTAATATTTGTCCAATATTTGAGATATTTGAGTGTCGGGCCAGGATGAAGTTGTTTTTTTTTTCGAATCTTTATTTATTTAACACTTTTATTGCATTACAATCTGGCGGGTGTATTGCCAGGTGGCAATCTCTTCCAACCAACCAGACAAAAGTAAATGAAGCAAGTTACGTGGTCCCATAAATCATTCAAATGACTTTCCATCCCCACGAAATCCATAAACATATACGCGAGAACATGCCCACGAACTCCACAAAAACGGACAATCACGCGAACATTATTTTTCATATAAAGTGAGATATCATCAATCAAAAGGAAAGGAAAGGATGGTGGAGAGGAAAGGAAAATAAAAATCAGGAATGAAACACGTTATTTTACTGGCTAGAAATTAAGAGTTTTTTCAGTCGCTTCTTAAAGCATGCCAAGGACGGAGCGAGTCTAATATTGGTTTGTAACTGATTCCAGAGTCTCACTGCATGGACAGTAAAGGACGACGTAAAGAAAGAGGCGCGGTGAACTGGAAAGGCCAATAAACAATCTCTGTTTGAGCGTAGCGCTAATCCATGATTGGAAAGATGCTGAAAATTTTCGGCGAGATAAGAGGGTGCGGCGGGACAGTTAAGGATATTATACAATAGAGACAGTATGTGAATTTCTATTTCTAACATTCAACCAGTTCAATGCCTTCTGGTATGAAGTTATATGATCCTACTTTGATGTTTTGTGTTTCTGACAACGAATAGGTTGTTAGAAAATTTGAATTTTACAGATTCTGAGAAAAGGTGAAACACATTTATTTTTCTTTATTAATTCTGAAACCACGTCTACTTGAACAAATAATATTCCTTGTAAAAGCCAACGTTCAGGGTTGAGTAAACACCTCTTCGCTAGTATTGTATATATAATGTAAATATATGTAAAGAGTAACGTACGACTGTTCTCATCATATACCTAGTTGTATGAAATATAGTATAATATTTCCCAGCCCGGGGGGTGGAACTCGGGGCTGGGAACGGGAGAGGGTGGCGAAACGCTGGGGAGAGAGAGATCTGCGTTGCGATGACAGCATTCACGACTCGCAGATTTTCATGTTGCGAAATCTTTTGCGAATCTGAAAGTAGTAACATTTTTCATAATTCACTCACAGACGGCTGACAGCTGCTGATGTGGCTGAGACGTCTCCATACAGTTCACGGAGCAAAACCTTCATATGTCGAGTCTACTCGCATTCAGAGGTCTAACATGTATTTTTATTAGTGGAGTTAAATTAAGGCCACCGTGAGTGTGGTTTTATTATGAAGAAGCTCACCTCTTCAAAGCTATTGTTGAAAAATTCTTAGCATAAAGATTTAAGTAGAGTATTTTTTACGTTTGTTTATTTTATTTAGCACTCACTTGTCTTACTAAGGTTGTAACCATCCAGATCGGATTCTCAAAATATATTTTTTTAAATTAAAAAAAATATCGCGCCACATTCACATTATACACGGAGTACCAGAAAATGTAATACACAAAGGAGAATCAGATGCTATCAAAAGGTCTGTGCTCATCTTTTTCGACTCTTTGATCTGCTATGACCACAGGGTTAATAGTAAAACCCGGCTTAGGGCATCACTGACGTTTTTCAGCCCACAACTTTACATCATATAGAAGGGGGCATAAATTTTGCTACTTTAATAAGTTTATAAATAATTTTCTTTTACTTTTAAATTTAAAAACACTTTTTTTTCACTAAACTCAGATATTTCTGCGTTTTTTGTCAAGTCATTTTAACAAAAATATGGTTTAAGTGTCTCCCGTGCTCATTGGCGCTTTATTTGAGCTAAAACTTTGTTAATTACAGTTGATAATGTAGTTTGAGGTATTGCTTCAATAATGGCCCTGATTTGATACCTTCAGCTCGTTATTGTTATGTAGCTTAGTTTTATACGCTTCTTGCTTGCAAAAACCCTACAAATTGAAATCTGGAGCAAAGAGGTATAAACCTTGAAGGCAAATGATGTTTAATATTTTGTGAGGTTATTTTTTCGACAAATTGCATTAAAGGTTTCGTTATGTGACAAGTGCACATCTTGTTAAAACTATTTATTTTCGAATATTATCCTTCCTCGGTGCAATTCCGGGAAGATACAGTGTTCAAACATCCATTGCACTATTTCGTTTAAAAAAATGTTTATTTATTTCTAAGCAAACAGTACAATGAACATTACAACAAAAATAACAAAAAATAAAAGAGCCATTAGTGAGTGCTCAACACATAAATTTTGACACAATATACAAAAAAATTACACTCTTATAGCAAAAATATTTGGAATGAAACGGGTGTCGAATCGTAAAATAACATGTTACCAACACAATACGGGGCCGTCCACAGGCACACAACCCATACTGCGCAAAAAATATCATACAAAACCTATATAAAAGTCATTGAAAAAGAAAATACAAATTGAATAAAAAATAATACGCTTATCCGACACCACACTCCACATATTGACGAGCTATGAGAATTGTAACAATAATCAGCGAAATTCTAAGCATTGGTAGGTCCTCTGGATTAAGAATATAGACGTGTATATCAGTTGGTTTTTATAACCTGGAGAGCTTATTGCCATGTAGCAATCTCTTTCGACGCCCCAGAAAGATGTTTTAATGGGCTCTTAGTGAAAACCACGCTGGAATAATTTTTTTTTAATCTGGGTCCCAGCGGGGATCTGACCCGCAACGTCCGGATGGCAGACAAGCGTCTTATCACCAGGTAAGTAAGGTTAGGTTACCACCTTTGTAAGGTAATAAATTCAAATTCTTGCGCAATAAACAGGACACACTCCTTCAACTAACGCCACAGTCCAATGCCAATTGTTCGGTGGAAATTTCTCAATCCACATTACACTGAAATCCGGAAATTTTATTTAAAATATAATTTAACCATCCTAATTCATTTTGAGTCTGAACCACCAAAATGAAAAATTGAATCTATTACACGTGATCCATGGTAACGCGGTAAAGTGCTGGACTTCCTTGGTTCAATCCCCGCACTGTGTTACTTACTCCCTTCGAATGATACAGACTTTTTTCAGTCTATCCGGAGGAATAAAGACACCTTAGACTTAAAAAAAGTTATTTGACTCAATTTAAGTAGCACTTTTAAATTTATTTATGTGGAAAGATTCATGCCTCACCCTGTACAAAAAGCAGTAAGAAAAACTCAACTATCTAGTATTTAAATAACATACACGACCCCTCAACCCCCCCGAAAGCTTGGTCACTACCCTCTCAATAAGTGGCAAGGGTTCACTAAATGCATTCACTCCCAATTAAATTATGCTATTGCACTTTCGCCATACTATTGTGATTAAATTATAGTACCCCTTGTTTTTTGTTACTTTATTCCACAGCATAAGATTTTCCTGTTGCTATGTTATTTACTATATTGCTTATATTAAATAGAAACAGGGAAATAAATAACAATATATTTAATAAATTAGTCATACAAACATACCATCATGCTGTCTCCTTGTCAGGGTATGCAGAGAAGAGAGAACGGCAGACTTACCTATTGTAACACATCTCTATCACCTCTCTTCCATCCATACATATTTTCAAATAGCTCTCACTATTTGTCTAACTTTTATATTTTGTTCTCCTAAAATAGCGATCACTTGATCCAATCATTTGTTTGGTCTTACTCTACAACGCCTTCCACTCACATATATATTTTTCTTAGTATTTCTTCATGCATTCGTTTAACATGTCCAAATTATCTTAGAGTGCTCTTCGTCATCTTACTCAACACAGTTTTGTTTTCACATTTATAACGTATTCTTTCATAGATTGTCATCCTTTATATTTTTCAAAGTGTATTTCTACAGCATTTGTTCGATTATTTTTTATCTTGTTTCAAGTCCACGTTTTATTCCCATATATAAAAGTAAGTACTTAATAACTGTTGTGTACTATCCAACTTGTTAGGTTTTGATACATTCCGGTTTGAGTATATCTGTTTTATTGTCCAATTGATTTTTTTTCCTATCGTTACACATCGTTCGATATCCCTTACACCTGTAACACTACCTGACAAAATACTGCGTTAACCCTTCCCTTACGGTGATAAAATTGAAACGCGCGCTCCGGTGTTGGGTAGTGAGTACGCGATCAAAAATTTGCGATTTTAAATCGTAAAAATAAGAACATTCATAGATAATCCTCTTAATTAATTATAATTCAAGTTAAAAATTATAAAAATTGAGATTTATTTGCTGAAAACATTAAAAAAACCATCTGGCAACGCTCACGGAACGGGCGTAGATCTAGTCTCGTTGCCAGCCCAACAGCTACTGCTGCGCTGCAGGGTTGGTGGCTAACCCGGGCGTGGCTTACACTTGCGAGGTTGAGACAATTGAGCTCCTCGCTATTCAGTGAAGTATGCAAAAGTGAGATGCGAATATAGTGTCGCGCTTCCCGCATACTCTTCACCTATCGTCAAGACCCAAGATCGAGGCACTCGCAGCGTTTAAATGCGAATTTGTTTCCGATATTCAGAAAATACTTACGATGTAGTCGATAAATTCTGATTATTATTAATATAATTTTTTAAATCAATGCGTAAATATATTATGGAGGTATACCTAAAATCTTAACCTTGTATTTATTATATTTATAGAGATATTGATGGTTATTAGAAGCAACGTGTAGAAGATACCCAACACAGGGAAGGAAAGGTTAATAACAAAATTCGTCCACTTGCTATAAGTTCCTATTACTCGTCCATATATCACTTAAACTTTCCCTATCACACTTTTCCTTAATCACACTTTTGGATATAGCAAAATTCATTCTCAGACTCTTTTCTTTACATCTTTCATACAATTGACTCATCAGCCTATGTAATACATCCTTATTCTCTGCTAATACTGCCATGTTATCAATGAAATATTGTCTGACAATGGTCATATGGATCATTATTTTAAACATCATATCTACCGTTCAAACCCAATGAAAATCATTTTTTTTATTTCATGTATCAACACCCTCCACGATCTATTTATCAACACGCAGAAACTCTTTCAGGGTGTTTCGAGTTTAACTCCTGATGAAACCTGAAAAAAATTAAAAAGAGTTCATATCTAGTACAATAGAAGATCTGGTAACCATTCTCTTTTGTTATAGACGTGCATGAGCACTGTTGCATTTTCACGCGTGGTAATATTGCCAATATGTGCAATAATAAATGCGAGTTTTGTACCTTGTCCAGTGGTTCTAAAGACTTAAGGCTTGTTAAAGTGGAGTTGAAGATAATGACAAGTTAAATATTGGCGTAGAGAAAGACTTAAAAAAAACAAAATAAATGCCGTAGAAATACATATACAGATAATCACACATGAAGGAAAAATGCATGACAGATTTCAGAATGACGTGAACATGAGTGTGTTTGAACTTTCGGCTAATTTTTTGAGTAAGATCTAGAAGGGTGCTTAGAGAGGGTTTGTACATGTATAAAAAATAAATGAAGACTAACAAAACAAGTATATTTAATGCAAATATGAGTGGAGGACGTGGTGGTACAAAGTTTTATGGAATATCATATTTTTACAGAAGGAAATGCACAAAGTCAGATAAATCGTGTGAGCTTTATGAGAAGATGTATGTATGGATGTAGACAAAATATGTGTGTTGAGATAAGAAAGTTTGGCACTCTTTTCTCTTTCCCTTCTCTAAGTAGGGAACCACTGTGATGGTATGTATTTATGTATGTGTCCAATTTCACTTAAAAATATCTCAAGCACCTGTTTAGACATATTGGTGCGAAAAAAATAAAATAAAATTTATTTAAAACATGTATAATATTGGCAACCCCTGTCTAAACCGCTTACTGAGCCTCACCCACACCTCAACCTAAACATCTCTCGACAGCGTAACATTTTTCACTCCGTTCTGTTATTACATTTCATTTCTCAGCCATTTCTATTTGTTCAAACACAAATATAAATGCATACATAGAAACTATCTAGATGTGTTTGTAGTGAGACAGGTAGGACACATCTTTAAATTTTGTATCCACTTTCACAATAATAATTATATTTAAAGGATAATTTATATAGTATTGTTTAATGAACGAATTCTTCTCAAGGGTGTTTCGGCTAAAGATTCGAACCGACTGGTTTTTATTCCATTCGAACCGAGAGTTTTATAATGAAATGTTAAAATTTATAGTAGCTAAGAAAGGGAGTAAAAATATGTTTGAAAAAAAGTAAAAACGAAACATTTTCACATTTAATGTACTAGTGTAAAATCAAACGAAATGTACTAGTATAAAAAGAGTAGCAGCAGGCAATAGAGTGAATGGTGGATTATTGAATATGTTTAACGGTCGGAGTATTTGAAGATAATTTAAACTGACTGCTTATAATCAAATCTTGGTCCCAGTATCGGGATATGAAAGTGGAATTCGGAAGAGAAAAAAAGAGATGAAAGTAAAATAAATGCTGTAAAAATGAAAATGTTACATAGCATGTGTGAAAAAAATATTATAGAATAGAAAATTAAGAATAAATTAAATAGGAAATAGATGCAGATCAAAAGAAAACGATGTGCTTAAGATGTCAAGAAAGGCATTGAGATGGTCACGTAAAAATAATGAAGATTTATTTTAAGGTAAATTATTCAAAAAGTTTAAAATAAAAATAAAGATTAAGAATAAAAATAAAAATAATGAATTTTTATTTTTAAATAATTTATTCAAAAAGCCCTTTATTTCAAATTGAATTTAACGATTTTTTTAAAGCAACATCTTATTTGGTTCATTAATAAATAAATACCTTCTGCATTTTAAAGCAAAGTATTTTAATGTATAACAAAAACCATTTCAAATACGAGTACTAAAACCTAGTTTCAGTAATTTTAAAGCAAATGGTGTTTCGCAGTAGCACAGTGCCGAAACAAGGCATGAGGTCAGGTGGCTAATTGAATCATCCAAGCAGAACAGGTGGAGTGCCAAATTAAACCCAGCCAGAGCGTCCAGATTAGCACCAACCCCGTTCCGCTTGCCGAAACTTCACTTCTCTCCGCAAAATTACATTTTTTGTTAAAGCTTCCGCAGAAAACTTGGTCCATTTCCAGATCTTTAATGTTATCGTTTTTCTTTCATATTGTTTAACGACTTCGTTTCCTACATCACAATCAAGTGTAATAAGTTTTTTGATATTTTCATAGTTAATGCGTATAAATTTAAAACTGTACCAAAGAAACAACATCATCTTCGGTCCCATTAATCAATCTTAGAACCACTGGAATAGGCACGACCCTCATTGTTCATCGTTCTCTCTCCCTGGCTCCATCCCAACTCATTGTCTGCGAAGACTGTTGGGGTCAGCTCTCGTCGTCCTCAGGTTGTATGCTCTTCTGTCCCGGACTACGTCCCCCAGGCCGTGCCTCTGCATCAGGTTATCCTTTTCCACCACCCATGAATTCTTTGGTCTTCCTCTGGTTGTTATTCGAGGAAGATCCATGGAGATTGCCTGGTTCACAATGTGATCGGGTGCTCTGCGTCCAACGTGCCCATACCATCTCAATCGCCTCTCCTCCATCTTGCTATTGATGTCTGTAACACCCAGGCTTCCACGAATGCGTGAGCTTCTTATTTTGTCTTTTAGGGACACACCTGCTGACTATCTTAGCATGCGCATTTCAGCACCCTCATTGTTCATCGTTAATTTTTGCAATACTTGGACACATGGATAGCTTCATAGGCAATAATAATTTCATTTGCGGATGACAGGGCATGTCATGTTTTGTGTAATTGGGACTCGAAACCTCAAACCTTTGGATCAAAGACTAGCGTCTTAAAAGCCTGGAATTGTGTTTGTTCCTCTCAATTCATATGATTTTGCATTCATATGACTACCGCACGTTAAATGTGATAAAACTCGCACACACCTGGAATTCGCAATTATAACAAGCAAGCTTTATGTTTTTGTACCATCGGGAATCAAACCCGAAATCTCCAAATGGAAGACAAACATCTTAAAAATTAGGCCACGGAGGTTACTTTTCTATAATAAAAACTTCTTTTCAGTGTCATGTCAGGTCCCCCAATGTTGAATATCATTTGAGAGTAGATATTTTTGTCCCCGGCATAATAAAAACAGTATTTAAAAACAAAAGAAATTTATAAATAAAAGAACGAGGAACAGGCGTGTCAACCAAATTATGAAAAGCACTTTGAGGTGATTTGGACATGAATAAAGAATGAGTAGCAAAAGTTCGACATCAATCTACAGCACGATTATGGATAATAGTTTTAAAAGAAGAAGACCGGGGATTTGAATGCTATTTTTAAAGATATAAATGTTAGGAATAATTTAAATAAAATAAACTGTTTGAGAATATGTATATATGTGTAAAGTAAAGGGTTATAAGACAGTTGAGCGCTCTGTCCTCTCTGCCTACTCTAATAGGAAAATTATATAGTGGGATGTTTTCGTTTATACTAAAGAAAATGTAGCATGATCCCGGTGACGTTTCACAAATTTGCCTCAATACAACCTTGTAACGACGTTCAGTAATTTTAATTATTTTATCAACTTAAATATAAGCCTCGATTCTAATAAATAGGAAGTTATTTAGGTAAATGCATTACATAAAACTAACAATAATGACAAATTAATACATCTTGATACAAATTAGCAAAAATATGTCAGTTTGTTAAAATCAAATAATATTCGGCGACGTTCGTCAAAAGTCACTACGATAGTTTGCATTGCTTGGGATGGGGTATACGATAATTGGATTTTCGAATTTTTTTTGTACATGAAATTAAATGTTCGCCTATTTAAAGATAGATACAAATCATACAATACATTAGAAAGTCAGCATAATGAAAATTAGGAATTAAAACGTCAGTTTAGAGAAAAACAGTTTTTCGATTTATAAAAAAACGACTCGATTTGTAAAAAAAAAAAAAAACGATTTTACCCCATCCCTTTGAGACATGACATTTCAAGGTATGTCTTTGTCTTTGCCTACTTCAACAGAGAAATAGTGTTAAAGTAAGCATTTTAGATGAAGTTACTTAAAAAGATAACCAAATTCCGTAAGCTTAATTTCTTAAATATTCCTGGATATAAACGTTATTTATGATAAAACGTAGGTCGTATCATCTTATTAAGGTCTAAAATATATTATTTTAAGGAGGATCCACCTCCATTAACTACTTTAAAAAGCACTTCTAAAGAAGTCATGGTAGCTTAAGACGATGTTAACGGTTACCATCAAGGATTATCCTGGGAATGGACCGTGTCAAGGGGATATATTTATGAGGAAGCCAGGATAATAGTCGCACCCGCCTGCCTCGCCCTACGACCCTGGAACCTGGGACCTGGGACTTTGGGCCTTAACCCTCGATCTAAATCATATTGACCTCTGTTTTGCTTTGGTTAACAAAGTAATCCCTACATAAATAGTTTATATTAGTTAGTACATGAAACTAGTCGCAACGGGAGTTAAAAGGGAGCATCGTACCAATGAGAGCTCAAATAATCCATTTAAATAATAATATTCGCAGTTATACATGTATTGTGCTACGAAAAAAAGTATGGCTTGACCACGCGAATGAAATTTTGAATGAAGGAAAGGTAGTGTAAGAGGAATAAAACTAGCTATATGACAAGGTGTATGAGGCGAAGGAAAGAATAATATTAACCCTTTTAATCCCACGGGGCCAATTATCAGCCCCAGCTAGTGAATGCGAAAAATTCCACGGGGCCTATCTTCAGCCTCAAAGTTATCATACAAGTTTTTATGTTGAATAAAAAATTATTTTTTTTATGAAATATGAAAATTACTTATTATTATACTCTGCAGGGAGGTCTCCACAAAAAAATAAGTTTTAAAACTAAATATTAACTGAGATAAAAAATAAAATACAAACCACTGTTTTGTTGCCAAACAATGCTTGGGATTTAACACTAATTTTATGTAAAATATGCTGGGATTAAAAGGGTTAATGATAAAAGAACAGCTTATATAGCGCCATTTAGAGAGCTGACTCTCAAGTATGTTGTGTAAGAAAATTTAGGTGTTTTATCCACTCTGCCTACTCCAAGATGAATATGGCGTGTGGAAAACCCTTCCAACCAACCAGAAAAGTATTAAAGATTGGGCACAAATATGATGAGTAGAAATTTTAAAATTTACATAAATATGTCAACTTTATTTTTCGCTTTTATTGTCTATGGCGATCACTTATTTTTTTTTATTTGCTGTAAATCATATGAGTGGTTTTGTAAAAGAATATTATTTATAATTTTTAGTTAGGGGGATCTCTAGTTTTACAATTTTGTTTTATACATAACAACCTGGTGAGCTTATCAGCAACCAAACACTCCATCCACTATATTTGCTGTGTTAGTTTTTTTTTCTTAATTCATTCGTTCAACACGCTCAAACCATTTTAGATTACTCTTCTTCATCTTACTCTAGACATCAGTCTTAAGTTCACATTCATCCCGATAACTTCAAACCATATTTAGTCGTGTAATTTCACATAATTCAAATAATTGTTATTATTTGTACTTTCTGATAGACAATGGTATGATCGTTTTTTTGTTAGATGAATGGTGGAGCTAAGACAAACGTTTTGAAGATGCTGTAGTTTTATGTACCATGCCCACCAAGTGTACTATATTTATTTTGTTAGATGAAAGGTGGTGCTAAGACAAACGTTTTGAAGATGCTGTAGTTTTATGTACCATGCCCACCAAGTGTACTATATTTATTTTGTAAGATGAAAGGTAGAGCTAAGACAAACGTTTTGAAGATGCTGTAGTTTTATGTACCATGCCCACCAAGTGTACTATATTTATTTTGTAAGATGAAAGGTAGAGCTAAGACAAACGTTTTGAAGATGCTGTAGTTTTATGTACCATGCCCACCAAGTGTACTATATTTATTTTGTAAGATGAAAGGTAGAGCTAAGACAAACGTTTTGAAGATGCTGTAGTTTTATGTACCATGCCCACCAAGTGTACTATATTTATTTTGTAAGATGAAAGGTGGAGCTAAGACAAACGTTTTGAAGATGCTGTAGTTTTATGTAGGTACCATGCCCACCAAGTGTACTATATTTATTTTGTAAGATGAAAGGTGGAGCTAAGACAAACGTTTTGAAGATGCTGTAGTTTAATGTACCATGCCCACCAAGCGTGCCATATTTATTTTCACCTATAAAACAATCCGACTGACTTTTTAGCAGGTAGCAATTTCCTCCTACCAACCAAACAAAGTTACAACAAATAAACAATATGGTCACAAAAGTCATATATGTACATAGAAAAAAAAAGGGGATATCATCAATTATAGGAAAAAGAAAGGGATGGTGAAAAGGAAAGGGAAATCGGAAATGAATATGTTTAACCATGAACACAAAGAGTTGAAATAAAACATAAATAGTTTTTATAGTGATTTATAAGTATCTATTACAATATTCCATTCTGAGAAGGTTTTATAATTTCTTGGAATGAATTACAGAAGCTTCCTCAACGATTGCTCTTTGATAGTACCGGCTTATTAGGATTCTGTCCCCCTTCAATGCGGTGTACCTAACGAGGACAGGACGTGATTGTCCCATTGATATGACGACCACAGACATCTCGGGTCCTGAGTAGAGACCACAATGACCTCCGTGCTCCTGCATACATTAGTCCCTGGTCCCCACTCCCTGGTTTCTAAACCAACCCCTTTACAGACTGAAACACCACCCTTGCCAGATCCCACTTTGACCATCAATTTTCTACTCTGATATGAAACACTGTATTTGATATCGTAAACAAAACTATTTTATTTAATACTTAATGTGAAAACGCATGGTTTTGCAGCATATTGATATGTTCTGTAAAATAAGAGTTGTCTTTTTAATAATATATTGCTCATTTTTTACTTTTCACTTACAATATTTCATCTTAAATTTGGATAGTTTTAATGTACGAGGCATATCCAGAAAGTAAGTGTAATGAATTTTTGTAGGTTACAATTTTTTTTATTTAAACAAAAAAATTACGTGGTTACCGTAGTACATATGTAAGCTATTTTTCGACATAGTCGCCATTCCTCTCAATGCAGGTGGTGAAGCGGGGTATCAACTTTTTGATGCCTTCCTCGAAGTAGTTTCCCGCCAACCCCTACGTCCACTTCTCCACCTCCTCCTTACCTCCTCGTCGGTTGAAAACCTTTTTCCACCCATGTGCAGCTTCAGGGAGGTAAAGAGATAGTAATCTGAAGGTGCTAGGTCAGGGGAATGCGCGGGATGGTTCAGGACATCCCATTTAAACGAGGCGAGCAGTTCCTTCGTGGCGTTGGCCGTGTGTGGTCTGGCATTGTCGTGCAGCAGGCAGACTCCCTTTGTCAGCATGCTTCTCCTCTTGTTCTGAATCACCCTCCGCAATTTTTTTAGGGTCTCACAGTATCTTGCAGAGTGGATGGTCTCTCCTTGAGGCATATATTCAATTAAAATTATGCCTTGACAGTCCCAAAACACGGATGCCATGATTTTCTTGGCTGAAATTGTGGTTTTGAACTTTTTGGCGGAGGTTGAAGAGGTGTGACGTGACCGTTTTTAAACTCGCGACCCCACTTGTACACACTCGTACGATTCATAGCTTTACCACCATATGCAGTTTTCACCTCATTATAAACCTCAACCGGAGGTTTCCCCTTCCAAACGAGATAATGGATGACGCCGCGTATTTCACACTTGGCGGGAGATTGGATTGACATTTTTCACGAAACGTGGTGTCGCGTCGACACTTCTCAACGTACTGACCTCGAACCGGTCTCGTTGCGGAGGGGAAGGGTCAGGCTACACGGAAATGTAGCCAACATGTCGAAAATAAAATCCATCCGGCCGTGAGAGCCTCAGTACACTTACTTTCTGGATACGCATAGTAAAAACAAAACACAAAGTATTTTTTTCTTTCTTTGCATTACCATTTTATCTCTTTTTCTGACATTTCTGAAAATATGTTGAATTTTTGATGTGCGTTTTTTTTAAGTGTATTGAAATGGTAGAATTACGCGAGTTAATTTTTTTCAAACCGATTAATATTTTTGGGCCATGGATCTCTTGAGCCTTGGCCTGTCTATTGTTTGCTTTATATGTAGGGTAGGTAGTGTGCATCTGATATTTCTTATGATTGTATTGTATTACACTTTCGTTGCATACAGTACAACCTGGTTTATTGCCATGTGGCAATCTCTTGCAACTAACCAGATAGATGCTAACGACACCTTAAGTGGAAACCAAGATGTAATATTTATTAAAAAATCTGGGTTCAAGCGGGATTTGAACCCGCAATCTCCAGATTGGGACACAGGCGTCTTACCAACTAAGACAAAGGTATCATCATGATTCACGTTAATATTTGTAATTTGTATGACAAGGTGATTTTATATTGAAGTGAACTCAAAATTCTAATTTAATAATTTATTTTAAAATTATTTTCATTGTTTGATAAATGCCGTATATTGTAATAAATAGACTTATAAAAAAACGAAAAAACATTCTTTTCATATATTTGTCCTAACCTACAAATTGAATTTACTTATCATAAGACACTGACACATTCACAATCTTATATTATATATCATATACTTAATTATCAACCTGTTATATACATAATTCTAATCTCATAATAATCTCAACAACCACATTTAAATCGTTTCTTACAGCTCATCATCACATGCTCTACATTTGCATCAGTCATTAACTCGCATACCACTGTGGACACCTCTCAAAGCTCCTCATTCATTTTTTATAGCAACGTTGCTATTGGTTTTCATCAGAAACTTCTTTCAGTAAAAAAAATATTACAAAAGTTAATTTTTCTTGTTTCAGGTAAGAGAAGGCTTCACTTTTCCAATACATGCAATATTGTTTTGTTTACAATTAAGGTAGTATTCAGTAAGTACCTTTAATAATCGCTCTTCATTTAAGCTCATACTTATTGTTGAATTGAAGGTTACCATGCAACGAGTGTCTTACGTACAAAACACTGTTTTGGTTAATTTATAACATTAAATAAGCATACAGCAAACAATTTTTAAAAACTCAAAAATATAAATCAAGTATAATTTCACAACTTAATTTCGTATTTAAATATAATTTTTATAAAAGCCTGTTTTTTTTAATTTCTTTATTTTATTAATTTTACACATGACAAGAAATATACATAATTTGCGAAAAACTAACAGGTTATTAAATTTGGGTACACAATTTTAATAGATCTGGGCTTGTTGCGTTTAATTTTTCGTGTCCCAGTAAACTAGGCTTTTGCCTGTATCTCACTGAGGACATATATGATAGCATGAAAAAATAAATCGATACTTCTTTCTGATTTTTGATTATATAAAACCCCGTTACGCATTCTCATCAACCTGACAAACAGTGACATTCAATTACACATATATACATCACGTGAAATCAAACTCCTATCTCTTCATCACTCCACGTCATCTCATTATAACACGTCACTTTGTTGCAAATTTCAAGAGAAGCAAAGGTGGTTACTATTATGCAATTTTGGTTCCATTAGAATAAGCCAGTGAAATTAAGACTTGAAAAATAGTGATAGAAATAAGAGTGTTGCATAGAATGTGTGAAAAACGAAAGAAGATATTAGATAGGGATATGAATCGAAAGAAGATTCAGTGCCTCAGATGAAGAAAGAAGCATTGAGATGGTTCAAGCATTGAGAAAGAATGAATGATTGAAAGGTCAACAATAATAATATAAACGAGTAATACAAGGTACTTACAATAAGTTTTAGGAAAACAAGAAAATCTTGGTACGATCAAATTTATTAAATTGTGTAACGCGGAAGAGTTGAAAGCTATTTTAATATGAGAATGTACATGACGAGGTGTATGGCAGGCTGAGCATGTCAGAAACACATAATTTGTACCTAAATAAATAATAGAATGAAGTCAATATGTCTTCTCTGACTATCCCAATAAAGGCATGGTATAATGGCGATGATAATGATATGTTTTCTTATATTTCTCAAAGCAGATATAATGTGGGTTGTATCTCTTCTACGAATAAACGTTGAACTCATGAATTAAAAATATAATATGATTTAACTTATAATTTGAAGTAGGCTTTTAATTTCAGTAGATTTCATCTTTTGAGGGGTAGAAACAGAATTTAAGCGTAGGAAATACATATTTTTAAGTTTCTTGGTATCCCTTAATCCAGCTTTTATTTTAAATATTCGTTAAAAATATTTATCGAAATATATAATTCACAGTTTATTTGAAACTATTAAATTTCAAATACACTTAAGAAGTATTTACTGTGTTTCGCATCAGGACTGTTATCGACATGTCGTAAAACTTATAAAAAATATCTATGTTAGCATTTCATCCTATCGTTTGTCCATATAATAAAGTGCGATATTAAAGTTTGTTTATTTACTATAAAAAAATAATCTTCAATGATTAAAAAAACTGTTTAACACATCGTAAACATTTTTGATGAAACCTCTAAAATAATTTTCTTGTAAGCTACTTTAGAAGATTCGAAAAATCATGAGGTACATTTTTTTCATTTTTACAGTTTTGGCTTCAGGAAAACCTCCGTTTCAGCACCGCGTAACCTTTTTTTTAAAGTAACATATCTGTTCTTGTATTGATACCAAAAGTCAAAGAGGGTCTAACTGATTTTCATTATTTTTCATAAAAGCTTACACATACAAAAAAAATTAAATACAGAAACACCTTGTTTAACGCGATGAATTCAGCTTGTAATTAACTCGTGATAAACGAAGTTACGTAAATTGAAGAAAATTAACAAAAATAATCATTCTAATTAATCCATATTGATTTATTTTGTAAAAAACTACATATTAGAGCATACGAGTATAAGTGTCAAATTATAAAAAATAATTCATGAATCTTTATTTACTGAATACATTTATAATGGAATGATTTTTTCGCAAAATATTGAACCAACGATGTTTGAACGTTCATGGACGTTTTTATTCATAATGTAATATTCGATACTTGGTGATTGCTTTGTCCAAATTTAAGTAAATTTTGGAGTTTCTTTCCATATTCGAGTCTGCATCAAATAAAATTTCCTTTGCGCACTCAATGGGATTCGAAAGGAAGACCGAGCAAAACTTAACTAAAACAAGTGGGCTAGATTTTGATAGAAGCTAGTAAGAAGTATGAAAAGTAGAGAAATGTGCATGACGAGGCGTGTGAATGTGGAGGAGGCGAAAATTGTGAGCTTAGATGGAGAAGTTTGGAGATCTGTTTTCTCGACCTTACCAGCAAGGCACACGGCGTGATGATATGTAAAAAAAAATAACATTCATGTCCCCAATTTGCTAAATGTACTATGTTTAATCAGAATGGGACCGCAAACAGAATGGGATTTCGCATCAACTCCGATAAGACCAAATATATGATAGCCACTAAAGCACCCCGTAATAACCAGACACCTACCACGATTAATATAAGTTCTCATACAATAGAACGTGTAAACACCTTCACCTACCTGGGATCCATAGTGACAAGTGTTAATGATGCATCTATCGAGATTAAACGTCGAATATTCATGGCAAATAGATGCTTCTTTGGTCTGAGAAAACACCTTATATCTCGGTTGTTGTCCAGAAGGACAAAACTTACCATTTATAAGACACTGCTACGACCTGTCCTCACATATGGGTCTGAATGCTGGGTATTGAGTAAGAAGAACGAACCTTCCCTTCTAATATTTGAAAGAAAAATACTCAGAAAAATATTCGGACCCATACAGGAAAATGGATCTTGGAGAGTGAGATATAATGAGGAGTTATACAGCATATACAAAGAGCCCAACATTATAAAATACATCAAAATTGGGAGGCTACGTTGGGCGGGGCATGTAGCAAGAATGGGAGAAGAGAAAATGCCTAACAAAGTACTTTTTTCCAAGCCCCAAGGAAGACGTAGCGTGGGCAGACCAAAGCTTAGGTGGATGGATGGGGTGCAGAATGATGCAAACGTGATTGGCATCAGGGGCTGGAGGAGTGCATCCCAGGATAGGGGGGAATGGCAACGACTGCAGGAGGAGGCCGGGGCCCACAATGGGCTGTAGTGCCATTGATGATGATGACTATGTTTAATCATGTTCACAACATCATTAAAATAAATGTGACCATATATCTCATTTATACATTAAAAAATTTATCGGTGTAGAGTTTAAAGTTATTTTGTTAATGTTTAGCAAACATACATATGTTAACAAGTAAAAAATATTAATTTAAGTCACAATGTCTAGATATTTGAAATGTAAATTTCAAGTTCAAAAAAAATGGAGTGCAAGGCTTTCTCTCATGAGAAAATAAATTTACTGAAGTGTTTGGCCCAAAGTACGCTTTATTTTTTATTTTTTCACGTCGATTTTCCTCAGCAAGCTTATTATAGAATTCATCCACATTTCTTTTGAAGATTCACTACACAAAGCCAGAGAATTCTCTCACTTCCTAGCGTCTCCCGATTGATACCAAGTGCCTTCACACCGAGGCTCGAGTCTTGGACATTTATGCGTAAACGATTCTACGTGGTCGGTTCTACGAATGTACTCGTACTTCGCGTTTTTTTCTCAACGTTTGTGACGAGAAGAATAACTTACCATATTTTATGATAACAGATATATAAAACAAGTCTTCGACAATTACATAAGTCTACTTGGTAAAATTTGGTAATATTTTGTAATATACATACATATCATCATCATCATCATCATCAGCCTGTATCTATCCACTGCAGGATGTAGGCCTCTCCAAGTTGTCTCCACAAAATCCTGTCCTTTGCACATTGCTGCCACATAATACCTGCATGCTTACGTATTTCGTCCACCCAGCGCGACTTAGGTCTTCTTACAGGCCTTTTTATACCTATTGGGTGCCACTGGATTACTTCATACGTCCAACGATGACCTGTTGCTCGGGCGATATGTCCAGCCCACTTCCACTTGAGTCTTTTTGCAACCTCTATAACATCTTCAACCTTTGTTTGGGCTTGTATCCACTCATTACGTTTTCGGTCTCTTCTGGTATAACCTAGCATGCACCTTTCCATGCGCGTTGTGTTGTTTGGAACTTTTGTATCATTCGTACTGATAAAGTCCAGCTTGGACTATATCAGTATACATACATATATTGAACTATACACATTGATATTAGGTAATTTCAAACAATGACTAATTTATTATTACTACTGCTTTATCTCCATGTTAGTTTTAGAAAAAGTTTTGTATTTTTTGTCAATAATTTTAAATACTTAGATATATAACTTGCCATGTGTTAATTTGTATATAAAAGACACTGTTGTGTCGTTAATTAAATAAATGAAATAAATAAATATATACATTTGAAAAGTACAAGGCAGCATAAACAATATACCTTTATTTACACAAAGATTCAGAAAATCATACTTAAAAAAAACACAAGAACTTGAATAGATTCTTAATACATATCATACAGTCATACATCTGAGATGCAAGTAAAGAAAAAGAAAAAGATTTTTTTCAAATGGTCTTAAGGACAGAAAGTTATTTCTTTCAGACTACCTCTGAAGTAAATGTAGAATAAACTTAAAATAGGTAGTCAAGAGGTTTCTTAGGTTTCAACTATTTCAGATGCGTTACACTGAGAGGTTAATGTTCATCAATTGATTTTTGATCAATAAATGCGACTTAAAAATTTATATAATTATCGAATAAAAATCAAACTAGAATATGCATAATATGTAGTTGGGGCCCCGCATCGCAATATAAATTATCCTTTTATTAACAATTATTAATTTTCGTTTGACAAATTAAGTCATACTTGTAAATCACCCATCGGAATCCATACGGTTGTAAAGTGTCAGTTCTACACATTTCTCCGTGAGAACGTCACGCGTTGAAAACCCTGCGGAAATTAGGGTAGTTGGAACGTCCTGTTCCGACAGCGAGTATTCTATTTATATTCGGCAAAATAACTTGACAAAGTGTTTTGAAATGTCGCTACCTTTTGGTGTGTTTTGTGTCGAGTTACAGCGAAATGTTTAATTTCAAGTCAATAGATTATTTTTATTTTGTTTACTTCTCATGAATAGCAATAGCAACGGGAAGTGGTATAAAAGATCTGAAATATTAAATACTAAGTCTATTTAACAATATAAAAGAAATTATTATTTTTTTTTAACAAAATGAGTTTAATACAGTTTTTCAACTATTACTAGGTAAACGTGTTTCCAACAGCAACTCAAAAAACATTACATTTGCCTTAAGTGTGGTAGCACGTTCATTGGTTCCGCCGCTATCCTTCTTCCCAAATTGTATCCTTCTTTTAGCCATCGATGAAAATGTTACATTTGTTATGTTTAAATCTTCTTATGATTTTTGCCTTCTTTTAAACATTTTGTTATTTTTTAACGTTTTATTTTCATTGTAAACATCTCAAATATGCACGTGTTTTAAGCAACAAAAAACCAAATGCTTAAATATTTTTTGGCGGGTCACACTTTCTCAATAAACTCACCTAATTGTACATTGAATATTAATAAATGACCGATGCAAATTAGAACATTGGAGTTATTGGATTTAATATTGTTGTGATCTTTATTATTATAGATTGGGATTAAAGTAAGAGCTAGGATGTGAACACAGAGTATTAATGTTTCAGTTTAAATAATTTGTGTTTTAACGACAAATGTATTATTAATTTTGTTATTTTAGCTTGTGATTAAAGTAAGAGTTAGGATGTGAATACCGAATATTAATGTTTCAGTTGAATAATTTGTTTTTTGACGAAAAATGTATTATTAACTTTGTTATTATAGCTTTGGATTAAAGTAAGAGTAAGAGTATGAATACCGAATATTAATGTTTCAGTTAAATAATTTGTGTTTTAACGACAAATGTATTATTTGTTATTATAGATTGGGATTAGAGTAAGAGTAAGGATATGAATGCAGAATATTAATGTTTCAGTTGAATAATTTGTGTTTTAACGACAAATGTATTATTAACTTTGTTATTATAGCTTGGGATTAGAGTAAGAGTAAGGATATGAATGCAGAATATAAATGTTTCAGTTGAATAATTTGTGTTTTAACGACAAATGTATTATTAACTTTGTTATTATAGCTTGGGATTAAAATAAAAGTAAGGATATGAATGCAAAATATTAATGTTTCAGTTGAATTATTTGTGTTTTAACGACAAATGTATTATTAACTTTGTCATTAAACAATGAAACCAATGAGTCACAGACATTGCCTTGTGAAAATGGCGAGTTTTTGTGTGATATTATGACGGTTTGCATTTTCGTTAACACTTTATAAAGTATTAACGCTATTTTGAGGGCACATATTAATATAAAAACTCATTGAAGACACTTAATGCAAATAAAAAAAACACTGCAATCAAATTGATAAATGTAACGTACTTATTGGTATAAAATGGAATGGATGGACCAATTTATATCAGTACGCCACATTATATAAAATAATAAGGTAATTATACTATAAACATATACTCATATATCCCAAGAATCTCTCCGCTGCTCGCCGAGATTGTCTCATCCCTCCCTCCATCCCCAGACCTCAACCCGAATGTTTACCATAAGAAACGTGTATCTCGGTACCAGATCGAACAGAATTCAGTCTTGTTTGTGCTACCCTGATGAAGAGGTGAAAACCTTGAAACCGGTAGGGTTATACCGTTACAAAAAAGTGGAATAAACAGTGTTTGAAAAAAACAAATTACAAAATAATAAGGTTTAACAATAACATACCAGATTATTTTTTTAGTAATTGCTAACTCCGTGAAAATTTTAAATTGATATCTGGTGAATTGAGGAATTGGTCAGTGTTATTGCATGGAGTGGAATCATGGACCCTCAAAGTTGGTAGTATGGACCGACTGGAAGCATTCGAAATGTGGATGCACCGGAGAATGCTATGGATACCCTGGACGGTTACCATATGGTCAGCAACACAAGGGTTCTTCAAATAGACAAAGATGATAGATAGTTGCTGACTTATATTAAAATCCGAAAGGTGTCTTACTTGGATCATGTACTTAGAAGGGCAAAATACAAATTACTGCACCTGATCATCCAAGACAAAATGGAAGGTCGAAGAGGTGTTGACAGGAGGCAAATCTCCTGGCTCCGCAATATACGTGATTGGACTGGCATAAGGGGCGTTGGAGATCTTTTTCGGGCTGCCGGGGACAAAGATGTCTCCTCTTAGGTGATATTTAACGTTGGGGGGACTTGACATGACACTGGGAAGAAGAAAAATTGAGGATGTGGTGTTGAAGGGTTTCTTCATGCTTTTAGGTGCGAAGTCGGGAGAGGTTTGTTCTAAGATGGGTTTTGAAAGATAACAAATGCCTTGTTGTTGAAAAAAATCTAGAATGCCTTGTTCTGAAAAAAAAACATCTTAACGACAGAAGCTATCGTCGGTGTATTGTTTTAAAAACAAATTGTTTTTTAATGGTTCTCTAATTTCTGATATATTTTGTACCGTCAGATAAAATAAACATACATTTGATTTGTCACAAGTTCTTAAAAACCCCATAAAAAAGCTTTAATATAAAACCCAACATAAACCAACCGTTTGAATTTTCAATGATTTTTAAATTGCTTATTAACTTTAAATCGGTCACATAAAATAAATACTTAGAAGATTTGTCACCAGCTCTTTAAAAACCCATTAACTAAAAACCAGAACATTCGAGCCCAACAAAAAACCAACTTTTTTTTGTAATGCTTTTTCATTGCTAATAAACTGTCAGATAAAATAAATACTGAGTCAATTTGTCACAAGCTCTTAAAAACCCCATCAACTCAAAGCCTTAACATTTGAACCCAACACAGTTAATCAATGGACTAGAATCGCAAAGAATAAAAAATCACCCAAGAAAATGCTTTTATTTCGGTCGTGAGGAGAAATTGAGTTGAAATTTAAGCTACTGATACAAATGTGTTTCCATCTCCATAAATTGTTTCGATGTAAAGAGAAACATTTTTCTAAAGGAAATAAAGTCGATCCTTATCATGAAAGGGAACGATGCTGTGATTGCTAACCTCTATTTAAAGGGGAGATAAATACAGGGTGAGAACTTTTGAAAAACATATTTGACGATAAATTTTGTCTTTCGTTTTATAAAATATTTATTTTATAATACGTGTACTTACTATATAGTTTCATACATGCTTGATGCTCTGTTTGCATACTTAGACTGACAATATATGACCGAATATAACATACGTAGATTTGACAGAAAAAAACAGTTAAGTTTTTGATAGTTTTGATGAAAACTGTTAGTGAATGAAGTCAAAACGAAATGCATGCACATACTCGTATATACCATCACACCATTTCTCCGTCGATGTAGGTAAATGACAGGGTGCCATACTTTCCTATCTTGATGTACATCTTTAGCTTTTTCCACGTCCATACATCTCATACAAGCTCTACGATTTCTCCGACTTTCCACGATTCCTTTTTTCGGAATATCATTCACTTGATTCAACCATACTTTCCTTGTCTTCCTCCCTTACACTTTCTACTCTCATCTGCGCTATATATCTGTTTTTTTTTATATTTTTTCATTCAGTTATTTCACATACCCCAACCATATCAACGTTCACTTATTTATCTTACTTAAAACATCAGCCTTATGCACACATTCATCCCTTATCGCTTCTTTCCGCATTATGTTGTACATTGTCATTTCGGCTCTGTTCAGTTTTTTACACCTCAACGTTACACTTCTATACGTCAAAGCTGGTACTAAAATACTATTGTGGACTATAATATTAGCAGATTTTGATACTGTTCGATTCGAGTTTAAATGTTTTAGTGCCCCATTGACTTTGTTTCCTTACACTACGCACTGTTCGATATACCTCTTAACTCTCCCATCATCTGAGAAAATTCAATCCATAAAGCAGATTCCTCAACATGCTACAATCTTAAATTTTTCACCCATACGACATACTAACTTTTTTCTTTCACATTTTTTTGACAAAACGGAATGTACTTGTATCATTATAAATTAAAATCTATCCTACACTTTCTATTGGTGCGTATTTTTTTAAAATATACGAACAACACCAATTAACAAATATAATATATAGGCGGAACTGTAAGCAGATAAAATCAATTTTCCTTTTATTTCCTTGATTAAGTCTAATCTATTCTCCAGAACCATGAAAAACCCACTTTATGAGGTGTTTTTTAAATCTATGCTGACTAACGTTTTGGAAACCTAGACCCAAAGTGAGACGTCATAAACCGTTTTTTCCACTTAATATAACGGTATAAAATATGAAAGCCATAGACTCTCAAGGTTTTCACCTAATCATCAGGGAGCACAAATAAGACTAAATTACGAGTACGTTCGAATTGGTACCGATGTACACAAATATCTAATGAGAAAAAATTGAATTGGGAATTGTGGGTAGAGGAAGGCAAGAGACAACTTCAGCAAGCAGCTGTGAGATCTTATAAATGTATGTATTTACCAGATGCACTGTTTTGAATATTTCTAGGGCCCCTAAAAAGTCCAATTTATTTTCCTTATAATTGTATTCTCTTCTTCAACTTTCTATAGACTCAAGAGTATTACTGTAGGATTGTCCTCTTGTGATGCTGAGCTTCAGCTATACCTCAATCGTTTCGGAGCCTCCCTGGTGGACGCCATCCATCCGGTACCCCATGTAGAGCTATGTATGGAATTCTTGTGAGATTCATTCTCTGTACATGTTGGTACCAGTATCGTCAACGCTGTCGTCCCCATCTGACCACATCTTGGACCTCACAGACCTCTCGGATTGTGGTGTTCCCTATACGATCACGCAAAGTCTCCCCAGCAATAGCACGTAGAGTTCTTATTTATGTTGTCCTTAGCATACTATACTTTTGGTCTTGACAGTGCCCGCCCTCGCTTCGATGCCATATTTGAGGATAGGTCGCACACAGGTCTTATAAATGCGTACCTTGCTATCTGTTCTCAAATCTTTATTCCTCCATATGACAACTCTCAAGCAGCCCGCCACAACTGCAGCTTTATCAACCTGAGGTCTTACTTCCCTGGGGAGGTCATGAGAGCTGAGCAGTTCACTGCCAAGATATCTGAACTGGGTTGCTTGTTCAATTGGCTCGTCACGTACTGAAATTTTGCACTTTGGTGGGTCTTTGGAGAATATCATACGCTTAGTTTTTGCTACGGAGATAATCATGTTGTAATTTGAGCAGGATTCATTGAACTTTGTGAGCATTCTCTTAAGTCATGCTTGTTTTCAGCTATGAGTGTAGCGTCGTAAGCATAACAGAGAACTCACACCGCTTCCTTACAAAGAGTGTACCCCAACTTGAGAGATGCAGCCTCTGCAATGATGTTATCCATTATTCAGTTAAAGAGAAATGGGCTTAGGCTATCGCATTGTCTGATTCCAACTGATATTTTTATGACTTCAGTATATTTCCCATATCCCTATAATTGATATGTAAGAATTTGGCATTATCGATAGAAAATGCGTGGTTTTCTCGGTGACAGTGATAAGCTATTTGAGAATAAATAAAAGGGTTCGTTAAAGTGCATCTGTGTTCACGAAGTCTCTTTTCAAAAGTTCTTTATGTCTTTTCTTTATAGAATTATCACAGTTTTTCCTGTCTTTCCTTTATAGAATTATCACAGTTTTTCCTGTCTTTGCTTTATAGAATTATCACAGTTCTTCCTGTATTTCCTTTATAAAATTATCACAGTTGTTCCTGTCTTTCCTTTATAGAATTATCACAGTTCTTCCTGTCTTTCCTTTATAAAATTATCACAGTTGTTCCTGTATTTCCTTTAGAGAATTATCACAGTTCTTCCTGTCTTTCCTTTATAGAATTATCACAGTTCTTCCTGTATTTCCTTTATAGAATTATCACAGTTGTTCCTGTCTTTACTTTATAGAATTATCACAGTTCTTCCTGTATTTCCTTTATAGAATTATCACAGTTCTTCCTGTCTTTCCTTTATAGAATTATCACAGTTGTTCCTGTCTTTCCTTTATAGAATTATCACAGTTGTTCCTGTCTTTCCTTTATAGAATTATCACAGTTATTATAGCACATAAAATTTTAAACACACCAATGTTGCTAAGTATTTCATTTTTTTGTCTTTCCCGTCAACTTTTTTTTTCCGTAGATTGAAATTAGTAAAAAAAGCTGACTTTATATGATTTTTTTTTGTGGTATTTCCTATGTTATGTTTTTTACAAGTAAAACTGTGTTCCATTTATAGGTATACTTATTGGTGTCGTTAAATGTTTGATGTTTAACAAGATTATTTTTTGGTTTTGTTTTTAAAAGGGTCGTTATATTGAGTAAAAGCAAAACAGTGATTCACTGAACAGTGTATGTAAACCTCCACAGTGTTATAAATTATTTATTATCTAATCTAAGGCAATGCCACATATGACGATAAGAGTCACTTGTATGAAGATAAATTCTACAGAATTCTAGCACCTGTTTCTCTTACCTGAATTTCAAGACCTATTCTGGGTTGCATGACTGAATGATTAACAAAGATTTGAAAAAAAAAAATTATATTGTAATTTATTTTTATCAAACACTGTTAATTCCACTTTTTTTGTAACGGTATAACCCTACCGGTTTCAAGGCTTTCACCTCATCTTCAGGGGAGCACAAACAAGACTTTTCAGGGGAGCACAAATGTTTACCGTCAGAAGCGTGTATCTCGGTGCCAGTTCGAACAGAATTCAGCCTTGTTTGTACTCCCCTGATGATGAGGTGAAAGCCTTGAAACCGGTAGAGGTATACCGTTACAAAAAAGAGGAATAAACAGTGTTTGATAAAAATTAATTACAATGTCTTTAAACCTCCACAATGTTAAGGCCATAACTATGAACAACATATAGTATATATTTATATTTTTTATTATCACTTTCTCCATTCACTTTGCTTTTATTGTTAACTTGCATTGGTTCTAATTCATGAGTTGTCCAGTTTTTTTATTATACGATCATGTATTATCGATATGTGTTGCCTTAAAAATGCACCAAAACCTAGCAAATAACCTAGAGCAAACATATCTGAAGGACTACCATATCTAGACTGTCCAAATGTAATTATGTATGCATTAACAATACAGTTATTTCAATTATTTTAAAACTCTTGAATGGATAATTAACTCTAAGCTGATATTGTCTAATTTAATTTAAATCAGCATTCAACAGCATATTTCAGACATGAAACTTGCAAAGGTACTTCACGTTGACTTACGCATGAAAGATTCTGAAAAATTTCATACAGTTAACATTAATTTGAACGAGAAATGTTTTAATTTTTAAACGGTACTCAACACAAACCCTTATTTAATATATTCTCTGTTGCCTGAAAAGTAAAAGGATTTTTTCCATGTAAGAGAAGTGAACACGGTTGAATAGTTCATATAATGAAAAGGTTTATTGGCAAAAAATTCAGTGTATTTATTTTATTTTATTCAAAATGAAATCTAATTAATCTTGTTAAAATATGAGACTATGGGAAATTATTGATATAAAAATTTGGCTACTATTTTAAATTTGATTTTTATTTTGACCGTTGAAGATCTTTAATACGATTCGTACTCTATGATTATGGTATACAGGGTACTGTATATATAACGCCTAGTTTTGCAATATAATTTTTTTTATAAATCTTTGCTCGTAAATGATCTGCAAATTTTATTTTATTTATTTTTTAATTTATTTAACACTTTTATTGCAAATACAATCTGACGGGATAATTGCCAGGCGGCAATCTCTTCCTCCAACCAGATAAAAGTAAATGAAGCAAGTTACGTGGTCGCATAAATCATTCAAATGGCTATCCATCCCCACGAAATCCATAAACATATACGTGCGCACATGCCCACGAACCCCACAAAGACGGACCTTACCGAATTGTTTTTCATATAAAGTGAGATATCATCAATCAAAAGTAAAGGAAGGGATGGTGGAGAGGAAAGGAAAAGAAAAATCAAGAATGAAACACGTTATTTTACTGACTAGAAATTAATAAGTTTTTCAGTCGCTTTTTAAAGCATGCCAAGGACGGAGTGAGTCTTATATTGGTTTGTAACTGATTCCAGAGTCTCACTGCATGGACAGTAAAGGACGACGTAAAGAAAGAGGAGTGGTGAACTGGAAAGGCCAATAAGCAATCTCTGTTTGAGCGTAGCGCTAATCCATGATTGGAAAGACGCTTTTAGTATGTAAAAGAAACACGTTTTATAAATTTTTATCTTATTTTGAAAATAATATCAATCAAGTGCCAACAGTTGATTTCTATACACGTCTGAAGCCTTATTTTAAACATCCGCAATACTCTCTTCTGGTCATTTCTGGTGGTGTTGTTCTTCTTAAGTGTCGGATCGCGTTAATTTTATTACATTCATATTTTTTTGCTGAATCTGTAGAACTTGTAAAGTCTCAACACCAAAAAAATTAAATCTGTGAGACATACCATTTGCCAATCTCCGCGACGTTCAGCTTGTTAAGCTACGGTTTCCTAAGAAAGCGGTGTCGTTATGTAGTGGCCGTAACAATACGTTGTCATTGCAAACCAGAGAGCGTTGGTTGTGAGCGTAACGTCAAATAGCGGTGCCGCCATTTGCATGATGGCCGCCATAGCGGAACAAACAGTCGTGGAATGTTGCAAACGTAATTTGGACTAGCGAAGATGACGAAATTTTGATTGATTTTGTAAGAAATAATTAAGATTTATATAATGTGAAGAGCAAAGACTATAGAGAAGCCCAGTTAAAACAAATTGTGTAGAATAATATCGGGACTACACTTGAAAAATCAGGTATGTATGTGTATTGTAAATTGATTAGGTTGTATTCCTGCCTTGCTGGGGGTTTATATGATTAATTATTTTAACCAAATTTAAAAGAACCTAATGTTAACTCTCCCTAAAAAAATAAAAGCCAAACTAATACTTCATAAATTCGTTCAAGGAGCAGTCAGTAATTTGAGGTTTCCAACTGACAGTTGTGGGTTCTCATTTCTGCCGTTAAGCGGCGTGCCAGGCGGACGTAAACGGACGTATTGGTGAATTTATTCCCGATTTTCACAAAATATATCTGATGTGGCCGATAAGTGCTAATTATCATTAATATATTATAATATTTTTTATTCAATCCGTAAATGTATTACGAAGGAATACCTAAAATCTGAACCCAGTATTTATTATATTTATAGAAATATTAAAGTTTTTAGAAACAATGTGTACTAGTTACACATCACAGGAAAGGAAGGGTTAAAGAAATAGAGAAAATCATAGTATAAATAGGCCAAAACCCATACGATGGTTGTCGTCGAAAAAATAATACGAGAATTGAATTTTGAATACGAGAGAGCGAGAGAGGAATATTTGGATTCTCTCCGAAAGTAATTCGAAATTTGAATCTCGGTGGGTCCGTGATAACTGAACGAATTTTAAATACCTAGCTAACAATTTTTGAACCTGTGTCAAAGAGGACGATTTATAAATGATAAACGATATACTCGTATATAAACAAAGTCTACATTTATGAATATATATTTTCATAAATGTAGAATTTGTTTTACTTCCGTGAATATTTCACGGGTTACAACTAGTCATAGTATAAATAGGCCAAAACCCATACGATGGTGGTCGTCAAAAAAAAGAATACGAGAATTGAATTTTGAATACAAGAGAGCGAGAGAGGAATACTTGGATTCTCTCCGAAAGTAATTCGAAATTTGAATCTCGGTGGGTCCGTGATAACTGAACGAATTTTAAATACCTAGCTAACAATTTTTGAACCGGTGTAAAAGGGGATGATGTTTAAATGATATATATGAACAAATTCATGAATATACGAGTATATTTTCATAAATGTAGAATTTGTTTTACTTCGTGAATATTTCACGGGTTGCAACTAGTACCCATAACTAGTGATTGTTCTATATTGTATCACACTTTCGTTGTTTGTTATACAGTACAACCTGTCACGATGTTTCCTTTAATAATCTTTTCCAACTTACTAGAAATATGTCAAAGTGGCCTATTAGAGTGTACATTAATACAAAATAATAAAAAAAAAATTGCATGATTTAATACAAAACTGAAATCAACAGAAGTACATAAAACACTACCATATAGACAAGCACACAGTAGGCCAAGGGCTATATCCCGCGTATGTAAGAATTCTAAAAAACATAACATACACAAAAAAGCATGTTAAGAAAAAATACAAACTAAAATTTATTCAATATAATTCATTCACATAGAAAAACAATTATATAACTTATAACCTAAATTAAGAATTATTCCAAGGAAAAACATAATAGTATTAATTATAATCTAAATTAGAAATATCAATAAATAACTTGGTTATTTGTTTAATCAAACACTGTTTATTCCACTTTTTGTAATGGTATTCCCCTACCGGTATCAAGGCTTTCACCTCATCATCAGGAGAGCATAAACAAGACTTTGTGCTCCCCTGAAGATGAGGTGAAAGCCTCGAAACCGGTAGGGTTATATCGTTACAAAAAAGTGGAATAAACAGTGTTTGATAAAAATAAATTGTAACAGTGTTTGTGTGTTCAGAACATTAGACTGGCGACACATGGACACAGGCCCAGCAATGGCAAAAGCTCTTTTATTATACCTCAACATATTAGATCGATTTGAAATAATAAATTTATTAGATGAACAAATCGAGCTTTAAGTTCAACTCTTCTCCAAAGGAACATCTCTTAGATACAGATTCGAAAGATACAATGGAAACAGTTATGTGTGTGTGTATTCAGAACATTAGAGTGGCAACACATGAAATACATTTTTACCTTTTTTTATAAATCCAACTTAATTCACATTTAATACTACTAAAGTAATTGATTTCAAATTTTCTCATCGGAATTTAAATGGATTACAAAGGATATACAATCAGGAGCGGTTTAATCTATGGATCCTGGAATAACTGTGGAATCACGCTGTAGATAGAACCGTTGAAAAATCCCCTGATTAATCACTTATCGTCTCATCCCATGATATAAGACATGGATCCCACCCCATTATATGGGACTTGGGCCCATCTTAGAGACCCATGCCAGTACCTAAGCCTCCTTCCCCCCATTAGGGGGATGAAAAGACCTCGACAGAAAGGGATTCAAAATTCACTCCTACCGTTCTAAGTTTTTAGTAGTCTTAGATAGATTTATCAACACTAAAAGAAAGTATATTAATGTTTTTTTAGGGCAGCATTTAAATCCACATCGTTTATTAATTTAATTTATACTCTGTAGTACAGTATACAATATGGTAAGTTTTCTGCCAAGTAGTAATCTCTTCCCACCAATTGTTTTAGAAAAGTTTTCAGTACAATTCTTTTACAACGTTTTAAGATTAAGGTATGTGAAGAAAAAATAATCATGCAATAACAAAATACTTTTGATGTATTCATTTATTTAAATTATTTTGTGTACATGGTTAAACATGGTACATCTAGCGTCTTTATTGGTATACCGTAATTTCTTCCAACCAACCAAAATAACATATATCATAAACACTGATCTAAATATAGCAAGGATAACACACCATATTACTGTGAAGGGAGATGTTTGTTTTTGATTCGCTTTTTGAAACATGAGAAATCGTTATTGGATAAAGTAAAATCTAAAGATCATAATAAACAATATTATGCTGAAAAAATAATATTTCATTTACGAACTCTATGGTTTCGGTGGAAAGAAAACCTGTTTTCAGCCTGGAGGTTATGGATTCATTTTTTTAAATACATTTTATTTAAAACAGCATCGGTTTGATTTTCAAGGATTATTTTATTTTACATCTTTCTCGTCGGTTGGTAGATATTGTTACACAGCAATAAGACAGGTTTTATTGTTTTTAACGAAATATTAATACAATTTTGATAAAGTTTGTTGAATTCTGAACACAACATGAAATTCGTGATACCGTGTTTCACATCAATGATTTTTTAATATAGTCGTATGTAACATATGACTACATCTTAAATACAAATTACGTGTGATGGGTGGAGACATTGAAAGGAGGGTAGCGAAAGGGAAGAAGGTAAATTGCGTACTTTGTGTTTTACACAACAACCGCATGATATCAACAGTACCAAAAATGACAGTACATAATACTATGTTGGTGCCCACCTTGATGTATGGTTGGAAAACTTAGACATGGCAGAAAAAATAAAATAGTAAGATAATGCTATGGACATGTGTGCACTAATGAAAATTTGTGGAGTGTAAATGTTTGAAAGAAGGTGGAATGAAGACATCAGAAATGAATGAATGGATAAATTAATGTTTAATATAAGATGAATATAGGAGCTTTATGATAGTTTGGACACGTGGAGAGAATGAATTATGAAAGAATTTGTAATTTATTTTTATCAAACACTGTTTATTCCACTTTTTTGTAACGGTATAACCCTACTGGTTTCAAGGTTAGTCCTGTTTGTGCTCCCCTGAAGATGAGGTGAAAGCCTTGAAACCGGTAGGGTTATACCGTCACAAAAAAGTGGAATAAACAGTGTTTGATAAAAATAAATTACAATGTCTTTAAACCGCCGCAACGTTAATGCCTTAACTATAAACAACTTATGAAAGAATGATTAGGCAAATATACAATCAGTAGTACAAAGTGTGTGTGGAATAGGTAAACCAAGGAAAGCTTAGCTGGACCAATTGGACCAGATTATGAAAGAAAAGAAAATTAATAACTATGAATAATAATAGAGTGTGCATGACGAGATAAATGAGTGTGGAGGATACGAAAGTTATATGCTTGGATACAAAACTTTGGAGATCTATTATATTTGCCTACCCCACAAGGAACACGGCGTGATGATATGTATATAAGTTATAAAAAACAATTAACTCGTTTTTATTTTTCCTGTAATTTTATGTTATTTCACAAGAGTTTTCGGTCAAGTTTTCTGTAGTGCCTTGTTATAGCTTGTTGTGACTTTCAAAGTCCAATATTTTACGTTTTGTTTAGCACATATCATATATGTTATGCATCAATCAGTATGCTTTAAATTGGTACGTACTTTTTTATTGTAATTTTAAACTCTTTTAAAATGTCATGTAACCTTAACAGAATGGGTATTGTGGAGAGTCCCCGTTGCAAGTGTGGTCTGGATAATGAAACTAAAGACCATGTTTTTTTTAGGTTTTCCTTTGCAAAATGTTGCGTTTCTTCTTTCTTCGAGGAACTCTTCTATTTATAGATCGATTGTTAATTTTTTTAAGCTTTATTAGTTGAAACGTTGAATTATTTAGAATTGTCGTTTGTTTAATGGTTTTATTATATCGACTCGTATAATTTCATAAAATCTTTAATATGATGGCACAAATCATTCTAGTTTGGCTGGATTGCCTATTTAAAAAAATGACATTTTTAATATGTAATTCTACAATATGTTAGCATGTTCGCTTTGTGAAATTCAATTTGGTTCAAAAGCTGCAAACGCATGCTCTTAGATATGTATAACATTTGGAGAAGATTTAGATCTGAATAATAGAACTTACCGCAAATAATTGGTTTAAAATTCTTATGATAATGAATCACTCGACATTTATTGATGAGTTGTTGACAATGACGAATTACGTATCGTTATTGAAAATTATTTGAAAATAAAGTGTCAAGAACTAGTGTAATTTTAAAAATCATTGATTAAACAAATTGTTCACATTTGTATCAATTGAAGATCCCATGTTTGCGTTACTTCAGAAGCACTAGGACTAGTTAATCGAAAAAAAATGTTAATCTTGCAGGATAACACAAGACCTCATACTGCAAGATGCACCCGTGGAAAAAAATGTGCTTAAGGGTGTAATAAACTACCTCATCCCCCATATTCTTTTGAAAATAATCGAATCGATTGTTAAATTTTCTTGTATCTAGATAATCACATGCAAAAAAAAAACATTCATCAATAAAGCTGAGATTGAAACAGAATTTCGTAGATATTGACTTCTAAATACGTTATTTAAAAGCCATATTTACTAATCTGAATCTCATTGCAGAGGGTCGTAAATTGTAAAGGAGATTATTTTAATAAAGCTTGTTTGAGAAAATTTTAGCTTTGTTTAATTTTTATTCTAAAAATCCGTGTGAACTTTTTGGTTACCTAATAATATATTCCAAATCGCTCATAAATGTATCTTCAGACTGAAATTCCCTATCGCCTAGGTTCTTATGGATATTTATATACGCCCTAATACGGTAAGGTACATAACGCCATATTCTGAGAAGGGAAGGTGCTCACATATCTAAGGGATGCCTGGATATACTCGTATAATAGGGAGGCTCTACGGACCCGGTTACTGGGTGATAATCACTTCTCAAAGTATTTTTTGCAAAATACGTGTGAATTATTCTTTTCAACTTTTTTAATACTATGCTCAATACAACATTTAAAATTTAAATCATTTTAAAGGTAAGGTGAATCTTGAACAAATAGTAGATAACAATGATTTTAATGCCACTGGGCAAAACTTGTGACGAAGTGATCTCTCTCTCTAAAACCATTCTTTTAAAATCATTGTAAAAGGGTTTGTAGGGTACCCACGTCCCTAAAATATTGTCAACATGCAGGGTCAACGACCGATGAATCAACCTCTGGATATGTACAATTGTCACATACCAGAAACGTCAACACTGTTTACACGCAAATAATATTTACATCGCATTCCAAGGTAGAAAGAGAACATATCACGCCGTCTCGCCGTTTCGACAATAAATATCCTACCCACTGTATTATCCGCAGCGCTTCCGACCACCTCAGCACGCGCAGGAGTGAGATCGAGATATACCGCGGACGCAGTCACGCGTCCCGTTCTGAAATTCTATATATACCTACTTATCGTTGAATAAAGAGCACTTGTTATTATTCACTTGACCATTCATCGCTGTTTACTATTTATTGATTATTCACTCTCACTTCCCGCATTCCTGAATCGACGTATTTTATTTTAAATACAAAACAAATCAAAATCATCACGACGTATCAAATTAAGCATCCCGCTAAAGGTTAATTAATTTGTAAAACTCTAAGAGCTAGATAAAAACATGTGTATATATACCATCAAGCTATGTTCCTGTCTAGGTAGGCAAAGAGAGTAAAGTGCCAGACTTACCTGTCTCAACATACATCGTTTGCTTTTTTTTCATCCATACACGTCTCTGTACGATTTCTCTAAAATTTAAAATATAATTCACTTAATCCAACTTTAATTTTACATTTGTAATACATATTTGTTTTTAAGTCGTTATTTGTGCATTCGTTAAATTGCCATTCGTGCATTCGTAAAAAAAGGATTAAATTGCCAATAATGAATGATTTTATACTGTTTCGATACATTCTCCAGGCACTCACTATTTTCTTTAGCCCAATACTGCTATAACAAAAACATTTGAGGAGTTTTTAATATATTATTGTTAAATTTCATATTAAAGTCGTTTCAGGTCATGAAAGCTGCAAAACATTATTTAAGCAACAGTTTCAATACAAAGATTACTTCTTCTTCCTCTTCTTTTAGGCCTGTTGGCCTGTTATGGTCCTGCATCGTCGTTTCCCTCTTGTGGCCTCGTCTGCCAGCTGCTTTTCCATCTTTTGGGATGTCGTTCTGGAGGTCTGCTAGCTTGGGGGATACTGTCCCTGGCCATTCTTACGACTCTTGGTTCCGCCATTCTGGATACGTGTTCGTTCCAGAACCTTCTTCTCTGTCGTCCCCATCTTCAACCTCGCACATCCTTCGGATTTCTGTGTTTCGTACTCTATCACGAAGGATTTTGTCAGCGATACTCCGGAGTACCTTAATTTCGCTAGTGTCGGCTCTGGACTCTGTGCTGTATGTCATTATGGGGTGGACACAAATCTTGTATATCATCACCATGCTTTGAATGTTCATGTACTTGTTTTTTTCCAGATAGTGTTCTTTAAACGTCGGGAAAAAGATTGCTTAAAGAACTTAAAGTGTGAGTTGAAAAATATCTAGGCTGGTCTCGTCCTCTTATTAGTGGGGGTGTGAGTCGATTGGAACGATGCCTCCATTCTCAAATAACTGAAAATCACTGACATATTGTCAACAGTGTGCCTACAACGAGTCCTCCGATTATTTGAATACATTTCTTGTGGTCATGGAGAAGGTTGGAAGAGGTTCATAGTTATTGGAGGCATGGAAAGACGATGCGCAAGAGGAAGAATGCCAACGCGTTAGACTGACTAAGTGAGAGATGCAAATGGACTACCCTTAACAATTAACCTTCGAGCCATGGAGTAGATGGGTGGATGGTGAGGAGTTTTCAAGGACTATCATGGGAGGCACGATACTCAGTCATGAGCTACCTGTTTCAAATGGTGACTTTAAAATATAACAGGTCTCTGCAACAATGAAACATGCTTCTTCATTAATTATTTTTTCTTCTATCTTCCTACTCCTTTAAAAATCCTAGGTGAAATCTGCAAATATTTTTTTTACGCTTTTAACACTTGCCACCCTGTGATTGATAGTGAGTGACCAGGACTTATATTTTATTTGATTATTCGACGTTTTAATACATAATAAAATTATTTTTATAGCTAATTACAAAAAATAATCTAGCAGATTTTGCATAATTTTAATTTAAAATAAACATTTTTCACTGGACGCTTAGCGTCCAGCACCGTGGCTGGCGGAACTTTTTAGCACAGTAAGGCAAGGGTTAATTTAATTTATTGTTAATGTTTTAAATATATTTTAGTTATTTTTTTTTTTTTGAAAATAATGTTGCTATCTTTCACTTAGCAATAATAATAATAAAAAGGACAATTTATATAGCGCCATTTAGACAGCAGACTCTCCTTGAGAGCGCTCTAGCTTGGGATTCGAATCCACTGATATGGACAGAAAAATTTAACCATCTGGGACTTATCTGCGTGATTGTTATCTAGTTGGTTTTAAAATAATAGCATATAGAAATAGATTCGCTATTTGATTATTTCACACTAGTGTCTAAATAAATTAATATTAACTTAATAAATATTTTTAGCCAAAATATGTATCGAATATTTTTTCTGAAGAAAACTAATTTTAAAAATATCGAAGAAAAAAAGTATTAAAAAAAATATTAAATTAACCTTTTCCCATAAAAATTATGTTTAACAGCTTTAATGTAATCTCCATCTAGATAAAAAATTTACCACAAAAACGAAACATTTTTAAATCTGTTTTATTATTATTTTTATAATTTTAATTTGTGCGGATTTTGTTTCGAGCCATCCGATATTTGAGCAAAGCTTTTACCTATCTAGTATAAACACACGTTTTATATCACCGGGTGCCCCAAATAAACAGTGCCAAAGTGATAATCGCTTTAGGCCTTCACGCCAAAAATATCTCATAAAATACCTTTGTAACGAGAAATGAGGACGCTGGAAGAATTTATTCGTTTATATTTTTCGTTTCTTTTCTAATATTTTAACACAAAAGCACGAAACACATATTTTATGTTTGATCTATTGATTTTGAATATGTTTGAAATATTCAATGTATGTATTAAATTGCGATATACGAGGCGTATCCAGAAAGTAAGTGTACTGAGGCTCTCACGACCGGATGGATTTTATTTTCGACATGTTGGCTACACTTCCATGTAGCCTGACCCTTCCCCTCCGCAACGAGACCGGTTCGAGGTCAGTACGTGGAGAAGTGTCGACGCGACAACACGTTTCGTGAAAAATGTCAAACCAATCTCCCGCCAAGCGCGAAATTTTGTAAAAAGGCAAGAGTTTTTGAGGCGCTGCAAACTCCATGGAGATGAATTTCTCCGCTCCATCGTTACTGGAGATGAAACTTGGGTTGCACACTACACGCCTGAAACCAAAAGGCAGTCTCAATAGTGGCGTCACACCTCTTCACCCTCCGCCAAAAAGTTCAAAACCACAATTTCAGCCAAGAAAATCATGGCATCCGTGTTTTGGGACTGTCAAGGCATAATTTTAATTGAATATATGCCTCAAGGGGAGACTATCAACTCTGCAAGATACTGTGAGACCCTAAAAAAATTGCGGAGGGCGATTCAGAACAAGAGGAGAGGCATGCTGACAAAGGGAGTCTGCCTGCTGCACGACAATGCCAGACCACACACGGCCAACGCCACGAAGGAACTGCTCGCCTTGTTTAAATGGGATGTCCTGAACCATCCCGCGCATTCCCCTGACCTAGCACCTTCAGATTACTATCTCTTTACCTCCCTGAAGCTGCACATGGGTGGAAAAAGATTTTCAACCGACGAGGAGGTAAAGGAGGAGGTGGAGAAGTGGACGGAGGGGTTGGCGGGAAACTATTTCGAGGAAGGCATCAAAAAGTTGATACCCCGCTTCACCACCTGCATTGAGAGGAATGGCGACTATGTCGAAAAATAGCTTACACATGTACTACGGTAACCACGTAATTTTTTTGTTTAAATAAAAAGAATTGTAACCTACAAAAATTCAGTACACTTAGTTTCTGGATATGCCTCGTATATAAAAGAATTTATACGATACGATAGATTTTACCTCGTGATCGAATATGATTTTCAGTTATACTTTAGATGGGTGACGCTTATGCATATATACGTTTATTGTATGTAAATTTAGATAGATGACGCTTGTGCATATACACGTTTATTGTATATAAGATAAGATAGATGAGGCTTGTGCATATACACGTTTATTGTATGTACATTTAGATAGATGACGCTTGTGCTTATATACGTTTATTGTATGTAAATTTAGATAGATGACGCTTGTGCATTTATACATTTATTGCATGTTAATTGATGCACTTCAGCAAGCCCACAGTTTTCAAAGATCAAACCCGAAGTTTCGATGGCCAGGAGAATTAACTTCCAAACGATCTCCAGGTTAAATTTGCAGTAACCATTTATTAGGCATAGGTTATATAGTACTACTGTGTGTTACAGGTAATATAAGAATTTATCATAATTCGCATTAAAGCTACAGAAAAACATAAATTTCGATGTTAATTGTCTACTAAACTACTGTGGTAGCCAATCCGCTAGGAACAAAATTTGAGTTCTGTCACTGTAAGAACCTTATTTATTACTAAAATTGTTCCGGCGTAGTTCTTATTTAATAAATCTTAAATATATTTTTGATTTAAAGAGATTAACCAGTTCGCTATAAATCTGCCAGATTGTGAACAATGAAAGTGTATAACAATAAAAAATGTAAGAGTGAAGCTATCAAAAGGTTTGAGTATTCTCATAACATCTCTCCGGTTAAGATACACCCTCACCAGTAGAAGGCGAGCCCGACCACGAGGACATCAAATGGTTTTCAGCCCACCCCCTTGTATATGTTGATTGAAAAATAAAAAGTCGTCTCTGTCATTCATATACGTGTTCCGTCGAAATTTGTCAGTCGTTGTCAATCGACAGAGACAACGCTCTACAAAACCGAAGTTAGCCGATTATGGCCGACAGTCTCTTTCTTAAGCCCGATGTGTATTCTAAAATAAAAACTCCTTAAATGGTGTGTAAAAAGCACATCAAGTGATTCAAATCACTTCGAACTATTGAAACATTTATCATAGAGTCACGTCACCTCAAAAGGCGAATTACGTGAATGTACAAACAAACAAAACCATCCCACCGTTTCCCTGAGGGAGTAGGCAGAAATGACAGAGCGCCAGACTTTCCTTTCTCAACACACATATTTCGCCTCATCCACATCCAGACAGCTCGTACGATTTTTATTACTTCTTACTTTTCCTACTTTCAAAATATAATTCCCTTGATCCAACCACGCTTTCCACTCACATTTACATTGTATATTTGTTGATTTAGTATTTCTTCATTCACCCGTTCCACTTAAATAAATATATAAATAAATAATAGGTTTATTGATAGCAACATAGTATGTACAGATTATATTTGAATAACACTTCTAAAACACATAAATTGCAGATAATACATTAAATACAGAAGCTATCAAAAGGTCTAGGCTCATCTAATAGCGTCCCCTCGGCCAAGATACACCCCACCAATATAGGGCGAACCCAGCCACGGGGACACCAGATGTTTTTCAGCCCACACCCAGCCCACACACTTGCCTAAATCATATCAACGTTAAGTTCGCATTCATCTCGAATCACTACATATGTATTATAAAAACGTTATTAGAATATGATAGCAAATATTTCTTTTAGAAACTTTAGCAGTAAATAAAAAGAACTTAATTTTTCTTTTTTATGTGAGGAGTGGAAGGTTAACAACGCTGTGGTAAGTTTTCAAAAAAAAAATTCACATTTATAAACAAATTTCTGCGGTTTTTTAAATTAATTTCTACTAAGTTCTCAATTAGTCAAGTTTAGATGAGGTTACAATTAACTTTTATCCACACGCTTGAAGATACCAATAAATTAGTCAAGTTTAGATGAGGTTACGATTAACTTTTATCCACACGCTTGAAGATACCAATAAATTAGTCAAGTTAAGATGAGGTTACAATTAACTTTTATCCACACGCTTGAAGATATCAATAAATTAGTCAAGTTTAGATGAGGTTACAATTAACTTTTATCCACACGCTTGAAGATACCAATAAATTAGTCAAGTTTAGATGAGATTACAATTAACTTTTATCCACACGCTTGAAGATACCAATAAATTAGTCAAGTTTAGATGAGGTTACAATTAACTTTTATCCACACGCTTGAAGATAATAATAATTTTAAAACTAATATATCTTCACGGGATTTATTAAATTCAAATTTTAAAAAAGATTGCAAAGTTAACAAACTATAAAATGGCTCTTTTTATATTCTCATTTTTTTAAATACATAAATAAGGTCAGTCTATAAATTTGTGCATATTGACGTCAAATGTAATTCACCATGACTCATTTCATAGAAAAACACACTTCTAAACAAGTCGTATCCTGATTTGAAATGTATAGTAATTAGTTCGTCATCGATTTTTTTTGACGTCGGACGTAAATAAAAACCCTTAGAAAATGAATATCGATAATCAGTACAAATGGTACACTCCAAACATTTTATTTTTAAATTTTGAAAGTACAAGTTCCGCTGCAGAAAAAAAAACAGTGTAAAGACTGACAATAGTTTCAAGGATATAAAGATGGACAAAACATTGGTTATAATAAGATTCGGTCAGGGCGTCCTTTTAATTTTGACAGTGACGCTCTAGAGCCGGGTTTTTCCACACGTGGGGCCCACGCCTCACAGGGGGGCAATTTGATTTTTAAGGGGGGCAATTCGAAATTTGACTCGTTCAGAGTTAAAGTTAACCATATTTCTATATTGTGGTTCACGAGCATGATACAAGTATAACAGATATAGCAATCCGGATTGCAGCTAACTTCACTCCATTGTCGCGTATACTGTGCTTATTTCCTAGTGTTTGCTTATTTCCTAGTGATTTCTTCCTAAAACCCATCATTTAAGTTTATTTAATGAAAAATTTAATTCTTTAATATTAAAAATGATGTATATGTTATGTAGGGGTTCCACAAAAAAGCGGCCGCGACAAAAGGGTAAGTCGTATTTTAATCGCTTTATCGCGTCACCGTTACGTAGGGGGGGGGGGCATAAGAATTTTAGAAAGGCTTAGGTGGGGCATAGCACAAAAAACGTTGGGAAACACTGCTCTAGAGTCTTGTGGATTCATAGCCAGAACTAACAGTAAAAGTATTCAGTTTTTTTTTACAGGAAAACGAGAGTCCTTTTACACAAACGGAATTTAAAAAATATCTGTAATATGACACTAGTTGTTAATAATGAAGAAATAACATTATTGATTAAATTGGTTAAATTTGTGTCTTATTATACGATTATTTGCATTGTTTCAAAATTGCACAGGAATTTATAGACTGACCGATAAATAAAAATACTTGAACCACAGATATGCGACCTATTCATTTAATGATTACATTTTTTTTGTATGAGGTGCATAGCCGCGCGGTAACGCAATGGAATTCCGTGCGGAAGGTCGTCGGTTCGAACTACACGCTGTGTTACTCCCCTCAAACAATACACATAGTTTTTTTTCCGTCTAGTATTCGAGGGTATAAGGATACCTATGGTTTTGGTTATGAATATCTATTCTTCAAAAAAAAAAAAAAAAACATGTAGATGTGCACCGAATGTCTCTATTCAGTATGGTGTAGGGTACCCACGTCCCTAAAATATTGTCAACATGCAGGGTCAACGACCGATGAATCAACCTCTGGATATGTACAATTGTCACATACCAGAAACGTCAACACTGTTTACACGCAAATAATATTTACATCGCATTCCAAGGTAGAAAGAGAACATATCACGCCGTCTTGCCGTTTCGACAATAAATATCCTACCCACTGTAGTATCCGCAGCGCTTCCGGCCCCCTCACCACGCGCAGGAGTGAGATCGAGATATACCGCGGACGCAGTCACGCGTCCCGTTCTGAAAGTCTATATATACCTACTTATCGATGAATAAAGGCACTTGTTATTATTCGCTTGACCATTCATTTCTGTGTATTATTTACCGATTATTCACTCTCACTTTTATCGCATTCCTGAATTGACGTATTTTATTTTAAATACAAATAAATCAAAATCATCACGACGTATCAAATTAAGCATACCGCTAAATTGATGACCCCGAATGAAGAGGAACACAGAATTCGACTAAAACGAATATAGCGATGTCAACATCAACATCATCAGCACGTCCTACTAGGACACACGCTATAATGGCATCGGATCCAGTACAGCGGTGTGACCGGTGAGTTTGTTGGTGTGCAACAGCTCACTCCCTTTAAAAGTCCACGACACAGCTTTACTTTCTAACTGAATTGACATTGGAATGGCGAGGGTATCCTCGACTACGAGGTTCAGCAACGACGACGATATATTTTTTGTCTATTCTCGATATTTAACCCGTGCTGAAAAGGCTATTCTCGATATTTAACCCGCGCTGAAAAGGCTTTGTAAAATTACAACTGTTTGATTCCGTCTTTTATATTTTGTTTTTCAATCTATTGTTCAGTGATCGAATTTTTGTACCTCTATTTTATGTTCTATTTTACTTAAATTAAAAATTGTATAATGACACTTGAGACATTGCAATCCCACTTTGGTTGCACTTAACATATGCACATGTTATATTATATCCATCTGTTTTCCATTTTCGTGTGGATATCAAGAGTTATGGTTTGAATTTCGTGCAGTGCGACCTGTCCACCTTTGGACGATCCCGTTTTGCATGATTGACCATGAATAAAATTGAATGTTTGCGTTTTTGTAAGCGTGACATATGTACTTACCTACTTGCATGCTTTTTTTGATAATATTTTATTTTTAACATTTTTTGGTACGATTATTTATTTGCATTTATTTTTTAAAAAATGTTTTTTTTTTATAGTTTGTATTTTTAATGTATAAGATATTTACTGCGTGTTCATTTCCCTATTATTATTACAATAATGTTAATTGTACCATTTATGAAATCAATAAAAAGCAATAAGAAGCAAGACAAACATATAGAGGGTCATCTATGTTAACCTATGAAGAAAAACAAAAACACAAAACAAGATTTTTTATTTGAAAATCAATTTCATTTGACCTAAACTTAGAATTCGACCATTATAATTAACGACGGAGATACTGCTAGATATTGACCATACAATAAAATATATTGAAAGGCATGTTGCTGCAGGACACAAAATTAACGGCCCACTGATGTTGCAAATCAATCACACACAAAATCTTCAAAAATAAATGGGCTCCGTGGTATGCTGAGGTCAACTTTGATATATGGAAAGAAAGTTTTAAAACCAATGATTGAAAAAGTTTAAATGTGGTAGAAACGTTTCAAAAAAATATTTTTGAAAACAGATGTAATAAATGTGAAAAAAAATTTCAAAAAATTGAGACGGTTTGAACTCGTTGAAAAAATGACTTGCAAACGATTAACGAAACAAACGTGTCCGTCTGAAATGAAAGTATAGCGAGGTTGTGGTAGACCGAGAAAAAGGAGGAGAATTAGATAAATTTTAACTAAGCGAAAGCTAATTATGAGAAACAGAAGAGCATGTTTGACGAGGTGTATAAATGTGGACGAGGCAGGGGCTATCTGCTTTAAAATAAACGCGTGGAGAACATTTTTCTCTACCTATCTCAAAACGGAAACGTCCTAAAAGTACGAGTATATAGGCACAATGTTTATTTATTCTCGAACCAAAAAAATTTGCGAAATATCACACTTCGTCATATTGCAAAAATAACGTTTTAAATAAGATTATATCCTTAGTTGTGCACAAAATTTCTCCCTTGGCTCATATTTAACGATAGGCTCTCCTCGACTTAAATATTTGGTCCCTAGTAAATATTAACCTCTAGAACACATCGTAAGGGTTTTTTAGAATCCGTAAAAACCTGGACAAAAAAATCTTCTTTCTTATCATTTTGAATATAGCTTTTACGATAAGAAAATGGAAACAAATATTAAAAAAATCGCTCTTGAAATCTTTTTAAACATTATTTATAAACTAGATGGAGCTATATTTTGTTTCTCTTCCTTATTTGGAGGAAAAATATCTGATTTTAGTCCTGAAAACCTCAAGGCTTTTTTAGTTAAAAATATATTTGATACTTAATAAAGCTGACACCGTAGAATGTTAAGGGTATTATTTTCCTCGAAATTTTAAGAAAATAAACTGATTTATTTAAAAAGGGCGAAAATCTAAAAATGATGTTTTAAAAGAAGGAAACATAAGAAATAAGATATGTTGTAGGAAATGTTTGAGATTGTGTGTTTGACCCACGAAAATAAGACAAGTGCTTACTTACTATTTATTATTTCCTGTCATTTCAATGTAAAATAAAATAATCGGAATTCTCAAATTCAAGTTCTCAATCGGAGTTCTCAAGTTAATGAATTATTTATATGGCATACCTCAACATATCCGAATTGATAACGTAAACTTGTCAAAGAGCGTGGCTGAGAGGAACTATTGTTTTCAGCCTAGATAATCGAGCCTTCGAGTAAGTAGGTAAATAACTCACCAGTACAATTCACCATATTTTTCTTAATTTAAGAAGATGCGGTGAAGTAACCAATTTTAACATCACAGCCGCCAACTTCGTATCCTTACGCGAAACTTTATGTTTTTGTATGTTTCATATTTCTCAATAAATAGTGTTGTTAAAGTGGGTTCAACATTTCAATAAAAGTGGGTTTTATTCTCGAGGTAAAGCGCTCTTGAAGATAATCTACACTGCATAAATTATTATTTTATTATAAGCGCATTGGAAATTCCCTCATACGTGAACCTGCAATAACACTTGCATATGTTACATTAAGTGAGTACAAGTATTGTTACCAGACGAACTCTTTTTAAATTGGGACTCCTTAATCCTTTATTTCTTTTTTTAAAAACTATCGAGTATTGAACCTGAGGCCCCCCTTTATATTATTAGTTGCCTGGAAATGTTATATTTGGTTTGTCATTAAGCTCGCTTTATTTTATCCCTTAGAAAGAAAGTATTGTTTTACTATTCCGTTGTATACAGTACAACATGGCAGGAATATTGCTAACATATTTGGCTTTTTTTTTAAGTGAAACTTCTATTGGTGTGGCAGGGCAATTGGCCTGAACGTCGCGAAAAGTGAGACGGTGTATTTTATTATTATTATTTTATTATTATAACTTATAATTGTTAAATATTTTATTTATTAAAAAATATTATTAATTATTTTAATAATTATTATTTTTTATTAAAAATAATTAATATTATTTTAATATAATTAAGTGTATTATATTATTAATAAAATTATTATTTATATTAAAAAAAAACTAAAAAAATATTTATATATTATTTTTTATGTTAATACATTTAACATTTATTAATTTTATTGTATAATATAATATATAAAATTATTTTATTTTAATATTTACTTTAATATATAATTTATATTTAATTTATAATTATAATAAAACATGAAAGTAATTATAATATTAATAATTATATTATAATTAATTATAACATAATTTAAAAAAATATTTAAATATTATTTTTATGTTAATATACTCGTATTTAACATTTATTAATTTTATTGTGTATAAAATTATTTTATTTTAATATTTACTTTAATATATAATATATATTTATTTTATAATTATAATAAAACAAATAAGTAATTATTATATTTAAACTTATATTATAATATAATTAATTAATAATAGGTATAATATAAAAATATTATTAATAATATATTATTGATAAAATAATGTAAAAATAAATAAGCATTATTCAAAAATTATTAATTATTAATTAATAATGACATTAAAATATTAATATACTCTCTCTCTCTCCCTGGCTCCATCCCAACTCATTGTCTGCGAAGACTGTTGGGGTCAGCTCTCCTCGTCCTCAGGTTGTATGCTCTTCTGTCCCGGACTACGTCCCGGGATTTTAATATTAAATACGAGTATATTAATATTAAAATACTCGTATCTAATATTAAAAAATATTCATTTTATATTATTAAAAGTATTATATTATTATATAAATTATTATTATCATTATTAAAAATTACAAAATATATGAAATATTTTTAGTTCAGAGAGATTCTCTTGAACTCAATTTCACATTCCCATTTCCTAAACCTAAAAAAAACTCGTAAATAAATGGAAAAAAGTAATGCATAAAATCAACTTTTCTAGGAGCTAAGAAGTTTCACTTCCACCACGCGAGAGTCTCGCGCATCTGTGTTTTTTTTTATATAATAATAGATGCTGAACCAGACTGAAACCATTTTTAACAAAAATCTTGGTAACTACGGGTCTCAAATTTACCACACCCTGGTTTGAAAACAGGCGTCTTATCAATAAAACCGTAAAATTCGTTTGATAAAGAAGGACAGTATGAACAATAAACTTGATTTCGAAATAAACTGAGATAAAATTATTCCGATGTTAAAAAAATAACGAAAGAGAGAAAGATTATCTGTTTTCATGGAGATATAACGCGAACTTAAGTGAAATGAGAGCCATGAAATGGGATATTTTTATATCTTAGCCTCTGTCTTTAAAAACGGATTTCAGGGATATCTCAAATATTTGAATGGCAGAAAAAAAAACAATTAATTTAATCAATCGAGCGGAAAATTTATTTTTATACAAATATTATCTTTTTTTATGTAAATCTGGTGGGTATAAAAAATCTTCGGGTGTTTGGAATCGGCAATTCCTGCGGTACCGAATTTTAAAATGGGGAATATTTTTTTTTTTTATCGAAGATTTCGAGTATTGTCAGCCTTCACTCTGTAACAGAGTTTGCGAACCTTTTTTAAATAGAAAAAACATATTTTTTAATCTTATCATATTTGTTATAAAATGTGTTTTTTTTTAAATCAGTTAGTTGAATTTTAACTGGGCACTATGAAAGCGTGTGCTGGTTAAGTTGAAAGGTTTATCTATAAGGGCAAAATTTACATATAGAAAAAAGCAAATAAACTATGTTTATAAATACATCAATCAAATTTATATACGTATCTGACTTTTTAGTATGTTTTATATTAAATACTTATACATTTATTTAAGAAAGAACACACCTCATGAAATTGTCTAAAATTTCAGAAAATTTGTCCACAATAACTTATCAATAAAACAAACGTACCCCTATTATATGATTAGATTGACAATTATCCTCTAAAGCCTCATCTTGCAGCACAATTAATCTGCATAAATAAAATAATCCTTATATTTTTTGCCCAATGTAATGCTAGATAATAACTTTAAATTCGTAAAAAAATCACTAATAATACAGATTATATTCCGTGGATAAGTTAATAAGACGCGTGTCTTTGAAACTAGGTTTAGCGGGTTCAATGGTCGTGGATTATTTTATTTTCATTTAATGTATATTTGATATATTTATGATTGATTGAAAACTATACAAACCCGCCAGTTAGTTCTGTATTCAACGAATAATAAATAAAATAAATTAACACCACTCTTCCATAAGGCGACGTTTTTTTTATCTAATATACTGCCAACATGGAGTGTGATCTTCACCCGATTCGATTAATATTATTATTGACACTTTACTATTGAGAGAGAGAGATAATAACAAAATAATTATATATAAATTAAGTGCAGACAGGACGGTGGTTGCTATAACCAGATCAGGTACATCTCTGCTACCATATACTCGTATTTGAAGAAAAGTGTTTGAAAAGAAATGCGTAGAAAAGTTACCAAGGGAAGACGAACTACAAAGAAACGTTTCTAGATCTTCTGATATGTATTAGTTAAATATTTATAATATAAATTCATATTGTATTCAATACATCCAAATTGGTTATTCGAACGTATTGAAAATCGTGGCTGGGATACACAATATTCGCCTCCAACAATCGCGTCTTCAGGTTAAAACCACTGAAATTGGCACGCTATTCGTAGTTTTTGATGACATTTAAACATTTCTCACATAAACGTTACCACACTCAACCTTTCCCTTCCTGTGCTAAAAAAATCCGCGCGTTCTGGTGCTGTGTATTCAATACACGTGTAAAAATGAGCGATTTAAAATCGGAAATATAAGAATATTCATAGCCAATCGCTTAAATTAATTAAATTTGAAGTCAAAAGTGATAATAATTGAAATTTTATTGCTGAAAACATAAAAAAAAAACATCGGCCGGCATTCACAAAACGGGCGAAGAGACTACCTCAAATGAATGCACGAGAGCTACTGAAGCGAGAGAAGCGAGCGAACTGAGATTCTATTTCTTGCGTTCCCATATACCGAAGAAGAGTGAATAGCGTCGCTTCTCACCCATAACGGTTTTTTTAGAATGAATATACCTACGTCACACACTGGCACACGTTTGATTGTATTGGCGAATTTATTCCTGATTTTCACAAAATATCTCTGATGTGGCCGATATGTGCTAATTATTATTAATTTTTATTCAATGCGTTAATGTATTAACGATGAATACCTTAAATGTGAACCCGGTATAATATATATTATATTTATTGAGATATTAAAGTTTTTAGAAGCAATGTGTACTAGTTACACATCACAGGGAAGGAAGGGTTAAACCCTATTGTGTGTCGACCACATATCGGAAGATTTATGAAGTTTTCTTTGTAGTTCATCTCCCCTTGGAAAATTTTCTGCAGTTTTCTTACCAAATACATGTTTGTTCCAAACATATATAAATGCGAGAAATACTTAATTTTATGTCCGCAGACACGCTCTTCTTATTCTAGCATTAATTTTACATATTTATTTCGTAATATTTTTAATATGCCAATAACAGTTTCTTTCTTTCCGATTCTGGACTATGCGGACGTATGTGACTTGGATGTTACAGAGGAACAGCTGGACAAATTACAGCGTCTTCAAAATGTGTGTCTAAAATTTATTTCAACCTACGAAAGTACGATCATATAACTTCATACCAGAAGGCATTGAACTAGTTGAATGTTAGAAATAGACGCCAAATTCACATACTGTCTCTATTGTATAATATCCTTAACTGTCCTGCCGCACCCTCTTATCTCGCCGAAAATTTTCAGCGTCTTTCCAATCATGGATTAGCGCTACGCTCAAACAGAGAGTGTTTATTGGCCTTTCCAGTTCACCGCTCATCTTTATTTACGTCGTCCTTTACTGTCCATGCAGTGAGACTCTGGAATCAGTTACAAACCAATATAAACCTCGCTCCGTCCTTGGCATGCTTTAAGAAGCTACTGAAAAAACTCTTAATTTCTAGTCAGTAAAATAACGTGTTTCATTCCTGATTTTTCTTTTCCTTTCCTCTCCACCATCGTTTATTTTCCTTTTGATTAATGATATCTCACTTTATATGAAAAATAATGTTCGGGTGATTGTCCGTCTTTGTCGGGTTCGTGGGCATGTACTCGCGTATATGTTTATGGATTTCGTGGGGCTGAATAGTCATTTGAATGATTTATGCGACCACGTAACTTGCTTCATTTACTTTTGTTTGGTTGGTTGGAAGAGATTGCCACCTGGCAATGATCCCGCCAGATTGTATTGCAATAAAAGTGTTAAATAAAATAAATAAATAAACAGTGGGTTCGAATCCCGAGTGAGTGAGACGAAAATCAGCTGTCGAAATTATGTTTTTTAAATTATAATTTTTATAATACGTTTGGTAAATACTACCATATGTAAGAAAGCAAGAATGAAAAAAAAATAACGGGAACCTATTATTGATAAAGGTTTAGAAAAACTGTTCTCAAGGGTGGGTCTTCGGGGGACCATTGTCAAGACGATCGGAGATTAGGGGGTTGAGAGGGAAAGAAGATAGACAATTAATTGTGGAATAAACGTCTTCTTTTAGGAGATTAGGCTGAGGGGTGAGAGAAGAAGGGATGATGGGAAAGCTAAAGATTATTTCATTGTAACGCCGATAACACGTTTCTTTGAAGGGTGAAATAAGATTGATGATCCGCCGATATATGTATCTATACACATTTTTTTAATAGATTTTCTTTATTGGACAGACAGTCTTATTTTTTTTTTGTGGAATTCTTCCAATAATTGGTGTTAAGATATATTAATTTATTTGGGGAATTATTTTCAATTATAATTATTGGTAAAATAATAAACAAAATATTATGTTGTTTATAGTTAAGGCATTAACGTTGTGGAGGTTTAAAGACATTGTTATTTATTTTTATCAAACACTGTTTATTCCATTTTTTATTTGTGTTTGATAAAAATAAATTACAAAATATTATTTCGTTATTGTGTAATTTTTTATTTATAAGTAAACGGTACATTGTACCTTACAACAAAAATAATATATAATACATTATAATCAAAAATAATTTAACACATTTACATCGAAAATATTTAGGAAGAAATAGGTATTATATCGTAAAATCACGTGTTACCAACACAATGTGGGGCCGTCCACAGGCACACAGCCCGTACTGCGTAAAAAATACAAACAAAAGATAAATAATTGAAAAACAAAATACAAATTAAAAATAAAATATATGACATCCGGGTAAAACATCTTAAGTTTGATTGGTCATCATTTTGATAAGTAGTCAACCTCCGGGGCTTGACAAATCAGCTCGATCGAAAATTTCGAAAATCTATTTCATATATACCAACACGCCATTCTACTACACCTTTTAGGATGATGGTATAGAGTGTACTATTTATTTCTTTCAAGATTTCATAATTCGGTTCTACCACACTTTTCTCGGTCGTCTTCTACCGTGCCTTCATTAGTGAGCTTTTCATCATGCGTCCATTGAACATGCCAAAACTACGAGTACGTCAATGTGCCTTTTCGCACCAAGGCTAATAGGTGCCAAAAGGTGCAAAAATTATACATTTATACTTTATAATTATATTTCTTATTCTGTCATACATCAAAGTATTTTCAGTGCAAGCATTCATCTTATAAACTTGGCTCCTTTAATTTATTTTCACGTTCACGTTAACCTGCCGTACAACAATCTTGGCACTAATACGCTGTTATAAACCACCGCTTTACTCGATCCTCATATTGTTTTTAATATTCTCTGCTACTAATAATACAATCAACAACTTAACAGTCGGATCTTTAACACGCGACGTAACAGAATGACAAACTGTAAACGAATAAATTCAATACGAAAATATTTTCCGTTCTGAGAAAACAAGTTAAAACAAGATCTGCCCAAACGACGCTCGGGATAAATACTCCCAACAAGTCGAAACAAGATTTGCCCGAACGAGGCTCGGGCTCGTCAGTATAAAAAGAAACTTCGTGCCCGAGTCCAGCTCGGGCAAAACTGTCAAGTGGTTAATACTCAGTGTACGACCTCCATGTCCTAGTTCGTAAGAATAATAAAAGGACTATATAGAGCCTTAAATGAATAATTATTTTATAAAGGCAAGTTTAAGAAATTTATTTATCTATTATATAATCAGCATCCCTTTCTTACTCTCCCCAAGATTCAGGATCTCTTGAAGATAAAATATTTATTTTATGAAATATTTTTTTTATATATAAAAAAAGTCATTAAATGAATAATTATTTTATAAAGACAAGTAAAGGTATTAATATTATCTAAAGCCTGCATTACTTTCTTATTCTCACCAATATTTTCTGTATCGGGCGTATGCGTCACCTAAAATATGATTTATGTATATTTTCTTGTTTGTTTGATATTTAAAGATGTTTTGTTTAATGTACTCGTACTTGCTGTGTACCAATTATAATGAAATGTTCCTTATGAGTGGCCTTCGTCAGAGCTACTATAAAAAGTCGACCGGCCCATGCAAGCGAAAACGTGCGAAGTACGTAGTATCTCGCATGCCATGACGGCATTCACAGGTGAAAAAAGGAGCTTACGATGAGCAATTGGCCGCACATAAAGAGCGCAAAACACCAAAAATATATTCTCAGTTTTTCGAACGTCTACTGTATTTTACTTACGATCAACTTCTACCTGCTAAAGAGGATTCTCTTCACCCTGCTACTTTTCACCGGAAAAGCATAAAGTGAGTCGAAATTTCCGAGTATTGAGCGGCAGCCATCCACCTATTCTACAGTCTTTTTACAGTGCTGTACACTTTCTATCGTGGAGTTATTTCCCTAAAAATCAAATAATGATTTTATATTATACCAAAATTTCTTCACGTGAATAGTCATTTTCTTACAATAAGCTAAGGGGTCATTTTTATCTATGGTTTGCATCCATTTCACACTCTCACTAAAATTATGCATCTGTTGAAGATGTTTCTTTTAAATATTAATAATCTTTCATGTTAAACAATCATTTTCTAAATTGAATATTAATGTTTTCAAACAAATTAAGACGTCATTATTATCTAAAGCTAATATCATTTTCTTCTCTTATCAAGATTATTTATATCTTGAAGATATTTCTCTAAAAAAAAACATTCGTATTAAACAACAATTATCCCTAATGAATATTTTTTTCATCAAGACCAGTTTAGATGTTATTATTATCTTAAGTCAGCATCCTTTTCTCGCTTTCGCTGAGATTATGTATCTCTTGAAGATATTTCCTGCTAAAGAATCATCTTCATAACAATTTATGCTCACATTTCACGCCTAGTAAATCTCTATTTGCATTTTTATACGACATTTATCATGCAAAACTGCCAAAAATCCAAGTTTAGCCCGAAAAAGGTCGGCCCTAGGTCATATTCTTAGCCCGGGTCTTATTCCATCAATCACATGAACTAGGGTTAGAATGCGACTTTAGTCCGATCACCATAGAGGCTTTTGGTATTTTTATGAATGAACGGATATAAAAGACGGTAGCTCATATTCCAGGAAATGGGACAGGAAGAGGAATCTGAGAAAAGTAAGAAGAAGAAAGATAACTGAGAGAATAAGAAATGTTTTCCATTATGAATTTTCATTTGCTCAGATTATATCCTGCTAAGGGAAGTCATAATGTGTTAACCAAATTTTCATTTTAATGGTTCGGTTATGATATATGATAAATTTTAACAAAAACAGTTAATTTATTAAATGCCACAAACTTGTTTTCGTTTATTTATTTGTAATATACCTCATTATTTATCATGTTTAGTGATACGGACATATTGAAGAATGTGACCGGGAGACAAGACTATTATTGCCCACATCGAATCGACTCTCTTAACAACGCTATATAAATTGTCCTTTGAATATTATTAATATAACAATATACAAGTTATAATAATTATACAAACTGGGCAAAAAGGAGAATTAAAAAAAATACATTTAAAGCAAGCAAAATCAACATCTGCTAAACGAGAGCATATCAGTCCCAACTGTGATATTTGAAGATGAAACATTAGGGTGAAAAATTTATAAAAGAAACCGGTAGGCATATATGGTGTGTCAATATATATGAAATCTAATAATTTAAAATTAATGTTAGCTAAAAACTTACGTAGGGTGAAGAAAAGTTATTTTAAAGCGGTTTGGACACTTTGAACGAATGGGTGACGAAAGACTCAAAATGATTTACAGCTACATTTGAATATGTCTTTAGTAAACTGGAATGGGATAATAAAGGCCTGGTGATTGTTGGAAAATACCTGAGCCATTTGAGATTTGCAGACGATATGGTTATATTCTTACAAAACCCGAATGATCTTCAGTACCAACTGCAGCAATTGGCAGAGGTCAGTAAAGAAGTTGGTTTAAAAATAAATATATCAAAAACCAAATATATGAGGCTTAACAGCTTAACTACCCCAAAACCAATAACCGTAGATGGAAAACCACTGGAACTTGTCCAAGAACATGTGTATTTCATCCAACTTATTTCCTTTGGAAGTGGCATATCGGAAGAAATAACACAAAGGACCAAACTAGCGTGGAGCTCATTTGAACGTGTGAACAACATCTTCAAAAGTAATCTCCCAGCACCTTCGAAGCGAAGGATCTACAACCCGTGTATTATCCCAGTACTTACGTATGGCTGCGAGACATGGACGCTCACAGTAAAGAACATACAAAAAATCCAGACCGCACGAAGGGGCATGGAGAGATGCATGTTGGGATATACTAAAAGAGACCGTAAACGAAACACCTTGATTTGCAACAAACAAAGGTAGAAGACGTTATAAAGGTATGCAAGAAAATGAAATGGCAATGGGCAGGACACAGCCAGAATGTGAGACTCCCGATGGACATCCGAAATAGTCAAATGGTACCCAAGAGGCATAAAGAGACCCAGAAGAAGACCAAAGGTACGCTGGATAGATGAAATCACAACATGAGGTACGCTGGAAAGATGAAATCACTACATGAGGTACGCTGGAAAGATGAAATCACGACATGAGGTACGCTGGATAGATGAAATTACGACATGAGGTACGCTGGAAAGATGAAATCACGACATGAGGTACGCTGGAAAGATGAAATCACGACATGAGGTACGCTGGAAAGATGAAATCACGGCATGAGGTACGCTGGATAGATGAAATCACGACATGAGGTACGCTGGAAAGATGAAATCACGACATGAGCTACACTGGATAGATGAAATCACGACATGAAGTACGCTGGAAAGATGAAATCATGACATGAGGTACGCTGGAAAGACGCGGTAGAAAAAAACCAAAGGAAGTATGGTTGAATCAAGTGATATTTTGAAAAAAGGAAACGTGTTTACGTTTCCTCGGAGGAGTCGTAAAATTGTATGGGAAAGTGAATGAATGCTGAAGAGGCTAACAACAAAAAAATGCTAAAGGTTTCACTCCTTCTCACAAAATTTATTCTAGGTTTATTAAGGTATATCACATATGTAACACTTCCGAACATAACACCAGTTTTTTATTTTTATTTATTTATTATTACACATGACAAGAAATATACACAATTTGAGAAAAAAACAACAGGTAATTTGATTTGGACATATAATTTTAATGGATCTGGGTTTGTTGCCTTTCATTTGTCGTATCCCCAGTAAACTAGGCTTTTGCCTGTATCTCACTGAGGATATTTAGCATGAAAAAATAAATCGATACTTCTTTCCGATTTTTGATAACACAAAAAACCCCGTTGCACGCTCTCATCAACCTGACAAACAGTGACACTTAACTACAACTGGAAACATCTTGCGAAACTCAACTCCTCACACATTATCGCTCCAGAAAGACCAAAAATATTCATCCCACAATATACTGCACACAATCATAAGAACAAAAATCAAAACAAACTCAAAAACAAAAAAAAAAAAAACAAAAACAAAGAAAAACACACAGAAACACAAATACAAAAACAACCAAAATTAAAACAACAATAAGAGACCCACACTCACGAGCTCACATAAATCCTTTCCACTCGTCATTCATCCTGAAAGCCCAAGTACTCAAAATCCTGTCGCAATAACAACCACGCTCCGATCGACTGTCTAAATGGTTTTCCTACCTTTACTTTTATTGAAGTCGGCACGCCATTGTATGTAATGGGAGCCAAATAAGCATATTGCCTTTGGGCAAAAGAGGTTTTTACTCTAGGGATGGTGAACATTTCATTAGTTGCCATGCGTGTCATGTGTGTCTGCTGAGTTTGCATCTTCCCCTCCTCTCGATGGTAGTGCCAGAGAATGGATTTGAGATGTAAATTGGCTATGTTCAGGACCTGATACTCTCTGAAAAGCTCCGCCGTGGGATACCGAGCAGGAAGTTTATTGATTATTTTCACAATCAATTTTTGGGAAACCTGTAATATGTGTTTTTGGGTTAAGGTGCATCCCCCCCAAACTGATATACCGTAAGAAAGTGCTGACTGACACAAGGCGAAGTATATACTTTTAAGAATATTTTCACTGAGCACATTTCGAATCATACGGAATATGTATCCTAGTTTTCTGATTTTTGCGCTCAAAGTGTTAATATGAACCTCCCAACGAAGGAACTGGTCAACATAAACTCCAAGGTACTTTATACTATCAACCCTTTCCAAGGAAACACAACTACAGTCAGACATGGGTGAGCAAGTGTGTAGTGTTATGTATTTATTTGTAGGTGCTTGAGTTCTTGTAGATATGCTAAATGTGATGTATTTAGTTTTTTGGGAATTTAGAGTCAATAAATTTGAGTCCATCCATTCTTTAACTACACGCAATTCTTCGTTAGCCTTTAAGAATACATCATCCCATGTTCGGCCCTCGAATAGAAGAACCGTGTCGTCCGCAAAAGTAATAATCTTACCCCTGAGAGAAAGATTACATAACTGATTGACATATATCAGGAACAATATAGGTCCCAGAACACTACCTTGAGGTACTCCGAATCTTACAAAAAGAGGCTCACCAAATACACTATCACCCAATTTGACTCTCTGAGTTCTATCAGACAAGTAAGAAGAGAACCAACTAGAAGAGCGCCCACATATGCCCACCTCCATCAATCTGGTAAGTAAAATTCGGTGAGACACTGTATCAAAAGCCTTCGCAAGGTCCAAAAAAACTGCCAAACATGCCTTCTTATTATCCAAAGTGTTGGTAACGCTGTTTACTAGACTAAGCAAAGCAGTTTCAGTTCCCATATTCCTTTGGAAACCAAACTGATTAGGAGAGATAATGTTGTGCATATTGAAAAATTTCATCAGTCGGTCTTTCACTATTTTCTCAATAATTTTTGAAAGAATGCTCAGAAGAGATATGGGTCTATAATTTTTTAAGTCATCCATCGAGCCTCCCTTGTGTATTGGGACAATATGCGAACGTTTTAATGCAGTTGGGAAAGTTACACCTCTAAAACTCAAATTGATCACATGTTTCAGTGGTAGTGCTATAAATCTTTGAGTATGTTTTACCAGTGCAGATGTAATCTGATCAGGCCCCGGGGCGCTACTTGCCTTAAGTGTGTTAATAGTCGCTAGAACTTCTTTCTCCGACGTTGGCGTTAGATAAAATGTATATTCGGGTACTTTTAAAGAATGAAGAATAGCGTCATTCAATGACTGTTCAGTCGTTTTACCCAGTAAAACCTAGGTATTGTTTTTTTTTTATGAACTAGAATTGTTCCGGCTGAAGATTGGTTTAAGACCACGAAAATTATGGTTGAATCAAGTGAATGATATAACGGAAGAAAGAAATGTAGTAAATCAGTGAAAACGTAAAAAGTTGTTTGAGAAGGTGTATTAATGTAAAAGAGATGAAATATGTGTGCCGTGAAAGGAAAGTCTAGCGCTATCTCCTCTTTGTTTACCCCAATATGAAAATGGTGAGATAGTATGTATGTATGTAAAAAATCGTGCCTTTATGAAATGTCAAAATATTTCTTCATGCTTTCAAATTTAATCCATAACTCCTTGTTCAATAAAAACCTTAATTAACTTGATTAAAAAATATAAAACGCAG